>CP139505.1:109121788-109517627 GCA_021014915.2 Artemisia tridentata subsp. tridentata
GTTCCTATCAAACAAAGAGGTATTCATATTTTTCACTTTTTACCTAACTACCCTTTTCGTTTTGTATTAACGTGCTTTCATTGTGGCAGAAAGTATTTTCGGAAGCTGCAGAAATGGCAAAGAAGTACAGGCAGAAATTACCTACCATTTCAGCTACTCGCAAGTTAGAACGTCTTTCGACGGATGCCCTGCCCTTCAATGACGAAGAAAATATTTATGCAAATTGGAAATGGTTCAAATTTGAACGAGATAATGAACCAAAATGACCTTCATACCGCCCTCTTGGCCGATGTACAAAGATAAACAGAGTGTTTAAAGATCTTTGCAAGCTTATACTGCAGTTAGGATCAAAGTTGACCTGTTTACAGAGAGCCCAAATTGTTTCGGGTTAATTGATGTATGCTATCATGCACAAACAGTGATCGGTATCCTTGTGTTGTTTGTATATGTCATTTCCTATAGTGTCGCTTAACCACGACATTTGAGTTTGTGTTGTTTGTAAATGTTCCGGGATCATGACAATGTAGTTAAAGTTAATGAGCTACAGATTTAGTCTATTGGGATCAAACGATTCCAAAGTTCGTTAATACCATCGAGCATAAAAGACTACCAATGAAATTCATATAACTGTTGAAGTCTTACAATTTTATTGTTGCAAATTTAATTGGAAAAGTACTTTCTCCGTCCCGAAATAAATGTCCAGTTTGACTTTTCAAAGTCAAACGGGGTCAAATTTGACATTTTTTTTTTTTTTTTTATTTATTTATTATTTTTTTTTATTTAATATTTGATGAAAAATTATACCAATAAAAAATACTCTTAATACCCAATCTAATTATATATTTTGCATCAAATATTATATAACACCCACAAAAATAGTTAAGGTCAAAGTTGATCAGTTTGACTCTGAAAAGTCAAACTGGACACTTATTTTAGGACGGAGGTAGTACTATTTTGCATTTGACTATGAAAGTCTAAGGAATGCCAATCTGGGTTAACGGGTTAGAGAACTCCAACCTGAAAACGAGTTGATTAAATAATCAAGTTGTTTGTCTCAGCCATTACCCGTTTACACATAACCCAAAACACAACTTATTTAACTTTTAATTTTGTGCGAGTTAACGAGTTGAACAAGTTACACAATTTAATTGGTTTCGGGTTGATCCATGTAACCTAATAAAATGTTACACGGGTTAAACAAGGTGAAATGTTACCCATTTAATTTTTATTATGAAAAAGATTAATATGGTAGCGAGGTCAACCCGTTGATTCCATTCCAACCCGAACACGACTTGTTTGATAAACAAGTTAGATGGTTGACTGGAACATGACACGATACCTGTTTGCACCCAACCAACGCCGTTTATTTTCATGTATGATATTGGGTCGTGTTTTGCGTCGTATAAAAAATTACCACCTATACTTCGCATCCTTTATACGCTTCTTTAATTTGTCATTTTGTCCCATTTCTTCCTTTATTTTTAGCCAAGCTTCCCTTATTGTCTTTGTTAGACTACAACCATATGACATTAAAGTGATTAAACAAATTCAAAGTATAACTGAAAAACATTACTAGCTGAGAATTCAGTGTTATACAACTTACAAGATATTTATAATCAAAAAATATTGCTCGTTGAAAGTTTAAGTAGATCTATATCACCACTCACACACACAAATGTCATCCTAGCTGTACTAAAATTAGAGCTGCAAACAAGTCAAGCTTTTATCAAGTAACTCGAGCTCGAGTTTGAGGTTGACTTGATCGAGTCGAGCTTTTATCGAGCTTAAGCCCGAGCTCAATAAACTAGCTTGAAACACTTAATGAGTGGAGCTCGAGCTTTTATCGAGCTTTTCTAGCCTTCATGTACCTAAATATTTTTATTATACATATTTATATAAATAACCGAAATGTTAATCTGAATATTGGTATAATAATTATATATTTATCGTAGGACTTTTTAAACCCTAATGTTCTCAAATATTTTGTATAAGTTTTTTGCTCGAGTTCGTCGCGTACTTTTTTTACTTTATTGTTGAGTTTGGCTATCGAATACAATATTTATGTTAAAATTCAGCTTCTCGAGCCGAACTCGAGCCTTATTCGAATATTACTTAAACCGAGCTCAAGCTTTGATGATTAAATCTCGTCGAGCTATCAAACCAAACTTGAGCCTACATTATAATTTTCGAGCCAAACTCAAGCCCTGTCAAACTCGACCTCAGCTATAACTAAAATGTAGGAAACTATTATCAAGTCGTCATTTGGGTTACAGCTATATATATACTGAGGGACCATTCCAACAACAATCATTTTTATAAAAAAATAGGTCAAAACACAAAACCACTTCTAAAACCCTAACATCTCATCAATGGCGATTTCACCCTCCACTACCACAGCCGCCATTGAAGCCTTACTAAAATGGCACAAAAACACAGCCACCACCCAAAACAACCTCAACCCAGAAGACGACTTCATCTACCTTGTCCTCACCTTAAAAAACATCCCACAAAAAGGTGGGCCCCACGGAATCAGAACAGCCCCATACAAAATCCCATTACCAAACACCCTTTACTCATCTCCACAGGTTTGTTTAATCATTGATGACAGACCCAACTCGAATCTCACTTCAAAACAAGCTAAAGAGAAGATACTGACTGAAAGCATTCCAGTCAGTAAAGTTATTAAGTTGTCTAAGCTGAGAACTGACTACAAGCCCTTTGAAGCTAAGAGGAAGTTATGTGATTCTTATGATATGTTTTTTGCTGACAAAAGAGTTGTCCCTTTGTTGCCTAAGTTGTTAGGGAAGAGTTTTTTTAAAACTAGGAAGTTGCCTTTAGGTGTGGATTTGGGTCATAAGAATTGGAAGGAGCAGATTGAGAGAGGGTTTAGGTTTGGTTTGTTGAGTTTTGGGAGTGGGACTTGTAGCGTTGTTCGGGTTGCGAGAGTTGGGATGGAGAAGAGTGAGATTGTGGAGAATGTGAGTGCGGGTGTTGAGGGGGTGATCGGGTTTGTGGATAAGAAGATTTTGGGTGTTAGGTCTTTGCATTTGAAGTTTTCGGGGTCGGTTGCTTTGCCGTTGTATCAGAGTTTGCCGGATATTAAGTTGAGGATTGAGGGGAAGAATGGGGAAAGTGTGGAGGATGTGATGGAGATTGATGGTGCGGGTAGTGATAAGAAGGGGAAGAAGAAGGCGAAAAGGGGTAGGATTCATGATGTGGATCATGAGGAAATCGATGGTTCGGATAGTGGTGAATTGGATGTGGATGAATCGGTTGAGAAGATTGCGAAAAAGGATGGTTCGGGTAAGAAGAAGAGGAAGGGGAATGTGGTTGATGAGAAGAAAATAGCGAAAAAGGGAAAGGTTGATGAAGTGGAAGAGGTTGTGAAAGATGAACCGGGTAGTGCTGAGGTTGTGAATGTGAAAGCCGCAAAGAAGAGTGGTAAAGATAAGAAAAGGAAGGAGAATGTGGTAGTAGTTGAAGAGAATGATACAAAAATGAGCGATAAAAAAGCGAAGAAAAAGGCGTGTGGCGATTCCGGGAAGAAGGAAAAGAAGAAAGGAAGGTCAGTATCAAGAGTGTAAGATTGTTGTTTAGACGAGTTTGAATTCGAGCATGCTAATGTTATCATAGTGAATTCGATTATACTTTTGAATTCTGCTTTTTTGTTATGTTAAATTTTAGTTTTTGTATTGCAAAAGTTGTTCTAAGGAATTGTTTTTTGATGAGTTATGGAACTTCGTTTGAAAAGCATATTGTGGCAAGCTATTCGTTTTTTTAACCTGGACCCTAGAGTGTCAAAGGCTGATTGTTAGAACGTCTTTCGACGGATGCCCTGACCTTCAATGATGAAGAAAATATGTATGCAAATTGGAAATGGTTCAAATTTGAACGAGATAATGAACCAAAATGACCTTCATACCGCCCTCTTGGCCGATGTACAAAGATAAACAGAGTGTTTAACGATCTTTGCAAGCTTGATCAAGGCAAGGTTATACTGCAGTTAGGATCAAAGTTGACCTGTTTACAGAGAGCCCAAATTGTTTCGGGTTAATTGATGTATGCTATCATGCACAAACAATGATAGGTATCCTTGTGTTGTTTGTATATGTCATTTCCTATAGTGTCGCTTAACCACGATATTCGAGTTTGTGTTGTTTGTAATGTTCCGGGATCATGACAATGTAGTTAAAGTTAATGAGCTGCAGATTTAGTCTATTGGGATCAAACGATTCCAAAGTTTTTAATAGCATTGAGTATAAAAGACAACTGTTAAGGTCTTGCAATTGGAAAAGCAAATGGTTACAAGTTACGACCGACATGCTGATTTAGATATGGGATCTAAAAAGTACACGAGAGGTGTCAATTCTGACTCATTTATTGAGAAAATGGTCATTTTGTCTCAAACGGGTCAAATGGGTAAAAATCTTATAAACTGTAAACATGGGAGTCAAATGGGTCGAAAACTGCCTAAATTGAATTTAAAAATGCATAAAACCTCCCCTATCTGCCTTATCTATGAAAAAATTTACTGCTATAGACACATGCAACACATTAATCATCTATAAGATTTAAACAAAAAAATAAAAGGCAAAAAGTTCTTCATGGTCAAACCTGTTTTGACCTTACTACAAAAGTACCCATTTTGATATGATTAACCTACGCACCTGATACAATTACCTGATACTGATATGTTTTTAAGCATTCAATTAGGCTTTTTGATATGAAGTTTTTCTTAACAAAAGATTTTCTATATCTTGGACAACTAAACGAGTCAAATTCATCCCTCATATCTTCTATGCCAACTGATACATATTTGACAGGGTTGCTAACTAAGACATGATATCAATTCTTAGGTATGTACTGAATATACGTGAACAAAAAGAAGATTAGGTGACCCCTCATGTGAGAGATGGAACAGCTGCCGCACGATGTATACACATGCTGAGATAAAGTTTACAAAGAAACATCAGTAAAGCAGTATATGTATTGCATTGTATACTTAGAACTTAGAAGTATGAAAATTCACACATAACTTTTCAGATCATCTTTTTACCTGATACTCCTGTTATTTCCGTATATTACTAAGTTATCATTACAGGATTTTGTATTGATTGTTTTTAGAAAACTTCAGATGATAAGTATTGAGTAAAATCATGGAAACAATGATAAATTGTTGCAAGTATTGAGTAGTCTTAACGACTGGAACCTAAACGGTATGCAGAAATCAGAAGGTATACAAGATTAATAAGAAAAACAGCAACTTAGTTTGGATAATTACTTACCTCCCAAAACATACAGAAAAAAGTATCCACAAGAAAGCACTCGTCCAACTGGATTCCTTAGTCACTCCTTGAATAAGGGACAGAATCTCGCCAAGGTCCAAGTAAGAGCTTGGATATAAACTCCTCTTCTTTTTCCAACTCTGCAAAAGTGCAGGTCTCATCTAAACCACATTCTTCTTCAATTTCATCAAAGTTCAGTTGCTTAGGTTTAACAGTCAGAAGACTGCTTTGAGGCTAAACCTTCTGATGCCGTGCATAAGGTGATGGGAACCAGCTTAATACAGGCTGCACTTCAACTGGTGCACCTGTGGGCCCATTTTCCACAACAGGCTCGGCATTGACAACACCAAGTGCAGATTGTCACTAAGCCTCGGAGAGGTTTCAACTGCATCCTCTAACTTATTGGAGGCATCAACAAAATGAGGAACTGCATCTTCACCACCTCTCTGTAGATTGTGAGAAGCCGATGTGCCTTGTTTTGAGACTTGTTCATCCCACTAATAGTTAACACTGTCAGCAACACAATTTAAGCTCAGCATCCTACATCATTGGTAGGACCCTGTGTCCTCACTGCTTGCATTGAGACCTTTACCACCAGGTCGGTAATACAAAGAAGTTGATGTTATTGAATTGGTTAAAGGACGCGACGTTGTCTTTCAAAGAATCAATATACCTTAAACAATTTTAATTTTTTGTCTTTACAATATGTTATGTATTGTTTAATTTTTTGTCGAATTGGTTCATGTTGGCGATTTCAATCACAACACGTTCTATAAAATGACTAAATGAAATGTACACCACCCATAACAAACCCTTCTAAATGAAAATTTTACATATTGCCAATTTCGTAATTGTAGTGCTTGTAATATGTTCTACCATTCAAGTACGACTCCAAGGATCTTAGACAACTTAAAGATTATACCATCAGCTCATGTCTTACACGTCTTTGCTGTCTAAACTCTAAATGTACGGATCAATCATAATAACGGAAGGCCTATGAAACAGCAAAGATGGATTCACCAACGTTTTGCAGGCTTTCATGCATCTCGATGTGGTTCAAATACGTTAAATTTAATTATTTTGCTCTGACCTTTTTAAAACCACGTCTATTGCTATGAATGCTTCACATGTATATATAGAAGTACCATACAAGTATCTTAAATAAGTCAAATTTGGAACAACTAAAGAATATCGTGAGACGTACCCAGAAGTCAATTAGTGTTGCAACTTATGAACATTTGTTAATCATAACTTCAGATCGATTGCATAAGGATCGATATTAATAAGTATGTAAAGGAAAGAAACTTGTTATTCGACACGAATTAATGGATTTTATGAACGAACTTTGCTACTTTACCCGTATAGTGCTTGAGTAATGGGTATGCTCACTTTCTATGTTATAGAAAACATATATAATGAAATGCAGAAATGGTCCCTGTGGTTTGCCCAAAATGCAGGTTTAGTCCCTGTGGTTTCGAAAGTGCAGGCGGCCTCCCTGTGGGGAAACCTTGGTTCCATTTTGGTCTCTGGACGTGCAATTTTTCAGGGACCATTTTGCAATTTTAGCAAACCACAGGGACCATTTTTGCAATCTTTGAGCAAACCACAGGGACCAAAACGGAACCAAGGTTTCCCCACAGGGAGGCCGCCTGCACTTTCGAAACCACAGGGACTAAACCTGCATTTTAGGCAAACCACAGGGACCATTTCTGCATTTCACTCAAAACATATATAATAATAACATTGATATTCAAAATACTCATTTGACTTCTAGTTTTTAAAACATTTATTAAAATCAATCCAGTAAAACTCCATTACACTATCAAACACAAGACTCTCTTATTCGAAAATTAACTCTTGCGATCTCTTCTTCTAAAAACTGTTAGAGTTTAATGTATAAATATTAATATACGTATGTCCGGTTTCGAACCCGAGACTCGGGATTACACACAATAACGTGAGAGTTTATGATTGAATAAATTAAATATATTATGTATTTTATTTATTCATTTCACGAACAAAACACTTAACGACGGTTAGTACTTAACGGGGTTTGGTTAACGGCCGTTAAAGGACTAATATTGCAAAGTAGGAAAAAAAGGAAACAGAATCCTCTTGGGATTCTTAGAACCGGCCGAACCCATGGGCTTAAGGGGGAGGTTGGTTGGCTTGGCTTGTAAAGGAAGGAATGGTTTTCATATAAATACAAATCAATTGTATTTGGTTAAACCCTAATCTTGAATCCCTAATAGCCAAACTTCTCTTCTTTCTCTTCCTCTTGCAATACCTTGTTCGACCCAATTTTTAATACCACTAGGTATTGGCGAATCAAGTGTAGCAAATTAAGTGTTTGGTTGTTAGTGATTAAGAACCTAGCTTTTCCATTGAAACGCTATTTATTACGTGTGTACAAGATCGAGTGACGAACTTATTTTAGCTCGTGATTTTCCTTGTTAGTCGATTCATATAAGCCTTTTATAGGGTTTATATTTTGTTCTTGGAAGCACGTGATTCCTTGTTCTTGCTAGGAATCAACAAGGTACGTTTTCTTTTAAGTTAATTAATTATATGTTTATGGTCCATTCTGTTGCGTGATCTATATGGTTTAGTGTTTATAGTGTTTATATGATTCACAAAAACCAACAGTGGCATCAAGAGCCTCGTTATTAAACATGTAATTAATTACTTAAACCTAAAAATTAGATCTTGTAGAGATAACATGCAATTTATTTTTTAGGGTTTGTTTAATTTTTTTTAAACCCTAAGATGGGTCGTTACCCATGATTAAAAAATTAGGGTTTTAGTTTTTCTATTAAAACTTGTAGAAACCCTAGGATTGCATGGAAAATTTTTAGGGATTAATTAGTGAATACCGTATGTGATGTCATTAATTAATTAGATGCGTACAAGATATTGACATAATAATATGGACTACATGATTATGTGATCAATATGGGATCCATGACAAAATCTTGCATATTTTGTCATGGTATGATTTGTATGTTTTTTGTATTGAATTATTTGCTACATGTTTTAAATAAATCTTAAATTGGGGAAGACCTCAATATATATTAATTAACAAGTTATGTGCAATGTGGTATCTAATTAACTAAAACTTACGCGGCCAAGTTATTTGGCGTCTGTGGACCATTGGGCACAATGAGCTCGAAAACCAATGGGAGTTTTGTTAATTACATACATTTAAAATTACACATAGAATTAATATTAGGATTTATTGAAAAAGGTTTGCATGTGGCTATATGATATCGTGGATGATCATATATTTGTTATTATATGTTTATTTATTTTTTGTAATTACTTGATCTTTTGTGTTTAATATTATGATGGATTGTAACTACAAAAGAGGGTAATTTTTCAAATAAAAATAAATAAGACTAATAACTATGAAACCTTTGTAGTAATTTTATTTATTGCCAAGTCTTATGTGCTGATAGTGGTTCGCTTCGCACGGTAATTTGCTCCCAGGCGAGACTAACAATTAATAAATTATTACATAAAATTGTTTTAGCAAGAAAATCATATTTTTTTAGTTGATTGATTGCGACTGTACAAAAGTGGTCGAAGCGGCGGACCTATTATTGACAAACTATAAAGTGGGTTTAAGGTTGGTTCACATTAAATTGTGACCTTAGAGGGGCACGGTTTTAACCAGCTTCGGCGGCTGTCGTCCCTCCGCTCGCCTGTGCGTCAATAATAGACTTACCAAGTACACCATGAAAAAGTACGAAGCATCTTAAGGCAATGTTGTAATTTGCTCAACGCCTCAATTAAAAACTTTGATGATTTGAGCTACGAATGAGTAAACGGTTTTGTTTTTGCAAACATATATGATACAAAGATGAATGCATGACATCTTTGTACATATTTTTTGATTTTACACATCAAAATTTATTACCCTTTAAATTTAAGTAATATGCCACCCAACTACAAAAAGAAACACCTAAGGTTTCATCCTACATCACTAGCAGCCAAAGCTGATGTAATGGAACGGCGCCAAGGCATAAAGATTTGGGGATGAAACATGCTTACATTTTGCAACTGATGTTGGCAATATAATGTAAGTCCCAAGATTTCTAGGAATTGCAATTTGACATTGGCAATTGGGTGATCCCGTACCTTATTGAGCACTTTCATTGCTAGCAGCCAAAGCTGATGTAATGAAACGGCGTCAATTAGGATCCTAGTTTTCAGTGAAAATTAAATGGTTTTTTAACCAATGGGTGTTTAATTTTCTTGAAATGTTTATTATCGAAAGTACTAACTTTTGAACTTTTTTCTGTAGAAATGGCCCAACCCGGAAACTCGTCAAACTTAACCTCTTGTTTCAAGATGATGCTTGAAAAAGAGAAATTGACTGGGACTAAGAATTTTAACGATTGGTATCGCAATCTAAGGCTTGTTCTTAGGATTGCCAAACGTTATGAATGTCTTACTGAGGACCTTCCGGTTGCTCCTCCTGCTAACTCGCCTAATGAAATACTTAGGGAGTTCAATGAAGCTTATGACAAGCACAATGATGCGGCTTGTCTCATGCTATCGGGAATGGACACTCAACTGGTAAAACAGTTTGAGAAATATGGCCCGAAAAACATGATTGAGGAACTGACACGCATGTTTCAGAAACCTCCCATGGCTGAATTGTATGATGTACTTGACAACTTAGGCAAGTGCAAGCAGGACGCAACAACACCCGTAAGTACTCATGTGCTTGAAATGAAAGGTTATATTGACCAACTAGATGCACTTGATTGCGGGTATGTGGAAGACATTAAAGTTGGCCTCATCAACAAATCCCTCAATGAGGAATTATATGGTGACTTCGTGCGCAACTTTAACATGCATTGCAAGGGGAAGACATTTTCTGAATTGCATGCAATGCTCATTGAACATGAGAAGGGACTTACTAAGAAAGCTCCTACACCTGCTGTTATGGCAATTAGAGGTGGTAGAGTAGCTAAGCCCGGTAAACCGAATCATGTGAACAAGAAAGGAAAGGGCAAAGCTGACAAGGGCAAGCAGATTGTGACTTATCAGCAAAAGCCAAAGAAGCAGAATCCTCCTCCCAAGAAGGATCATCCTAAAAAGGATATGGCTGCTTGTCACCACTGCAATACTCCTGGACATTGGAAGAGGGACTGTCCATTGCTACTTGAGGAGTGTCGCAAGAATAAGAATGCCAAGGCTGGGCAGGGCGCCAGCACTTCAGGTATTTTTATGGTTGAATTGTTTTCTTTTCCTCGTAAGCAAAATGCCTGGATATATGATACAGGATGTGGTACTCACATTTGTAATACATCGCAGGGGCTTAGAGGAGCGAAGAAGCTGAACTATGGGGAATGCTACTTGTACGTGGGAAATGGAATACGTGCAGCAGTAGAAGCCATAGGGACTTTTGAGCTAGTTTTACCTTCTGGTTTAATTTTAGTGTTAAACAATTGTCATTACGCACCTTCTATTGTTAGAGGTGTCATTTCAGTTTCTTTGTTATTGGATTTGGGTTTTAAGCATACTTTTAATGATAATGGAATTTCTGTTTCCTTAAATTCTGTTTTTTTTACTTTAATGCTATTCCATTAAATGGTGTGTTTGAAATTGACATGGAGAACCATGTATCCAATAGAAATAATTCTATGTATAGCATCGGAAATAAGAGAGTCAAGTCTAACTTGGACTCATCTTATTTATAGCACTGTCGTCTTGCTCACATAGGCAAGAAACGCATGGAAAAGCTGCAACACGATGGGCTTTTGAAAAATATCAATGATGATTCAGTTGATAAATGCGAATCTTGCATATCTGGGAAGATGACAAAGAAACCTTTTCATAGCAATATGGAAAAGGCTTCGGATCTACTTGGATTGATACACACGGATGTGTGTGGTCCACTTAGACACGTGTCAAAACGAGGTGCTACCTACTTCTTGACCTTTACGGATGACTATAGTCGTTATGGTTATGTTTATTTACTTAAACATTGTTAGTGCAAATATTACGATATTTAAACTAAACGATTTTTTCGGTTTTAATAATGACAAACATGTAACTTTTAATACATAACGTAAAATGTGCAAGTTACTTGTAAACACAAATCATCAATGCATACTTATATCAACATCTCTCGACGCCTCAAGTATGCTTCAACAAAGTCGTAGATTTCCATCCCGACGTAAATCACTCAAGGTATGGACAAACAAATCTACTACTTGACAAATGATCAAAGGATTATATTTTTCTAAACTTCACATTTTTATAAATGTGACAAAACATTTTTCAAAAATACATTTTACAAATTATTTTTGAATTAAAAAGAAATGTTTTATTTGGAAAAATCATTTCAAATTATTTTGAATTAGTAACAGCTATTTTTCCCCCCAAAATAGCTCCAAACTTCCCCAAATAAACCTTCACCACTAAAAGACAAAATTTGGAGCGTCTGGAGCGTTTTCGACACCGACGGCTCCATGGTTCCGTTAAAGTTAACGGAGCCGTAGGGTATTTAACGGAGCCGTCCGTACGTAACGGCTAGATTTTTCTTTGCCTATAAATAGTGGACCATTTTCACACTTCCAACTTGATTTTTCCAGTCCTTTTTCTCTGGTCTAATCCCTCCTCACTTAGATGACTTTCTTTGATCATTTGGAGAGTCTTAGGTTGTTTAAAAGTGATCCAATCATCCTTTCAAGTGATCATCTTCATTCCTCTTGATTAGCAAGAGAAGAACACAAAGTATCCAAGTAGATACAAGGTGTTGTCATCCCTCTTGATTAGCAAGAGAAGAACACAAAGTATCCAAGTAGATACAAAGTGTTATCATTCCTCTTCATTTGCAAGAGAAGAACTCAAAGTATCCAAGAAGATACAAGAGTTGTAGTTGTTAGGTCTTGTAACATTGGTTACACTCTTGATTGTATCATAGCATACATCAAGATCATTTTTCTTTTGTGAGAGAGTGAGTCAAGATCATTGTGATCTTAAGAGATAGTGAAGATCTCTTGAAGCCATTGGGCTTGTGTGATTGATCATGTGGATCAAGGGTAGATCAGGTAGATCGTGGTAGATTGGTGCTAGCTAAGATTAGCACTCGACATCTAGCTTAGTGTCGGAAATATGATAAGCGACGTGTAAGGTGTAGATCGGGTAGATCGTGGTAGATTTGTAAAACCCTAAAATTTCAAAAATCCGAAATGACAAAAAGGCCCTCAAATTTAAAATTTTAAGAACTTATGAAAATTATATAAGTGACATCATTTGAGCTTAACCTAAAGAAAATAAAACCTTATGACTACCTAATAAGATTAATCAAATAAAACATTTCACTATAAGTAAATATACAAATAAATAAAAATCCTACATCCAAGCTAAGCTAGTCGAATTCTTTTTATGTGTTACACTTTAAAATTTTGGCCCATATCATGAGATAATCATGCATTAATTTGGATTAATAACAAGCCCATAAGAAAATTTATCCCTTCCTTATTAAACCCAATCAAAGTCACGGTTGTTACAAACTTTTAATACCGATTTTATTTTGAAACCCTAAAACCAATTGTCGACTTCTGCTCTTCTTATTCTGTCGATCTGCTGCTGCTATCCTTCTTCTCCCGATGTTCGATCATAAACAAGGCAGCAAGGAGGTTATCTTGTGCTTCTTTGGTGGCCCTATCGTGGCGTTTCAGTAGGTACAAAGTGGTGTATTGATTGAGTGTTTTATTGAGACTGTTCGAAGGTTTGTTAGGGTTTGTATTGGCTGTAAGCTTTCTATGGTGATCGACCTTTTGTTTTTCCTCCTCGTGTGATCACGCTACAAGGGTAACTCTTATAATCCTTTTTCAATTCTACTCATCTTGTGGATTCTTGTTTTAATCGTTGTTTGATTCTTGTCGATCCATGCTCATTAAATAAGAGAACAAGTTACATGAAATCATAAGCCAACTCACATAAAAAAAATGAAACCCTAAAAAGGTATGAATCGAATTGAGTATGAATCTGAGATCTAAATGATTATGGACATGTTTATGATGTGTAATAATCAGTATAATGTGTTTTGGAACCATGTATGAAGATCTTGCATTAAGATATAAGCCCTAAAATAAGTTATACATGAAATTATGATAACAACAGTGCTGTCCAGAAATAAGGGTCCAACTAACTCGAATGTATCTAAATGATGTGAACGTTTTTTTGGGTATTTTCAGAGTCTAAACCTAAATTCAATGAAATAGCTACCTGGAAAAATTTATCTTGTAATTTTTAGAGGCCTGGAAGGTTTCTTTTTGATTTTTATAAAATTAAGTGTCAAATCGAATTCGTATGTCTGGAAAATCAGTCTGGGTTTTTGAATTTTAATTTACAAACCGTGTCGAATTAGAAGGTTTCCTTTGAATTGAGTAATATTTGAGATGTCTAATAGTTACTGGAATTTTTGTAGAATTTTATAAATTTTATTGATGGGGTAAATAATTAATTTCTTTTCGGGTGTTTCATCAGATACGATTCTGGGATAGGTTAGGGAAATGGAATTTTCATTCGTACCTATACTAGTTAATAAAATCTGGAAAAATTAGGTAAAATACTAGGGACATTTAGGTATCTCTGTGAATTTTTTTAGATTTTATTTCGAAGTTCTACTATGATTTATGAATTATTTGAAACAGGTCCAGATCATACCTAAAACCTGATAAAGTGTAATATGACATTTAAAAGGTGTTAATTGTTTATGTTCTAATACTAAAGGGTCTAAATTGTTATTTTGCTAATACTAAAGGACTTAACTTGTAAGAACCTGTAACTTTACACTTTATACCCTAAATTGATGATAATTGCATAATGGTCCTTAAACTTATCCTAATTACTTAATAAACCCTCAAATTTGTAAAACTACCATAATGACCTTAATTGTATGAAAATAACCTTATGAACCTTAAACTACTAAAATGGTCATCATTAAATACATTAAGTTGATTAAACGGGAATGTTAATGACAAGAGTTACTAAATATGGAGAATCACTTAAAATGAGTAAACTTACTTAAAGTGGAAACTTGCTAAATCTGGAAAGCTACTTAAAATGGAAGGATAACTAAAAATAGTAATTCTGTCTTCTACTCCTTTAGGTTCGAAGAGGGAGTGATTTGATCCCTGTCAGTTTTGCTACTCTTGTGTTCTTGCATTCGTAATAAGGTACAGATATTCTGACCTTTCTTATAAGGTTTCTCATGATCTCTTTCATTTTCTGATCCGTTAGTTTCTGATCTGATGCCATTGCTATGATTCCCTTTGCTTGAACCTCCTCTATTGATTCCATTTGATATGACCTCTGTTATGAACCTATGTTATGAAAACCTTTTTAATTATACCATGGAAATGTTTTGAGAAAAACCATTTTAAAAAGGATGTTTATAAATGATGCGAAACTACTTTTATAAAATGTTACTAACTTTTATGGAAACTATATTTTGAAGACTATCTTTATAAAAACCGTTTTGAAAGATTATTTTTATGAAAACCACTTTAAAGGATCGTTTTATGAAAATCATGAATAAAGGATTGTTTAAAATGGACTTTTGATAGAAACTTTTGAAATGAACTTTTGATCTGAACCTTGACTTGATTACTTAATATGAACCTTGATCGGGTAAACTCTGATTTGGACCTTTGGCATTACATCTGATATATCTGTTATGAACCATCTGTTATGAACCCGTTTGATATGGACCTTTTGATATGACACTCTGATTTGATATGATATCTGACTCTTAGTTTGATACCCGAGCCAAACTCTGTGACACTAGGCATGGGGGTTCCATGTCCATGTCTGTGATGCACCACTGGCATGACTCATGTGTGGGTGAGTGATTCCTCACACCGTCCCCATTTGATTATGCGCGCTTTATTATGATTGGTATATGGTTCGGGGGGCGTATGGATTGCAATCCTAGATCTGTTCTGTTTAGTGGATTATCTATATATGATTTATTATTGTCTGGTGACTGGTGCTTGTGTGCAATACACGCCTTTCACATATATCTGGGAGCTAGCTACTCCATTTGAAGAATGAGGACACCCCTCATATTATCTGATTATCTGAGAGGTCTCCCCTCTATATGATTATGAAGATCTATGGTTACACGGTTATGATATGATATGATCTGTTTCTGGGCTCGTGGTGGATTACTATCCCTTTTCTTTTTCCTTTATACTTATTCATTGACTTATCCCTTGAACCATATTATATCTGTTTGACCTTTGTTTCTGTTATTCTGTACTGTTCTCTATTACTGTTTGTTATCGTTATATCTGTTCACTGAGCTCTCGTAGCTCAGCCGCATTTCTTTTCCTGCGGCAGGTTTTAGTAGGAAGCTGGGAATGGGTGGAGAGTACCTTGGACTTAGAAGACTTGATAGCTACTTTTGGACTTAGAAGTGATTAGAAGTTATTATTATTTTGGAATTTGTGTTTACTGGAAGTTTCTTTTGTAACCTTGTAGTTCCTATATTTCAATTGTAATCTTTGAGAATTCTTGTATTACTATAGAGGTATGCTTTGTTTTGATCTGATACGAAACCATTGTTGTGATATCTTTACCCTTGTCGGGTTGGGGTGTTACAATTTATGGTATCAGAGAGACAGGCTGCGACTCGTAATACATTACCCTTGACCTGTGAAGTTTGGACCACTAAGTTTCCACTGTAGGCGCTCATAAGATAACCTTTAAGATTTGATTTAGGATTTCCCTATAGGAACTTAAGTTTTGACCAGTGAGGAATGGGTAGACTATAAGGCTTTTGTTTAAATATCATTGCTTCCGCATCACTCTGATTTATGCCCTGTTTGTTAAGATCACTTTTGGAGATTGAAAGCTCACGCTTTGCACCACCTAAGATTCCGACTCCGACCTCTGATTCTTTTGTTAATCATTTTGATGTCTCTTCGGGTATTCTGAGAATCTCTATGACGATAACCTACTTGATACATTCTGTTACTTTCTTTTGATAATCTATGAATCTTCTGACCCTATCTGAGTTCGTCTTAAACATCTCCGTTTCCATGAGAAGTCTGGTGGTGTTTTAACCACGAGTATAAGAATGTTTTCCTCTCACTTCTGAACGATAAGACTTGCATTGTCGATTTGTTTTCATTGAATAGTTAACTTTGATTTTTATTCTGATAAAGGATAGGTTGATTGATCATTGACGACTACCCTCCTATGTTTCACCTTCGGTGTTTGAAAACCATTTTGAAATCCCTTACCATGATTCCCGATTGTTAAACTTTTGCTATCCCTACCTGGTTTTGATTTTCACTTCCGACCTGTTTGATAAGCAGTTTAATACTCCTCTGACCATCCCGAAGGTCATTTGACCTTAATGTGTATGACCCATTCTGTGAATTAAATTACCCGTGCTGGATATAAAATGTATCATCTGATATTACTCTGTCCTTGCGAAATCCATTACTACTCCTATGAGAACTCTGGTGATTATTAGCCATGGATATGACAAATAATTTTGTCTCGATGAGAAATGGTTAACTGAGCATGATTAAACTGATAACTGATATTCGATATGCCTCACTCTTGATAGTTATACGATGTTTGTATTTCCGATGACTCACAACCTACCTGCCACTTATGCTAAAGAGCTAAACAAGACTCCAACACCTTGAATTGTTCGTTTATCTATCTCCACACTTTGATGAACCATGTACTTGACCTTGATATATGAACTATCCGTCTGGCTTGGCGACCGTACTCATCCTACGAATCCGTTTACTTTTGACATATTCGATTTTGAGGTCTTTAAATTATGGATTGGCTGGCCCTCATACGCTGCCAGGGACTACCGTATCTGATTTGTGACCTTTAGTAATATGTTTCATCCCACTTTCGTTATGATAACCGGTAACCGCTCAAATCTGTTAACGCTGCTATGGAAACACCTACCTCGGTCTCAGTTGATTGATAATTGTCCCCTGACACTTATTTGTATCCACTCTTAGAAAACGTTGGCATTGGAAGTTTTGTTGTGCAAATTTTCTGGTGTTCTCCGATGGAACTCTTGGGTTTCCCTCCTGTTTGAGAAGTAGAATGAAATTTGAACCAATCTCAGTTGACGGACCATGATGCCATAAAAGTTGAGAAATTGGAGAAGATGATGGAATATGATTTTGTTCACCTCAGTGTTTCATTTTGAATACCCTGTTAGTTGTGAAGAAGAAAGAGAAAACTTTGGAGTATCGACTATCGTAAACCTAATCGTATCACTACCATGACCATCTTTCAATTCAGCGTGTCAATGAGTGATTTATTCTATCTTTGTAAACTCTATATCAGACGGCCTCACTTAGTGTTTGAAGGACTGAAGAAGCAACCACAAGAACTTCTACGAAAAGAGATAACTATTTGAGAGTAACCTCCGGGAAGCATTTCAGTGTTAGGCACGAAGAGGAACAGGTAGATCATTTTGTAAAGTGACCCTTTGTTCGAGAAGAGTAGATTGGATTGGCGTCCCGAGATTGTAGCAGACAACACTACCACGCACCCGGTGACGACATCAGTTTGAGTCGGCAAATTTCGAACGGTGTGAGAAGACCTGCCAAAGACACGCAGTCTTTCTTCTCTATTCACTTTAGTTGTACTGAGATGAATTGAGAACAGAAGCAGACTCGCGAATGGAAGAATGCACAACGACCATACCGGAGATTCACGTTACTACACCACAGTTCTAAGAAGAAGTGCCGAAGGCTTGAAGGACCAGACTCGAGTTTATATTTCCTTTCACCCTAGGATCATACGATAGACTGCATGGACTTGGAAGAAGTTTAAGATCATGTATTTGAATGGATGATAATTTTGAAGCGAACGTTTGTGTTTGGAAGAGTTGATTTTGTGAAGAATGAAGCTATGGATGACGTAATTCATTTCCTCTTGACCTACTCAAATTTCTGTTACCTGATGATAGGATCCCTTGAATGAGTTATGTTCCCTGTTATTAATTCTGCTCGGTGTTCATTCTGCGTATGCTGGACGATGGTTTTGTTATGTGAAATTTGATTAATGATGGACGATCTGATGCTTTTAAACGACGTATCAAATTCTGATAGACATTCTGGGACTTCCGTTAACTCCTTCGAGGAGTTCGTTCTCCTCTTAGTTATGGTGTTTGATTTTGATGACCTCTGAGACTGTAGAAGTACTAGGTGGATTAAGATAGGTGGTTTTGATTACGACTTGAGATAAAGTATGATCATCATGAAGGCATATTTATGTGGTGCTAGTATTATGACGCCTGATCAACGTGATAATACTTACACCATATAACGTGCACTCATTGTGGCCATAGGATATCTTGGGGGAGTACCTAAGAAGTTTAGAATCTCATCTCCGTTGGTTTATTCGTGATTAGTGAGACATTAGGTTCATTCTACCTACGCGTGTACTCTGCTTTCGTTCATTAGATACCTGGATGAGTTTGGACTCTCGTTTTGCATTCCGTTGACCTCAGTTATATATCTTGAACTCCTTGTAGAACTCTCTACTGATGGTACAGTTAATCTGATTTGAAGTTCTGTTGTATTCCATATAAGCTTTTCAGAAGATTCGCCTATCATCCATTTTATATTGTATGGTTCTTTGTAGAGCTCTCCACTGTTGATACAGTCAATTTGATTTGAAATCTTATTCGTATTCCATAAGAGCTTTCCGGAAGATTCACCTACCCTCCATTTTATTGCATGGTCTTTGGATCGGAATCAACCTAATTTGTCTTCTTCTGAGGAAGTTGAAACCCACCTTGTTTTGATTGAGTCATGAGGAACTTTTGGTCTGAAGATCTTTTTGGAAGAACCTCCTCGGGCGTGAATATGTTTGTGATGACCTCTTGCGACTTGCTGCGACTTCGTTTAACTTTGCGACTTCAATTTTCGAGGACGAAAATTTTCTTCTAGAGGGGAAGAATTGTAAAACCCCAAAATTTCAACAATCCGAAATGACAAAAAGGCCCTCAAATTTAAAATTTTAAGAACTTATGAAAATTATATAAGTGACATCATTTGAGCTTAACCTAAAGAAAATAAAACCTTATGACTACCTAATAAGATTAATCAAATAAAACATTTCACTATAAGTAAATATACAAATAAAAAAAAAATCCTACATCCAAGCTAAGCTAGTCGAATTCTTTTTATGTGTTACACTTTAAAATTTTGGCCCATATCATGAGATAATCATGCATTAATTTGGATTAATAACAAGCCCATAAGAAAATTTATCCCTTCCTTATTAAACCCAATCAAAGTCACGGTTGTTACAAACTTTTAATACCGATTTTATTTTGAAACCCTAAAACCAATTGTCGACTTCTGCTCTTCTTATTCTGTCGATCTGCTGCTGCTATCCTTCTTCTCCCGATGTTCGATCATAAACAAGGCAGCAAGGAGGTTATCTTGTGCTTCTTTGGTGGCCCTATCGTGGCGTTTCAGTAGGTACAAAGTGGTGTATTGATTGAGTGTTTTATTGAGACTGTTCGAAGGTTTGTTAGGGTTTGTATTGGCTGTAAGCTTTCTATGGTGATCGACCTTTTGTTTTTCCTCCTCGTGTGATCACGCTACAAGGGTAACTCTTATAATCCTTGTTCAATTCTACTCATCTTGTGGATTCTTGTTTTAATCCTTGTTTGATTCTTGTCGATCCATGCTCATTAAATAAGAGAACAAGTTACATGAAATCATAAGCCAACTCACATAAAAAAAATGAAACCCTAAAAAGGTATGAATCGAATTGAGTATGAATCTGAGATCTAAATGATTATGGACATGTTTATGATGTGTAATAATCAGTATAATGTGTTTTGGAACCATGTATGAAGATCTTGCATTAAGATATAAGCCCTAAAATAAGTTATACATGAAATTATGGTAACAACAGTGCTGTCCAGAAATAAGGGTCCAACTAACTCGAATGTATCTAATTGATGTGAACGTGTTTTTGGGTGTTTTCAGAGTCTAAAACTAAATTCAATGAAATAGCTACCTGGGAAAATTTATCTTGTAATTTTTAGAGGCCTGAAAGGTTACTTTTTTATTTTTAGAAAATTAAGTATCAAATCGAATTCGTATGTCTGGAAAATCAGTCTGGGTTTTTGAATTTTAATTTCCAAACCGTGTCAAATTAGAAGGTGTCCTTTAAATTGAGTAATATTTGAGATTTCTAATAGTTACGTTAATTTTTTTAGAATTTTATAAATTTTATTGATGGGGTAAATAATTAATTTCTTTTCGGGTGTTTCATCAGATACGATTCTGGGACAGGTTAGGGAAATGGAATTTCCATTCGTACCTATACTAGTTAATAAAATCTGGAAAAATTAGGTAAAATACTAGGGACATTTAGGTATCTCTGTGAATTTTTTTAGATTTTATTTCGAAGTTCTACTATGATTTATGAATTATTTGAAACAGGTCCAGATCATACCTAGAACCTGATAAAGTGTAATATGACATTTAAAAGGTGTTAATTGTTTATGTTCTAATACTAAAGGGTCTAAATTGTTATTTTGCTAATACTAAAGGACTTAACTTGTAAGAACCTGTAACTTTACACTTTATACCCTAAATTGATGATAATTGCATAATGGTCCTTAAACTTATCCTAATTACTTAATAAACCCTCAAATTTGTAAAACTACCATAATGACCTTAATTGTATGAAAATAACCTTATGAACCTTAAACTACTAAAATGGTCATCATTAAATACTTTAAGTTGATTAAACGGGAATGTTAATGACAAGAGTTACTAAATATGGAGAATCACTTAAAATGAGTAAACTTACTTAAAGTGAAAACTTGCTAAATCTGGAAAGCTACTTAAAACGGAAGGATAACTAAAAATAGTAATTTTGTCTTCTACTCCTTTAGGTTCGAAGAGGGAGTGATTTGATCCCTGTCAGTTTTGCTACTCTTGTGTTCTTGCATTCGTAATAAGGTACAGATATTCTGACATTTCTTATAAGGTTTCTCATGATCTCTTTCATTTTCTGATCCGTTAGTTTCTGAACTGATGCCATTGCTATGATTCCCTTTGCTTGAACCTTCTCTATTGATTCCATTTGATATGACCTCTGTTATGAACCTATGTTATGAAAACCTTTTGAATTATACCATGGAAATGTTTTGAGAAAAACCATTTTAAAAAGGATGTTTATAAATGATGCGAAACTACTTTTATAAAATGTTACTAACTTTTATGAAAACTATATTTCGAAGACTATCTTTATAAAAACCGTTTTGAAAGATTAATTTTATGAAAACCACTTTAAAGGATCGTTTTATGAAAATCATGAATAAAGGATTGTTTAAAATGGACTTTTGATAGAAACTTTTGAAATGAACTTTTGATCTGAACCTTGACTTGATTACTTAATATGAACCTTGATCGGGTAAACTCTGATTTGGACCTTTGGCATTACATCTGATATATCTGTTATGAACCATCTGTTATGAACCCGTTTGATATGGACCTTTTGATATGACACTCTGATTTGATATGATATCTGACTCTTAGTTTGATACCCGAGCCAAACTCTGTGACACTAGGCATGGGGGTTCCATGTCCATGTCTGTGATGCACCACTGGCATGACTCATGTGTGGGTGAGTGATTCCTCACACCGTCCCCATTTGATTATGCGCGCTTTATTATGATTGGTATATGGTTCGGGGGGCGTATGGATTGCAATCCTAGATCTGTTCTGTTTAGTGGATTATCTATATATGATTTATTATTGTCTGGTGACTGGTGCTTGTGTGCAATACACGCCTTTCACATATATCTGGGAGCTAGCTACTCCATTTGAAGAATGAGGACACCCCTCATATTATCTGATTATCTGAGAGGTCTCCCCTCTATATGATTATGAAGATCTATGGTTACACGGTTATGATATGATATGATCTGTTTCTGGGCTCGTGGTGGATTACTATCCCTTTTCTTTTTCCTTTATACTTATTCATTGACTTATCCCTTGAACCATATTATATCTGTTTGACCTTTGTTTCTGTTATTCTGTACTATTCTCTATTACTGTTTGTTATCGTTATATCTGTTCACTGAGCTCTCGTAGCTCAGCCGCATTTCTTTTTCTGCGGCAGGTTTTAGTAGGAAGCTGGGAATGGGTGGAGAGTACCTTGGACTTAGAAGACTTGATAGCTACTTTTGGACTTAGAAGTGATTAGAAGTTATTATTATTTTGGAATTTGTGTTTACTGGAAGTTTCTTTTGTAACCTTGTAGTTCCTATATTTCAATTGTAATCTTTGAGAATTCTTGTATTACTATAGAGGTATGCTTTGTTTTGATCTGATACGAAACCATTGTTGTGATATCTTTACCCTTGTCGGGTTAGGGTGTTACAAGATTGGTGCTAGCTAAGATTAGCACTCGACATCTAGCTTAGTGTCGGAAAACAAGTTAAGCGACGTGTACGGTTTTCTCCGCCTGAAGGGAGTTTGTTGATTAGTGAAGTAACTCTCGAGTTGGATACTCGGGGAGTGGAGTAGGGCGAAGAGGAGCTTCGTGACCGAACCACTATAAATCACCGTGTTCGGTTTGCGCCTTCTTACTTATCTCTTTACTTTCATTTCATTCTTTATTGCTTTATATTTGCATTGCGTTTTTGCTTGTGTGGCTAGTTGCTTATGTTATGTTGATTATCTGTGTGTCGTGTTTTGATTGCGCATATGTTGTAGTTTACTATATTCATCTCTTGATGCTATATGATCATAGTTGACACTTTTCATATCACATCACACTTGATCGGGAGTTTGCTACAAAAAGTTTGATAAGATTTTTAATGGAAACGTATTCACCCCCCTTCTACGGTTTCCACAATTGGTACCAGAGCCACGTCGCTCAAATTTTTAAAACAAATGGTTTTCAAAATTGAGTACGATCAATGTATCAAATTACCCATGAAGGTGATAAAAATATGAAAAGTATTTAGTTGCATAATACTTACAAGTTTTGTGGTTAAGTATATGTTGTCATACTAGCTTAAATTTTTTTTTAATTGATAAAAGTTGGTTCTGTTCAAAAACTGAAGTGACACGTACGGCACCGTTAAATACAACAGACGGCTCCATTAAATATGGACGGTACCGCTAAATTTAACGGAGCCGTCCGTCTGTTTTTCAGAATTCGGTAATTTTCAAAAATTCGTATAAAATCAACCGTAAGTCCGTAGGAGTCGTGCCACCTATCGTTTTAAACGTAATTGAGTCTACTTTCACTTAAAAATATTTTTAGAAAGTGATTGTAAAGTAAAATTTACAAATGTCTTTAATTCGTAACAGAAAGTCTTTTCCGGTCATACCGATTGCACAAATTTTTTTGTCAAATCACAAAGTGAACATCACACGTTGATGCATTCATGATTTCAAGGTGCTGAACTTGATCAAAATTTTTGAATGGGGTGGAAAATAATTCATTTTTAAATGAAATCAAGCTTAGTATACATTGTTATACCTAATACACAAAATGACGATAAGTATTTCTGTGTGTTAAGCTAAATTGCTATTTGCTTATTATAGTTTTCCGGTTTATGCATTTATAAGGCTCATGCTAAATCACTTGCACTATATTAAGTAATTAGTTTGCATTGCATATTGGCATCAACCATTTGTCTTGCATTTGTTGCAAGTTCTTAAAATGGTTTAGTAACTTTCTTAGGAATAGAAACTAAGTTGGTAGATCATGTGTGTCGAAAGATATTGTCTTACACAATTATTTTTCCAAAGGTTTAAGTGTAAAAAGTACATCACCCCAAAATACTTAACACTTTCATAAAATCCGTAACATGATCTCTAAAACATTACATCGTTTGTCTTGTTTGACCATGGGTTGTCTAAACAAGATAAAAGGTCATTTTAATACATTAGTATTTAAGTAAAAGAAAATGTATTAAACTTGCATTGATCTAACACATATACAAAATGTTTTAAACATTTAGTATTTTACGTATGTTGTATAAAAATAGTTAAGATAATTATTTTTATACAAATGAGGTGTCGAAAAACTAAGAATATTATACTCAATAATATAAATAGTTTTTCTCAAATAAAAATAAATGACAATATCAAAGTAGTAACTTAATATGTCATTAACCTCACTCATACAACTAGTGTTAGAATAAATGGAACACACTCCTAAATTTTTTATTTCTTTTTAAAAAGGAGTGATTGTGAGGTCAAGAAAGATCTCGAGTACATATCAATTCGTTATTCAAATTATGATTGATATCATCATCGAATCTAATTGACAAGTTTTCGAGTGTGGACATGAAATTGGAGTCATTATTTGTTTAGCTTCAAGATAACATCAAAATATGATGAAACATATTATCTTGAATCTACATACTCAATCACACTCGATTGTTATGAAAATAATTACGTCCTCTCAAGACAAAAATAATATGCATCGGATCATAACTCACACTTGTGTTGAAGATGCCATATTAAGTCTTCTTGTCCAATGGTTGTGTTCCAAACTTTAAACTAACATGTTTAAAAGATGCATAAAATACACAACTAAGTAGGATTGACAACTTGGATGTTTCATCCGAAATATACAAGTAATTTACATTGCAATGCAATTAGTAAATGTGTCATTTCCGAAAAACCAAACACGAGCAAACAAACAACATATGTAAACTTTGCTCATGAACGACTCAACACTCAAAGTCACATGTCTAGTAAAAGTGTCACACATAATATATGTAAGTCATCAATCTTTGAGAATATCACATGTATTTCTCTTATCAAAAGATTGACAAAGGATAACCTATATCCTATGCATCTTATTTTCTTTGTGACATGAATGGTTATGTTACAAGAGAATACATTGCATCCTGTTAACAAATATAGGATATTAGAATTGAATAATAACCTAATACGACATGTGTCATTGCATAAACAAGTAAAATTGGTCATACACTAAAATACTTGTTTCACAAAGCATTCTTAAGAGTGATAAGTTTCCTCTTAGAAAAGCATACTTGTTGAAATAAACAGTATGTCTCATTTCAAATAAAATGCTCACAAGATCTATTGAGGTAAATAACCTTTACTAGATTCTTTCTCAAGATATGCAATGGAGCATTCTTGAAACACACACGATGTAGTAGGTTCTACATTGTATCACATTAGAGTGTCTCTTGGTTCTAGGAAACCAAATCATGTTAAAATAACATGTAACAACTCAACAAACAAAGATTTTGTCCAAGAGATCATAAAATACACCATCTCCATCAAACAACCTTTAAATCTCAAACACGAAATTAAAACATCTCGCTTGCCTTTGTTAGGAGTTGTGTAAGACATGTCATTTTCTTAACCGACTTTCAAAGTATGGTTAATTGAGTCATATTAGGCCATGTATAGCAAAACAAGATAAAATCATATTTGCTATACTTCGATAGGCAAATATAGGAATTTAAATTCTTCTAACATGAGAATGAC
This sequence comes from Artemisia tridentata subsp. tridentata, assembly GCA_021014915.2. Taxonomy (NCBI): domain Eukaryota; kingdom Viridiplantae; phylum Streptophyta; class Magnoliopsida; order Asterales; family Asteraceae; genus Artemisia; species Artemisia tridentata. Next base: position 109,147,602 of record CP139505.1, read on the forward strand.
TACTGGAGAACCTATCGCACTAGAAATTCAATTTGACCTAACGGTTGGATTGCTTCCAGGAGAGAAGTTGGGTTCGTGTATAACCCGTAAAAATGGTCGTGTTTAGCCTTAATTGAGCACCACTAGTGATAGTCTCATACTCATTCTCTAACTTGAAAAACTTTCATTCCTACATTTGACTAGATATAGTTTACATCGGTGAACTTTATCTCCCATTAGGATGTCATCTTGAACAATTAGTAATTAGGATCTGCCTTAGCAAACCTAGATTGCTTGCATCCCACATACGTGTTTCAAAATGATATCATGTTCTCGTAAGATATGGTTAAATGTCTTCATGATCTTAAATGCTAAATGATTATCATGTTTTACATGATGCTTGCATTTATTCCTTATGTGCATTTTACATGATTTACTTGTAAAGTTTGCACCCACACTATGTCCTTTTGACACATTAGGAATTAGGTATGCCCATCACTATGAACCCTTAGAAGTCATAGAGCCATACACTAGTGTCAAAACCCATAGGTCAAAGTAGTCGCGAAGTTACCCTAATTCCCCAGTCATCACTTCACCTTCTTCCAAGTAATACACCCTTTTGTCATGGGAAGGTTAGGAACAAACCTAGTAGAACTCGGAGTAGGGTTGACAACTTAAATATTTCATCCGAAATATTCAAGTAAGTTTAACTTGCGATCGCAATTGTTAAATGTCATATCCGAAACATCATACTCAAGCCTTTTAACAACATATGTTAAAACGCTCATTTAAAGGACTCACGAGTTACTATATAAGTAATTAGTAGTTCCTTTCATCCTCGTGTGAATATACACGTCTTAAGATCCCAAACCCTGCTGCAAATCAGCACCATAGGCCTAGCTTTACATCTTTCAAAACCCCATGAAACACTCATGTGCGAAGCACATAGAAACCCTTAAATCAACCAAACCTCTCAACCGAGAATCCCCTTACCATCTCCGTCTAGGTCTAGGAATGATGGAACATTTTCCATAAAACTTATGACTATTTAAATATTTCACTAGAAATATTAAAGTCATCTCTCGTACCCCTCTTATGATTACTTGAATATTTCTCTGGAAATATTGTAGTCATCTCGTGCGTCTCGTCTCATGACTCTTTAAATATTTCACTGGAAATATTGAGTCATTCTTTAAATCCCTCTCATGACTATCTAAATATTTCACTGGAAATATTAAGTCATCCCTCACGTTCCTTGCATGATCTCTTGAATATTTCACTAGAAATATTGAGATCATCTATTCTATTTCGTGTCATGACTTTTAGATATTTCACTGGAAATATCAAGTCATTCCCTCGATCTCGTCCCATGACTGTTAGATATTTCACTGGAAATGTCAAGTCATATCCTGTGTCTCGTCTGATGACTTTTTAAATATTTCACTGGAAATATTAAGTCATCTTTCACATCGCTCTAATGACTACCTATGTATTTCCTCAGAAATATAAAAGTCATTTCTTCTCGTCCAGTACCGGTCAAAGAATTTATTAGGTATAAATTCTCTCCTCGTGTCGAAAGCGAAGATTTATTCGTAAAATCCTCTTAAACTCCAATGACAACTTAAATATTTCATCTGAAGTATTTAAAGTTTATTTAATTTGCGAAATGCAATTAAATGTCATTTCTCGTTCTCGACAAACGTTCATCGAATCCCGATGGATTCATTCATAAAGGAATTTATTCGGTATAAATTCTTTTAATCTAAGGTCCAGAAAAATCACAACATATGTGAAATTTCTTTGTCAGAAATCTAATTCTGGGTCAAAACTGACCTCAGCAGGTCACGATACTCTTTAATAGGGGACAGTATCGTTAATTTTAACGGTACCGTCGGACCGTTGTCTACTGAGACAGTTTATTCTCACTGTTTCAAAACCACTATCGAAACACACTCAATGTAGTCTTGAACCAGAACCGTATTCTATCAGAACAGATTGTATCTATCTTCTGATTCCTAAGCCCTCTTCCCTTTCACTTCCGCATGGTACTAAACACTACCAATGCTTCCGCATCCCACTCATCTCACACACACTTCAAACGAAGAACCATTAGGATACGTTGAGATAACCCTCCTTCATCAACTTAGATAACCCTATAACCTTATCACCTACCTCACAACCCTGAAGATTTTATCTTCTTAACCCTTAGGATATCTCCAAGTAATCACATGCCTCATCATATAAATATTCTATGAATATTCAAAATGATTGAGAAGAGCTATGTGACTTCAAAGGTGAAGTTTATCGTATGCTATCCACCACTTGTCACGACGTTACTAAGCTCATCGCTTCCGTCAACGTTTGTTTTCCTCTTTATCTTTTACATCTTGTCCGGATGGTCATAGATTAAGGGGGAGCGAAAACACACTCATATAGCCTTTCACCAAACACTCTCAAGAACACATTAATGTGGTTCTTATTCCCTAGGAAACTTCCCTTTAGCTGCCCAGAACTAGGCTGCACAGGAAAATTCGTGACTTCCAGGCCACGGTACCGTTAAATTTAACGGTACCGTGTGGTATTTAGTGGTACTGATGCGCGTGATGTGTCGTTGCGGTTTAGCAGTATTAATGCCTACTCAAGTTTTAAATTTATATTTAGCCGACTTATCAATAACACACACACTTAACGAGTAGTGTACCCGGTCAGTATGAATATAATGGTAAGCAGAGTGTCGATCACTAAGAGTGGAACGTATTATCTAGTTATTCTAATCAGTATTTTAATATCCTAAGTTAGTTATACAACCTAATCTAACACAAGGGGGTTCAGCCTGAGAGACTGGCACAGTTTGGTTATAATTAAATAGAAAACTAAACTAATGAGCACGAATCAGCGATTAGCACACACGTACACAGATAGATACTCGAGACAATAAGAAGACCTGTCCTGATAATTAAATAGCTTGTCACTTGTTTTATTGCTAGTTTTATATGAAGTGTATATAATTAAACCTTTCTCGTTGGCTCTAATCTTATCGGCGAGTAAACCCTTAATGATTACTTATGTCTATCCTACTTTTCTTGATCTTTAGATGCGGCGTAACTTGATCTTTGTATGCGGCGCATGTACTTTAGCTGTCTTGGATTGTTGTGAAATCTTGATAGTGATACGCCGTATGTTAGAAGTATATTGCGGCGTATCTGGAGTAGAACGAGCTTGATCTTCTGGATTTCAGTAGGCTTTTGACATCTTGCTTGTTTTGCTCCATAATTAGTCCAAAATCGCCAAGTTTCACATAATGCTTGTTTTTACCTGAGAATTACTAAAGTAAACATTAATGTATCGATTCTCATATATAATATAATAAAACAAGTCAAATAAATAGGATAAATGATGATAATAAAATATACTTATTTGAGTTCATCAAATATCCCCCCACTTGAACTTTACTTGTCCCCAAGTAAACCTTAGAATTAATCAAATGAAAATGTATCCTAAAAGATGTTAGGATTTATTTTTATATTTAAGCACGTATTCGTTTTGTCATAATCACACAACCAAACACTTAACGAAGTAGAAACCAAAATAATTTTTAATGTAAAACAATTCTAAATCGTTTAGTTGCTTAGTCGTGACGAATATTCTATCATAGGCTTGGCAAGTATACGCATCTCCCCCACTAAAGCCAAGGAGAAACAAGTCTAAAGCGGTAAAAAGGGTTTGTTGGTTAAGGGTTGATCATCCTTTTTAATCTCTATCGATCTCACATTCCAGAAAAGGCGACAAAATTACAAATACATGATCGAATCCACGACCACGATACTTGCAATTGCTCAAATCCTTAACTCGAATAGGCTAAAGATAGGACCAAGTAATCTTCACCAATAATATTATATCAAAAAGGGCGACAAAATCATAAATACATAGCCGAATCCACGACTACGATACTTAAGATTGATCAAATCCCTAATCTCAATAAACCAAAGGTTTGGATGAAGAATGATATAGGGTATGGATAATATTTGGGATACAAATTGGTGTAAAATAAAAAATAAACAAAAAAGATAAATTAAAATCCTAAGTGTGGTTAATCACTTTCCCAACCATCCCATGAATAAGACTCATATCATTGAATAACTCACGCTTTAACACTTGAAACACACGCTTTAGGTAGACACGAATTATACTCAACAAAATCTCAATCAAAGAATAACCTTAGTTGGCGTTCCCATAACGGCCAACTCCCATTCAATCCATAAATATAATATACAACAACAAATAGTGGTGATATCTCTCACTTAATACAAAACTTTACATAAGTTGGTTAAAACAAACTTCCAACTTTTCCTTTTTCTTTTCTATTTTTTGATTTTTTTTTATTTTATTTGATTTTTTTATTATTATTTTTTTTGACATCAACATAAATGTGTAAAATTTCACAACTTTTCTATCACTATTTTTCAGGATAATTTTTCCATACTCTTCATACTTTCAGAAATAACTATAATAGTGAAAGTAGCAAACACACGAAAAATAAACTAAAAGTTATACAATATTTACTTTCATACCAATTGCATTGTGCAATTTCCTAACCTAACCAAAGATAATGAATTACGCACGCGAACACAGGTAATGTAAGGAAACACACTTTGCCTAAAGCAATTAACCACGGATTTTAATCTACAGGGTAGGCTAAGGTGTAAGGGTGTATCGAAACATTATAACAAAGGTGTAAGAAACGAAAGGAATGGCTCTGAGGGTTATTTCTAGGGGTATCTTACTCTAAAAGTGAGAGTAAACAAAGGGTTTATACGGGGGTTAACTAACCAGTGTAGTTAGTTAATATCGCATAACATATAAAGGCTATTTGGGTGTAATCCTAGAAATTTACCAATTTAGACAAGTCACTCCAATTATATAGATAATACTTATTATGTTGGTCTCGAATAGTATACAAGCCAAGTTCTAAAGTTTACAAGTCACCAGCACACTAAAGTTTTAATATTTTTGAAAGAATAGAGTTATGTGTGCGGTTATGTAATTTAGACTTTAAACAAAAACATGCTAAAAAAATTTAAATTTTGATATATTAAGCGCATTTTAAGCATATTTTGCAAAAGTTTAGGACAATTAAGTGTTCTAATTCTCCAATCCCCCCACTTAAGTTAAACAACGTCCTCGTTGTTTGTGTCAAAGGTTAAAAACTGGAAAATAAAAGAATTAGAACAGAAAAACTCCCCTGAGATTTGCTCGGTATGATCCTCCATTATTCGTATAAGAGAAAAAATCAACTTTCTTGTGGATGAGAACGTTTAAGCTTCATAAATGATGTATCCACAAGAATGCAGGAATCTATAATACCATTTAGACTTTAACACACCTGAGTTAAGAAGGTTCAAACTTGCATAATACATTAGTAGTTAGTAAAAATAAAACCTAAAAAAAAAAATTAAACTGTAAATCATCAGGTCAGTTGATACGCCGTATCTTATGGAAGAAGATACGCCGTATCGAGCCTGGAATAAATACGAATCAGAATAAAAGATGCGTCGCATCCTTAACCAGGGATGCGCCGCATTAAATAAACTGACAGAAAGTTTTAAAGTCAAAAATAAAAATGCAGAAAATGAAATAAGATATGACCAGTGCAGGTGATGCGTCGCATCTTATGATGGAGATGCGCCGCATCTTCTGCAGGTCTGACAGACTCGACACAGAACAGAAAAGTAAAAATTTTTCTTTCGGGTTGTCTCCCGGTCAGCACTTGTCTTTATTCCAGAGTCTTCAAGTTAGACTCACGTTCAGCTCCTTAATACCGTTCGACTTAATCTAATATATTCTTTGGTCTTCGTCGCAACATATTCCTCATATGGTCCCAAAGAGTATTTGATGACTTCAATTTTTTCAGAAATTATCATGGGTGGGTTATTATAAGTGATCCCAAGTAGTCGACATTTTCTCTCGATGAATTCTTCTTCGTCTTTATCAACAAACTTGAAATAAGGATCCTTATTCAAATAGTCATCAAGTTCATCAATTAATGACTCATCGTTATTATCATAGGGATAATAATTAACCAAGTTAATGGATTGATAATAATCTTGAGTCTCGTCCCACTTTCTTTTCAATTCCCATTGTAAGCGTCGATTAAGCCTTGTGTAATCATCACATTTTCTATGCACCCATTCCCAGAAAGTAGTATTCGATGCTCCCTTTAGTTCTTTTAAGTATTCGATTATACCTTTTTCTTGCAAAGCCTCTGCTCTACGTGGGGAATCTTCAATTTTTTCATACCAATCATAGTCTTCAAAGTATATATCGTTTCCAACTCGTTTCATTCCAATTATACTTCCCCCATTGCAGGTTCCATCATCCTTCCAATCACAGGTTGGCCATTCACTACTTCCATCCTTGAAACGGAAAGGTTTACAAGTGTGATTAATATGCCCAAATTCCCATGGTTTATCCCAAACCCATGGTATCTGGTCATTCCATTCGTAGTACCAGGTGTTTTTGAACTCATCATAAGTTTTGAATCCTGGTAGATCTCCAGTTAGCACATCAGCGTCGATTTGAAGAAGGTAATTAAATTCTTTGAATTGTTTGCACAAGGGTGTCTCATAATTGAACACATTAATGTCTATGCTGAACAATTCTTCAATGCCTTCCTTGATCGTTGAATCGTCATGTGATGATCCATTGTTGCTTTCTACTTCCTCATCTTCCCCTCTCATCCAATATACCCATAACACATCTTTAGTAGCTCGGTCCATGATCTTATGGTTATTGAACTTACTAGCTAACCAATTTAAAAAATCAGCATTGTTAGGATCGTAGTTAACGTCAAAGCTAGTATTACCAATCATTTTCCTCCTTATCTCCATGAACTCATTAAATTGTTCTTTAAAACTTCGTGTCAACCATGAAGTCACAATCCGTTTGACTTCATTCGTAGGAGCAAATTTGGGATCACCGTATTTAAGTTCAAGCCATTCTTCTAAAGAGATATCCATCAACCTTACTAACTTTTTATGAAACAGTATCTCCGATTCAGCATAAATTCTTTCATCATCCAGATTGCTTTTATCTAATCCCCAATATTGTTCGAAATAAGGCATATAAGAAGTTTGTAAAGGTTGGATATTTCCTTTACCATAGCTTTTGTTGCTCGATTTGTTGACTGCATTTGCTGAGTTCATGTATTCAATTTGGAATTTCCCATATTTCTCTTCGATAGTCGTCCAAGTTAATCCTTTAGATTCAGTGATAGGCCATAAGAGTAACAATTCATCTTCAGTGCAGCTCATTAGTAAATCATAAGAGAATATCCCATCTTCAATATTGCATAAGCGTTTGAATTCCATATAAGTAGCTTCAAGAGGGGTTTCCCAAGAAAATAAATCGGCATCAATCGTGAGTACATTGAAGTTGACATCTTCATAAACTTCCACTGAGTAGAAAGGCATGTTGGTTTGAGATACGGATTTGAGTAAAGCATCGATCGTAGGTAAGTTGCTAGTAATAGCATCGAAATTTTCGAATGAATCCGAAAGCAAGAGTTCCTTTTCTAATTCTGAGCTTTTAGTAATGCTTAATGCTGGGAACTTGCTCAAGCTAACTTCATAGTTATCACACTCGTCATCACTTTCCAGAATTAACGGCTTTTTGGTGCGGGACTTTTCATTGTGCTTATCTTTCATAAGTTCCTTAGCAAGATATCCGTTCAATGACATATCTTCCATAGCAAAACCTGTCATCATAGGCAAAATCGTCAGTAGGATCTGTTTGCTAGAAGAGAAATTAATGAATGTAGAAACGAATATAAAGAATAAAAATGGCTGATATCTGCGAACGATGCGCCGTATCCAGAAAGTTGGATACGTCGTATCTTATTTCGTTAAAATTTAATCAGACTTTTATTCAGAAAACAGATACACTGCTTATGAATAAGAATGCGCCGTATCAAGTTTAGATTATCAAAAATCGATTATATTTATTAAAATTAAATGCGTCGTATTAACAAAAGCTAATGTGCCGTATTTTCGTTACGTTTCAAAATACAAGATTTTTGATTTAGTAGATGCGCCGTATCGATAAAAATCGATGCGTCGCTTTTGTTTAATAATTCGAAAAAGTGTTTTTAATTTAAATAGAAAATACGCCGTATCTGTTAAAACAAATGCGTCGTATGACGTTAGGGTTTAGAAAAATTTCTTATTAAAAACAGAATACGCCGTATCTTGGGGAAAGATGCGTCGTACTCGAATTTATTAAACGCGTTGTATTTTATAAAAATTAAACGCAATACGCCGTATCTGTGAAAACAGATGCGCCGTATCGTTTGTATCAGCACAATACAACGACAGCAGAATGCAGAAAAATTGAAAAAAGAAAAACAAAAAATAAAAACAATCAAAAAGAAACAAAAATTACAGGAGAAAAAAAAACAAAAAATATGCAAATTATACAATGAATGCAATCTATCTAATATATAACAGGGTTAGTGGTTAGAATCTAAAAAAAAAAAAAAAAAAAAAAAAAAAAAAAAAAAAAAAAACTAAAAAGAAAAACCTAATTAAAATACTAAATCAAATTAACAGATAATAACAATTCACTCCCCGGCAACGGCGCCAAAAACTTGATGAGCGCGTGTGTCATTGCGGTTTAGCAGTATTAATGCCTACTCAAGTTTTAAATTTATATTTAGCCGACTTATCAATAACACACACACTTAACGAGCAGTGTACCCGGTCAGTATGAATATAATGGTAAGTAGAGTGTCGATCACTAAGAGTGGAACGTATTATCTAGTTATTCTAATCAGTATTTTAATATCCTAAGTTAGCTATACAACCTAATCTAACGCAAGGGGGTTCAGCCTGAGAGACTGGCACGGTTTGGTTATAATTAAATAGTAAACTAAACTAATGAGCACGAATCAGCGATTAGCACACACGTACATAGATAGATACTCGAGACAATAAGAAGACCTGTCCTGATAATTAAGTAGTTTGTCACTTGTTTTATTGATAGTTTTATATGAAGTGTATATAATTAAACCTTTCTCGTTGGCTCTAATCTTATCGGCGAGTAAACCCTTAATGATTACTTATGTCTATCCTACTTTTCTAGAGTATTGGGCATTTGTGATGCCCACGTCTCGTATACGCTAGAATAGAAAGGCAAGGAAGGGGCATGGCGACCCAAGCAAGACTCAGCTAGACACAAAGGTTATCAATGCACTAATAAAAGTCACCAAAGACATCAACATATAAACTTTAATTAATGGGAAAGCAATATTAAGGGGAGTGCATGATCTTCCGTAGTCACATGACACAAGCCCATCAATCCTGATGAATTAAAGTGTACTAAAACAATAAAACAAAACTACTTAATGAATTGAATACATGCAGGACCTTCTTACAGCTCTTGTATCTTTATTTGAGGTGTGTCTTGTGCTGCTTGGTCGTCTGAATTCGGCTCTAGGGTTATTTCTTTACACTGTCCAAGACTCCAAAATCTAAGCTCTCGAAATTCGTCTGGCCTTGGGGTATTTATAGTTTCTGCCTGAGGGATCGATGCGGCGCATAGAGTTGATAGATGCGGCGCATTGACTTAACTTCGCGTGGGGTCCAAGATTAATATATTCTGGAATATTCGTACACCGTCTTCAGATGCGGCGTATCTTGATCTTTGTATGCGGCGCATGTACTTTAGCTGTCTTGGATTGTAACTTGTGAAATCTTGATAGTGATACGCCGTATGTTAGAAGTATATTGCGGCGTATCTGGAGTAGAACGAGCTTGATCTTCTGGATTTCAGTAGGCTTTTGACATCTTGCTTGTTTTGCTCCATAATTAGTCCAAAATCGCCAATTTTCACATAATGCTTGTTTTTACTTGAGAATTACTGAAGTAAACATTAATGTATCGATTCTCATATATAATATAATAAAACAAGTCAAATAAATAGGATAAATGATGATAATAAAATGTACTTATTTGAGTTCATCAGTTATAAACAAGTATTTGAATCTGATAAGTATGTTTTATCTAAACATGGTGTATTCATTGGTTTTGGTTATTTATGTAATCAGATGTTTAGACTTAATATTGTTCATGATATGGTTGATTCTGTTTTCATGTCGACTTCTAGATTAAATGATTCAACCCTTTGGCATGCTAGACTTGGCCATGTACACTTTAAAAGGATGCAAGATATGTCTAAGGATGGGTTAATCCCAACATTTGACATGAACACTGAAAGGTGTAAAACTTGTATGATGAACAAGATAACTAAGAAACCTTTTCAAAGTGTAAAACGTGAAACTGTGATATTGGAACTGATTCATAGTGACTTATGTGATTTGCATGCTACTCCCTCTTTGGGGAATAAGAAATACTTTGTGACTTTTATTGATGATGCTTCTAGGTATTGTTATGTTTATTTATTGCATACTAAGGATGAGGCATTAGATAAATTTAAAGTATTTAAAACTGAGGTTGAATTGCAACAAAGTTCCCTGATCAAGAGATTAAGGACTGATAGGGGAGGTGAGTACATGGATACTCTGTATTTCCAGTCTGTTGGTATAATCCATGAAACGACTGCCCCTTATACTCCTCAACAAAATGGTATTTCTGAAAGGAAAAACCGAGTGCTGAAGGAAATGGTGAATTCCATGTTGTCCTATTCTGGGCTGAGTCAAGGGTTCTGGGGTGAAGCTATGTTAACAGCTTGCTATTTATTAAATAGGGTTCCCAAAAAAAGGTACAATACAACCCCTTATGAACTCTGGACTAAAAAGAAACCCAACCTGAATTATCTCAGGGTTTGGGGTTGTAGGGCTGTTGTAAGACTCCCTGATCCAAAGCTAAAGACTTTGGGTGAAAGAGGCATTGAAAGCATCTTTGTTGGATATGCTGAGCATTCCAAGGCATATAGGTTCTATGTTATTGAACCTAATGAATCTGTTTCAATTAACTCAATAATTGAATCAAGGGATGCAATATTTGATGAGAATAGATTCTCATCAGTCCCTAGACCAAGTCAGAGGATTCCTAATGGAACTAATGATGTTGGTGTATCAGAAATCTCTGATGAGGTTGTGGAACAACAACCTGAACCTGAGCTCAGAAGGAGCACAAGGGTCATGACTCCAAAATCATTTGGACCTGAATTTCAATTATACTTGATTGAAGGAACAAGGGATGAGGTCTCTGACCAACACTCCTATTGCTTTAATGTTGAGGATGATCCCAAAATATTTGATGAAGCAATGAAGTCCCAGGATGTTGCTTTCTGGAAAGAAGCAATAAATGATGAAATGGATTCCATCATGGGCAACAACACTTGGGTGTTGGCTGATCTACCACCTGGTTGCAAACCTTTGGGTTGCAAATGGATTTTCAAAAAGAAAATGAAGGTAGATGGAACTGTTGAAACGTTCAAGGCTAGACTAGTCATTCAAGGCTTTAAACAAAAGTCAGGGATAGACTATTTTGATACTTATGCCCCTGTGGCTCGTATCAGTACCATAAGATTGCTGATTGCCTTGGCATCTATTCACAATCTGATTATACATCAGATGGATGTGAAGACAGCATTCTTGAATGGTGAATTGGATGAGGAGGTTTACATGAACCAACCTCAAGGCTTCATCATGCCTGGCAATGAAAACAAGGTGTGTAAACTGATTAAGTCCTTATATGGACTAAAACAGGCACCTAAGCAATGGCATCAAAAATTTGATGAAGTGGTTTTGTCTAGTGGTTATTCACTTAACCAGTCTGACAAATGTGTATATAACAAATTTGATGAATCTGGCAAAGGAGTCATCATTTGTCTATATGTTGATGACATGTTGATCTTTGGCACTGACCAAAATCAAGTTGACCTAACAAAGGAATGTTTGTCATCAAGGTTCTCCATAAAGGATATGGGGGAGGCTGATGTTATCCTTGTTATAAGGATTAAACATGAAAGTAACAAGATTTCTATCTCTCAGTCTCATTACATTGAGAAGGTGTTGAGGAAATTTAATTACTTTGATTGTACTCCAGTGAGTACTCCTATGGATACAAGTGAGAAGCTCATGCCTAATACTGGTAAGGCTGTATCTCAACTTGAGTATTCTAGGGTGATTGGCTGCCTGATGTATGCCATGACTTGTACTAGACCTGACATTGCATTTGCTGTGGGAAAATTGAGCAGGTATACTAGTAATCCTAGTGCTCATCATTGGCAAGCAATTCAGAGGGTACTGAAGTATTTGAAGAGAACTATGGATTATAGTCTCTCATATACTGGTTATCCTTCTGTATTAGAAGGATACACTGATGCAAGTTGGATCAGCAACACTGAGGACAATTCGTCTACTAGTGGCTGGGTATTCCTACTTGGTGGAGGTGCAATTTCTTGGGTATCCAAGAAGCAAACTTGCATCACCAGTTCAACCATGGAATCTGAATTTGTGGCCTTAGCTGCTGCTGGTAAAGAAGCTGAATGGTTGAAAAACTTGCTTCTTGAGATTCCATTGTGGCCTAAACCTATAGCACCTATTTCTATCCGTTGTGATAGTGCTGCTACATTGGCAAAGGCTTATAGCCAAATGTACAATGGGAAGTCTAGACACTTAGGTGTCAGGCATAGCATGATTCGTGAACTTATCATGAATGGGGTGGTATCTATAGAGTTTGTTAGATCTCAACATAACTTAGCTGATCACTTGACGAAGGGTTTGGCTAGAGACTTGGTTTTTAAGTCTGCTAAAGGGATGGGTTTAAGTCCAACTTAGTCACTGAATGCTAAGACACCCAACTCCCTCCTGAGGAAACTTTGGAGCTGAGTTCAATGTGGAAAGCTGAACATTTAGTGGACTGGAGCACATGTTTTATTTACATCCCAAGGTTGTGCTCAGAACCTGCTGAAAAGGAGGATGAAGTCTTTACTTCTCAATGGTTAATTTTCTTTGAAAAAGTGCTTAGCAGGAGCATGATTAAAAGATGAACCACCTATGTAAATGTTGAAGTTTTGCCGCTTCAGGAAGCTTTTGGACTTTTAGCTTTTACAACATTTATGAATTGGATATGGACACATGGCTTGTATAGTGTCAGGAGTATTTAAGTGTTTGAAAATGTATGTGTATTTTATCTTCAGGTATTCAAATGGGTTGAAGGGTTCAATTCTTAGAACACCCTGATTCTCGAATATTTGAACGTGTAATGTACTAAGATGAGAATTCAATCTTCAAGATATTTTCATTTATGCATATGTTTTGTTTTGTGTTTAATTTTCATGCAAAGGAAGTGAACTAAATTTGGGGAGGATTGTTGGAAAATTTAGTACACTTGAGGGATGAGTTCACACCTGGTAATGGGTTTGGAGGTACGGAGTGTACACCCATTAGGTCCCTGAACACCCTGACTCAATAGTGGTTATGCAGAGTTTCTACCAGTAGTAATGATTCTACTGCTAGTAATTCTACTACTTGTATAAGTCTGTTCCTGCTGGTAGGCTAAGTCTGTTCCTGCTGGTAGGCTTATTGTTCCTGCTGGTAAGCTTATAACCACTGATTCCTACTATTATGGAAACTATTATGGTATAATTAATGGGCCGTTAATTATACATAATTCCATGGGCTAGGGTTTGAGTAAACTCTATTATAAATAGAGATCATAACTTTACTGCATGGATATACAGAACACAAACCCTAAACACTTGAATACGTTCGGTTCTTGATTTGTGCCTAAAACAAGAACATCACTTGGTCTTATCCCATAGAGATATTCGTGTAACCCAGGCATAGGGTCGAATAGTTTCTATTGGAAAGTGATTACACGATTTCAAGTGAATATCCGGTACCTTGATTGATTATCTTAACCCTGTTCTGGGAACACAACAACGACACAAATAAACCAACAGTTCCCAAGACTGTTTGAGATTGTTGTTTTTCATAACCCAAATGCCATGGGGGCGACCATCATTGCGTTCGTCAAAAATGCATAAGTGGTGTTTGAAAATCCCTAGTTTGTACTTTGAGTCGAGTAGCTCTTCTCGATTGCTCTCAACCGCTTCTCTCCAAACATATCTCGTGTCATCAGGTTGGGGAATTTCTCTAAATTCCTCTTTAGCTAAATCAAAAGACACAATGAAGACTTTGTCCCTGTTAGCAGTATACATGAACCAGTGAAGAGCCCCGTTGAATAAGATACCAGGCTCTGTGTCATCGAACCTATAATTGACGTGTCCAAAAAGTTTCCAAATATTTGATTTCAAAGATAGAATTTGAACAAGTGCCCCATCAGAGCCGCCTTGGTTGATGGCCATAACAAGTTTGTAATCACCAGTTGATGAATCATAACCAAAGCCGTAACATCGCGCATACGAGACATCTTTAGGAAGTATTGGTGGCTTATGCAGTTTTCGAAACACTCTGGTCGAAGGATTGGTTAAACAAATTCGATTATCAAGTAAAGATATGCATACAAGGCCATTAGAAGAACCTTCAATTTTCAACGAATGATAGGATCCCCACTGTTTAGGTATACTACACCTAATTCCACTCCTATCTACATATCTTCTAGTCATAGCAATTCTTCTGTTTCCAAGATGTTTATTATTCTTGTCTTCTTTTTTGCAAATAAACTTAACATGAGGCTTAATAAAAGAAGGACTAGAAATCAAAGAATACCATGACTTACAAACACTTTTGCATCGAAGAACATCTTTGACACTCAACCTTAAAAGCACTTCCTCTACAACATCAAACAAAACCATATCTTCTGTCATTCAAACCCTAGATCTACATAGGTATTTCCGAAAGTGTATCTATATATATATATATAATGGGATCGCCTATCCCCACCCCTCCAAAATTTATTATTCCCACTTTTCTTTCTTTTTTTTTTTTTTTTATTTATTTATTATTATTTTTTTTTAATTTTGTTTATATAAAAAAACAGACAAAAAACTGTGTTATACAGGAAACAAACAGGGGACAAAAAGAATATAGTACAAACCCCCTGATCTTATTTGTATAGTGTACATATATAAATGGATATTTGGTCCAATAGTTTCCAGCCCACCCATACCACCTATTAAATTGATATTTGGTCTCCTCTCCACTGCTAACCAAAAAAAAAAAAAAAAAAAAAACTCATATTCTTCGTCTCCTCTCCTGCACACACACTTAAACACACACACAAACGCAAACCCACAAACGCAGACCCACACACACTTAAACACAAACACAAACGCAAATCATCCACAAACGCAAATCACCAATTACAAAACTAAAATAACGAAAATAAATAAATAAGTTAAATGGATATTTGGTCCAATAGTTTCCAGCCCACCCATACCACTTATTAAATTGATATTTGGTCTACTCTCCACTGTTAACCAAAAAAAAAAAAAAAACTCATCCTCTTCGTCTCCTCTCCTGCACACACACATTTAAACACACACACACCCAGAAACGCAAACCCACACACACTTAAACACAAACACAAACGCAAATCATCCACAAACGCAAATCACCAGAGGGTGTTTGTGTAAGTTCATTTTTGTCACTTCCCACGTTGCAACGCATGTTGCTAGAGCAACGTAGAACATAACGCGAGCTCAACGCTTGAACCCTTGGAGTGGATAACGCCCAATAACGTTTTCCATGTAGGCAATAACGCCGGGTAATAACGCCCCATACCGAACGCTCTAAGTTTTAAAAATACCAAAGTTTTTTTGGCCTAATAATCTAGAGGTTGTGGGTTCAAATCTTGTCAAAGATATATGCGAGTTTTTATTTGTGAGAGGGTGTATTTTGTAAAAGCTTTGAATTTGGCTCAAACTAAATTCAGAACGCTTGAGGTGAGATCCATGGCAAACAAAAAAAAACTAAAGAACAAATAAGCACATCCTAGCCTTCCATTTTGATTTCATTAAACGGTATAGATCAATCAAAAAAAAAACAAAGGAAGGGCAAAATTGACATTTTAGCTCATTTAATATAAAAACCCACTTTCCACCTTTTTTTAAAAAACAACATATCTTGCAAACGGTAAATCTTCAAGCTATGAAAAATACACCATCGCGACGAGAATTAAATCATCTTTCTATAGATATGCACTTTTATATACTTTCGACGAATTTTTTTTTCAAAATTTTCGTCCAGAAAAATCCCACGGGATTCGTAAAAAAATCACTTGTGATTTGTTATTTTTAAAAAATCACAAGTGATTTGTAAAAATGAGTAAATCACTGTTTTTGAGTTTTATACTTTTATGTCACAGCTTTTTAAGGGTAGATGTTTTTTATATGATTGTTGAAATGAGCTCTTTGAATCTCTTTATTAAAAAGTTGTATGTTGTTATACAGAATCCCATGTGATTCTCTCTAATCCCTTGGGATTCTGTATGAATCACATGGGTAATCTTTATGAATTACAGGTGATTCATCAAAGAATCTCATGGGATTCTGTATGGATCTCATGGGATTCTATATGAATCACAAGGGATCAGAGAGAATCCCATGGGATTCTGTATAAATCCCATGGGATTTTCATTTTGCTTTATATAAACCGTAAGTACAAAATCACATGAGATTTTGTATGAATCTCAAGGGATTCTGTATGAAATCACATGGGATTCTATATGATTTATCTTGTCGATAAATCACAAAGGATTCAGCATGAAATCACATGGGATTTAGTGTGAATCTCAAAGAGTTTCATTATAAATCATATGTGATTCATTATGAATCCCATGAGATTCAGCATGAATCCCATAATCCCATGGGATTGACTAATGAATCACATGTGATTCATTATGAATCCCATGTGATTGATTATGAATCCCATGGGATTGACTAATGAATCATGAATCCCATAGGATTCATTATGAATCCCATGAATCCTTCATGCTGAATCACATGAGATTCAGCATGAATCACATGTGTATGAATAGGTACATTTACACACCAAAATGTTTCAACACTTTTCCACTTATCACTCAAGAACCACGTAGTAGTAATAAATACAAAACTCATATCAAGCCAGCAAATAAATAAAAGGGATTTTATTCGGTCCACTTATCCAAAAGTCAATCAACTTGCAAAAGAATAAAAAAATATAAGGTTTGAACTCATTAAGAAGTAAACTCGTTGATAAAAAAAAAATACAAACCACATGTGCGGTAAACTCATTGACGTAGCTATTAATGTAAGGTTTTAACTCATTGATAAAAGTAAAAAAAGAATATAAATATAGTACTCTGTACAAGATAAAGAGGAGTATATCATAATGTGGAGTACATCTACCTCTGCTTCTAGTATAAGCAAATCCAGGCCCACATAAAAAACAACACTCAAACTTGGTAACAAAAAACATACTTCTTGTTCTTCATTTTTGTTAAGTGTAAAGATGAAGTTGTTGTATGTTAACAAAAGGTTAACTTACTTGAGTTGAAGGATAAGTGAGATATGGGATCTGAGATGAGGTAACATCATATGGGATCTGAGTTGTTGTATGTTAATCAAAGGAGGAGCACCAAAACAAGTATTGAGAACAGTGATGACGTGGCTATCTTTCTTATTTCATATCTTTATTCAAATCATTAGAGCCACTCCTTCTTTGATTTATTATAATAATTATTATTCTTCGACGCCAAATGATTTTGAACCGTTGTCTATTGTTGAGTTGTCGGAATCTGCTTCTCCTCTGCCGTACATATTCCGGCGACTGGTGACGTTGACCCGTCTCAAAAGCTCACGGTATCTTTCTTATTTCAGATCTTTATTCAGATCATTAGAGCCACTCCTTCTTTGATTAATTTTAGTAATTATTATTCTTCGACGTCGAATGATTTTGAACCGTTATCTGTTGTGGAGCTGTCGGAATCTGCTTCTCCTCCACCGTACATATCCCGACGACTAGTGAATTTTTTGGTGAGAGAGAAAGTGTGTGTAAACAGGTGTGAGAAATTGTTTGGGGTAGAGAGTAAAGCCCCGTTTCTTTTTTTCTGGGGAAAGATAGTGGAACCCACCAATTTTATATTATTATTTTGTTAAAAGGGTCTCACTTTTTCCACTAATGGGTCTATATCCCCAAGGCAAAAAATTTAAGCCCCTCCCCAATAAGATGTTCATATAGGTGTGGGCTCCACACATCCTCTTAGCTAACAAAAAAAAGAAACAACCCGTAAGAGTGTAAATGGGGAAAGTAATGATGGGGTGAGATAAAATACAAAACTGCCCTCCACTAATTATATGAGTTACAGATCCAACGGTTGGAAGGATATAAGATGAATGGCTCAGATTTAGCTATTTGTTCTTTAAAGCTTAACTTGTTTTTATTAATATTTTTTAAACCAACTAAAATTAATACATAAGATGGTTTAATCAATGTTTGAAAATCCAGGTTAACTCGGCCTGTTGAACCATGAACCGGTTAGGTGAGTAGAAGCCGGTTTTGAGCAAATATCCCGATTGAACTGCTGATTTAACCGGTTGAAATCGTGAAACGAAAGCTCGTCTATTAATTAGAAAACCAGATTTTAAAACTTGGGTTTAACCGTTTAATAAAGAAAACCTAAACACCCTGTTGAAAGTCATGAAGTAATAAATTTCATATAAAAAGTCATTAGAGGCATCTTGTAGTTGCTTGGAATCTCACCCAAATAAACTAAAAAAATAATCACAAAATCCCCCAAAAATCTGGTCCAGCTTGTCAACAAACTACCAGCCTCCCATGTTGACCAGCCACCTTTCTATTTATATAAATTCCATCATTCAACCATCATAACATAACCAACAAAAATTTTCTTCACAAAATAACCCATTTCATATCTTGCAAAAAACATGCCACCTTTTTCACAATCAATCCCAATCTCAAATGGCTTCTCCCAAAAACTTAACCAAAAACAACAACCATCTTCCAATATCATCACCATTGATGTTGGAGGACAGCTTTTTCAAACCACAAAACAAACCTTAACCTTAACAGGGTCCAACACCCTTTTCACAAATCTTTTTAATGAGCCAGACACAATACCATTTATAGATAGAGACCCTGAAATGTTTTCTATTTTGTTGTCTTTATTAAGGACAGGCTATTTACCTTCTAAAGCTAAGGATTTTGATATACAAGATATAATATTTGAAGCTAAGTTTTATGGTATTGATCACATACTTGTTGAATCTTTGTCTAATGCTTCTCATTTTGAGCCATTTGGTTTAGAAAAATCGGTCGTTTTGCCGCTTAGTGGGAGAGATGTGCCTAGCTCTATTGCGACTACGAAAAATGGGTCTATTTGTGTTGCACATGGCAGTAAGATCACATCTTTTGATTGGTCTTTAAATAGAAAGTCTACAATGTTAACTAGCTTTAGTGCTATTGATTCTATGTTAGCATTAAGCGCGAATGTTGTTGCAGCTGGTGCTACTGATTTTAATGGCCTGCAGATACTTGATATTGATAAAGGATATGTTAGACAAAGTTTGAGTTGGGAAAATGTTACTAAATCTAGCTCAACTGTGCAAGCAATTGGTGTTTCTGATGATTATTTGTTTACTAGCTTTGAGTCAGGACGAAGGAACTCGAATTCTATTGTCATATATGATGTAAAAGATAGTTTTAAGGTGGTTTCGGAGATAGCGCGTAATGAAATATTTGGTGCTGATCTTGACTCAGCTATCCCTTCGACGAAATTGAATTGGGTACCTAGTGTTAATTTGTTAATGGCTTCAGGGTCTCATAGTGGCCCTGCAGGTGTTTCGGGTAATATAAAGTTTTGGGATATAAGATCAGGGAATGCAGTTTGGGAAATTAAGGAAAAAGTTGATTGTTTTTCAGATATCGCGGTTTCTGACACCCTTTCGGCTGTTTTCAAAATTGGTGTCAATTCGGGTGAAGTTTCTTATATTGATTTAAGAAATTTTGGGTCTAGTGATTCTTGGAATTGTCTTGGTGACGCGCGGAAAGTTAGTACTGGTAAGAAAGAAGGGTTTGGATGTAAAATCGAGTGTCATGGGAACCAAGTCTTTTGTGGCAAACAAGGGGAGTTGGAGTTATGGTCTGAAGTTTTGATGGGATCAACGAAAAATGGAAAAGGTCGAGTCTTTAGGAAGAACATTTTGGGGCGAGCGAAGGATTTGGGTGGAAATAGGATTACGAATATGGGTTTCGGAGGAAACAAGATGTTTGTAACGAGAAAGGATCAACAATGTGTCGAAGTTTGGCAAAGTCCAGCTTGAAGATTTTGATTTGTTTGAAGTGTAAACACATTGTTATTCTTTCGTTCGTTCGTTTGTAAATTGGATTTTGTGTTCTATAGATCGTTTAGTTACTAATGAAACCAGTGATCGTCTCCATGTGGGCCTCACTTTCTTCAATTTCCCACGAGTGGAAAGGTGTCACCTTGCCCATGGGAAACACAAATGGGTGGTAGGACTGAAGATCAGCAGCACTTGTTTGACCATAGAGTTTCGTTTGAGGTGACACCGGAACAAGTTGTTAGATGTGTCGAAAGAAAACGGTCTGCTGATGTGGCAAACAATCATCAGAAGCATAGATCGACCACCACACTTGGATCTGTTAAAGAGTTCAACTTTGATAGTACGGATGGACCTGAATCGGATTGGTGGGCGAGTGAGAAAGTTATTGGAAGGGAAAACGGGTCAATTAAGAACTGGTCTTTTTTCCCAATGATGCAGCCAGGTGTCAGCTAATGATCCAAGGCCAAAAGATCAAGAAACCGAGAATCAGAAGCAGATAGTCATGACCCTTTTCAGGTTGGTGTTCCTACAAAGAAAAGACGGATCTTTTTCTACCAAAAAATTGGCTTGGAACCTAACACTATCATATATATGTAAGATGCATAATCTCATAAGTACCTTTCGTGTATGTTAAAGAGTAGGAAAACAAGGCTCCGGTTCATGATTCAAACCTGTGAGCTCGGACTTTACTGTTGTAGCTCACTGATCATAATTCTGACCTTTAACAACCAGTTTTTAGATATATGAACACCAACAATTGTGACAACAGTTTTCCTTATGTAATCTTTACATTGTACTTAACTACTAATATTGATGCATTGTTTACAAGTGTATTATGATCCATAGGAAAAGATCAAGATCCTGTATGTCACAGAGACACCACAATGTGAAAATGGTTTTCTTTCTAGTTGTTTTTATGTCTTAATACCGTATTACCGTACTATGTTTATTACTACTAAAATTTATTGGACTATGCAAGAATATGTGTTTCACACTTTCATCCTTCAGATGTAGCTTTCATTTCCTTTCAATGGATGGTTGTTAGATTCGAGCGTCAAGCGTATGTTTGCAACCTGTTGGTCACCCATTACAAACTGTTGGTTATAAAGTTATTGTAAAAAGAGAAAACTGATGCGGTAAAAAGAGAAAACTAATGCGGTAGTGGTGTCATCGATCGTGAGTTGGTCACCATTCCAGGCAGCCTTATATATATATATATACACCAAATCTATCTACCATGACTTAAACTCACGAGAGCATTCTCACAAGCATTGGGCTACAAACATTTGTTGACATGGTGTTACTCTTTTAGTAACTCTACCCTTTTTTATGTTTATAACTTGCTTAAACTATTTTTTGTCAATATTTGGAGACTTATAACTTGATTAAAGCTCTTTCACAAAGATTTAATCTGAAAACTTCTAGATAAAATAGGGATTTTGTGTGAAACATGTAGACCACTTACATGGACTTTTCGTATGCATGTGAATAGTCACGAATCTTGGAATGTTGGGATGGTTCATGGGCCGTTGACGTCAAAACTTTGGTCAGAAATTGGTGAGGATGTTTCTAAGAAAAAAACCAAACAGAAGAATTTGCACGAGTTGCTATTATTCTAGTCAAAGTCAATAACTCATAATTCGACCATGAGATTATCTTGGGAGATTTGCCAAATAATAGGATATTATGATTTTATTACGTGTGATATGCCATCTTTATCACATGTTCTAGATAAAACAAGTGGGGTATCCGCGCGTTACTGCGGGAATGTTGTTTTTAATCTAAACTCAAAATGAAATGATTGTCCAAAAATTATTTTTGTTATTAAGGACTAAATATGCAAAAGATCGATAAGCGCAAGTACTATTTTCGTAAAGTATTTATAAAAATAGTATGATTTTGTTCGGGAAAAGTCCCTAAAGTTATCGGCATTTTGCAAAGTTAGTCCTTAGGGACTAACTTTGTAATTTATACGTAACCTAAGGGACTATTCGTGCCATTTTTGCTACAATTGCCCATGAATAGTAAACACTGTTCTGCATTGTAGCAAACACTGTTCTGCACTGTAGCAATGTTATTTTTCTTTTTAGTCCCTGAAAGTGTCGGTATGTTGCAAAGTTAGTCCTTAGGGACTAACTTTGAAATTAAAAGTTAACCTTAGGGGCTGTTTCTGCTCAATATTTGCACAGAAACAGTCCTTGAAGTTATTGGTCCGTTGCAAATTTAAGTAACGACCGTTAAAGACTAACCTTGCAATGAATCAATAACCTCAGGGTCTAAAATAAAAATTGCGAGACTACTGTAGCTACGGTGTTTTGGCTCCACTGTTACACGCTTTTTAATATATATATATATGATATGTGACACTATTGTTGAAAATAATGTAGCTATCACAATTTAGCAATAAAGGGGCCAGAGTTTTTTTTTTTCAAACTAAACAAGTCATATAACTTAAATATTAAAGATGTGTTTAGCAAAAATAACAGTAGTGAGCAGTAGCTGTTAGCATTAGTTGTGTGCAGTAGCTGTATGTTTCTATAAAAATAATTAGCAACGTAGTTGTAGTTGAAATTATAATATGTAAAACAACTTCTAAATGCTCAACGCTCTTAAATACTGCTTCATGAAGCTTTGTGAAATGAGCATTTAGAATATAGATAAAGTTACTTGCTACTTGCTAAATGAGTATTAAAAATCACAACGTCCAATGCTTAGCGTTTCTAAATGCTTTTAAACGCTCTGCACTAAACACACCCTAAATGTAAACCTTGCGCATAAAACGATGGCAAACTTATAAATAGCAATGTGATTGTGTCTATTGGAAGGGGTTGAACACCCTCTATTTTATAATAACATGATATTGAGATAGAAGAGTTTTACTTTGTTTTGATAATACCTTTGTGTCAGCAAACTAATATATTTTTTTTCATTTTATGTTGTGTAGTATTGGCATATTAGAGTTAAAAAAAAAATACCATTTTTACTCTCACATTTAACATATTAATTAAATGTTATAATTTCAAAATAATTTAAAGATAAATTCAAAAACTAGGTAAAATGATAGATTATTACTTTTATTTGTTGTAAATGGACATTTTCCGTTTAAACAAACTAGAATAGTAATGTGAGTAATTAAAATTGGACAAGGAAGTATAAAATATCGTGCAAGAAAAGGAAGATAAAATGTAAAGCACGTTTGCCTTCTTAAGTTTTTTAAAATTTAAAATTTAAAATTTCTTATAAACATATGCCTTGATGGCACATTTCATAAAAACCAATATAAACCAAGTGATTATTAGAATATGAAACACCTAATCATATCATAATTGACATCCAGCCAATTGAACGGGAATCTTGCAACTAAAAAAATACAGTAATACCCAACGTTCATTACCAAACGAATACTATGTATTAATTTAACTTTAAACTATAGATGACACCATTATTGAGACATTTTTTAACTAACAACTTGTAGTGTGTGGAGTTTTATAATGATTTGTGTTTTTCACGTTGTTTATGTATCAATCAAATTAAAATTATATTATCTTATCATTTTGGTTTTATCTGTTTGTAAAGCACCCGTCCACATTTTTTTTTTTTTTTTTTTTTTTTTTAATATAATTATTGTGCTCTAAATTTAGAATTAATGTATGTGTCATTTGTGCACTTAAATCATAACGGGTATGGGTACGAGTTTTAAAAGTATCAAAGTCTTTTTGGTTTAGCGGTATGTGAGTGGCTCAACAACATAGATGTTGTGTGTTTAAGTCTCGTTGGAGACATGTAAAATTAAATTTGTGAAATAGATTGTTTAGTTTGAAAAAATTTGTCGTTTAATAAAAATGGGTAGGAGTTTTAAAAAGAATAATCGATTTGAACTTTTGAATATCTCGGCGAGCTCTCATGAGGTAAGTTCAAGCGTGGCTCATCGAAGCTTTGAATTTGGCTCAAACTACCCTCAAGCTAAGTTCAGAACACTTGACTTGTTTTTAATATGTTTTTTTAAACAACTAAAATTAAAATATAAGATGGTTTAATCAGTGTTTGAAAACCCGGGTTGACTCGGCCGGTTGAACCGTGAACCGGTTGGATGACTGGAAGACGATTTTGAGCAAAAATCCATGTTGAACTACCGATCAAATCAGCTGAATCGTGAACCAAAAGCTCGTCCCATTAATTAGAAAACTAATTTTTAAACATTGGGTTTAATAAAGAAAAACCTAAAAAACCTGTTGAAAATCTAATAAATAAAATTCATATAAAAATTCATTAAAGGCATCTTCTAGTTGCTTGGAATCTCACCTAAATACACTAAAATAATCACAAAATCCCCCAAAAATCTGGTCCAGCTTGTCAACAAACCACCAGCCTCCCCATGTTGACCAGCCACCTTTCTATTTATATAAATTCCATCATTCAACCATCATAACATAACCAACAAAAATTTTCTTCGCAAAATAACCCATTTCATATCTTGCAAAAATAAAAACATGCCACCTTTTTCACAATCAATCCCAATCTCAAATGGCTTCTCCCAAAAACTTAACCAAAAACAACAACCATCTTCCAATATCATCACCATTGATGTTGGAGGACAGCTTTTTCAAACCACAAAACAAACCTTAACCTTAACAGGGTCCAACACCCTTTTCACAAATCTTTTTAATGAGCCAGACACAATACCATTTATAGATAGAGACCCTGAAATGTTTTCTATCTTGTTGTCTTTATTAAGGACAGGCTATTTACCTTCTAAAGCTAAGGATTTTGATATACAAGATATAATATTTGAAGCTAAGTTTTATGGTATTGATCACATACTTGTTGAATCTTTGTCGAATGCTTCTCATTTTGAGCCATTTGGTTTAGAAAAATCGGTCGTTTTGCCGCTTAGTGGGAGAGATGTGCCTAGCTCTATTGCGACTACGAAAAATGGGTCTATTTGTGTTGCACATGGCAGTAAGATCACATCTTTTGATTGGTCTTTAAATAGAAAGTCTACAATGTTAACTAGCTTTAGTGCTATTGATTCTATGTTAGCATTAAGCGCGAATGTTGTTGCAGCTGGTGCTACTGATTTTAATGGCCTGCAGATACTTGATATTGATAAAGGATATGTTAGACAAAGTTTGAGTTGGGAAAATGTTACTAAATCTAGCTCAACTGTGCAAGCAATTGGTGTTTCTGATGATTATTTGTTTACTAGCTTTGAGTCAGGACGAAGGAACTCGAATTCTATTGTCATATATGATGTAAAAGATAGTTTTAAGGTGGTTTCGGAGATAGCGCGTAATGAAATCTTTGGTGCTGATCTTGACTCAGCTATCCCTTCGACGAAATTGAATTGGGTACCTAGTGTTAATTTGTTAATGGCTTCAGGGTCTCATAGTGGCCCTGCAGGTGTTTCGGGTAATATAAAGTTTTGGGATATAAGATCAGGGAATGCAGTTTGGGAAATTAAGGAAAAAGTTGATTGTTTTTCAGATATCGCGGTTTCTGACACCCTTTCGGCTGTTTTCAAAGTTGGTGTCAATTCGGGTGAAGTTTCTTATATTGATTTAAGAAATTTTGGGTCTAGTGATTCTTGGAATTGCCTTGGTGACACGCGGAAAGTTAGTACTGGTAAGAAAGAAGGGTTTGGATGTAAAATCGAGTGTCATGGGAACCAAGTCTTTTGTGGCAAACAAGGGGAGTTGGAGTTATGGTCTGAAGTTTTGATGGGATCAACGAAAAATGGAAAAGGCCGAGTCTTTAGGAAGAACATTTTGGGGCGAGCGAAGGATTTGGGTGGAAATAGGATCACGAATATGGGTTTCGGAGGAAACAAGATGTTTGTAACGAGAAAGGATCAACAATGTGTCGAAGTGTGGCAAAGTTCAGCTAGAAGATTTTGATTTGTTCGAAGTATAAACACATTGTTATTCTTTCGTTCATTCGTTCCTTTGTAAATTGGATTTTGTGTTCTATAGATCGTTTAGTTACTAATGAAACCAGTGATCGTTACGGTTTATGCAATCTTATGTCCCAAAATTGCAAGATATATATCTATTGTTGAGTTATAGGATCAATGGAATATGTACAAAGTTTGGATCTTTGTATATGCAAAATCTACTTTAGTTTTCAATTGTAATGATGTTAATATGTTATGCAACATATTTCGGGTGTAATAATTTTTTAAGCATCATTCAACTCTTTTCCATCATAAAATATTGACTGACGAAAAGTCTTAATTGACAACTTCTTTTAAAGTTAAAATAAAATCTTTTAACAACACATGCATATTATTTTCTCAACAAACCAAATGACGTATTTTGTCCATCCTTTTCATATGATTAAACTGATTTATGTTCATACCTACATATTTTACCTAACCACGTTTTTTAGGCTACTTTTATACTCCCTCCGTCTCAAATTAATAGTCTCTCTTTCTATTTTGGGTTATTCTAAAATTATTGTCCACTTCCAAATATAGTTGTGAAAAATGTATCAAGTTTATCATATTGCACCTAATGTTACTAAAAAATTACAAACATCATTAAAAGATTTAATTAATTCCATAAAGGTAAAAGTGCCATTTTGCAAAAAAATAAGAGAGAGAATGCATTAATGATTATGTTTTCTTAAACTGTGTGTTTTTTGTCGGGGGACAATAATTTTGAAACGGAGGGAGTATTTCATTACTTCAGTGTTGATATTTATGCTGGATTAAGTGAACAATCTCATAAGATATTGCCGAAGCTGATTAGAGCACTGGGTACTATAGGGCGTATTATTGCCCTATAACGCAACCCTGCCACCGGCCCATACCAGCTTTTAACCGCATAAATGAGTTTCTCGAATCTCTCAAGTGTTTGGAAACTGAAACGTGCCCACCCGGACAAGATTTAGCTAGTCAAAAAAGCGAGACTCGGTTTTTATATGGTTCGAACCGTGACTCGTTTGCTAATTTGTTTTATACTCATATAAAATAGGCAAAATGAACGAACCATATATGCAATAAATAGCCGTTATTAACGTTTTATTTATATATTATGTTTTATATCACAGGTTGTCATGACTCATGACACATGATATTTCTTTTTAATTCATATATATATATATATATATATATATATATATATATATATATATATATATATATATATATATTGCAACAAGTTGCATACTAACTTTACTTTGTTTTTACGTGATAACTTAATTAAAACTCTTATGATAATGTGCTAAAATGATTTAGAAAATATGTTTTATAAAATAGCCTCATGCAATTTGCAGTTTTAATGCTACGTAGAATTTTGCTAGGCATAGTTCGCTATATACGTAGAAATTTTACTTACATAAGAAGCTTCTACATTCAATCGTTGGTTAAATTTTGAATATCGAAGCGATATGAATATTTATGACGGTATTTATTTTCTTCTTACTTGACCATCGTTTAGTTTAGTTTCTTTTTTGTTTAACCTATTAGATGATATAATAGATTAGTTGATCTAAACCCGACATGTGAGCTACATGCCTACATGCATAACCTTAATCCTAAAGGACCTGATCCACATGTCGGGTTTGGGCCAACTAATCTATTTTATCCTCTAATATAACCAACTAAAACTAAACAATATTATAAATTATCACGAGTTCAAGGCATGTTTACATGTTCCTTTAATAGTGATGTCACGTAATTTAACTCTTATGTTGACCGTGAGACTGATCGATTAAATCCACCACGGCTTCTCTTTAGGTTTAATTTCTTTTATTTTAATTTCTTAGTCAATCATATCAAATATCGTTTAAAAACAATGCAAATGAGACATTTTAATATACAACATATCAAGACTCAAGTACATGAATAAGAAAAGAAAAAAAAAAAAACTAGTGAAACATTTTATATGCAAAACGTGGCCTTTAAAAAATATGTATAAAACAACTTGTATAAAGTTGAAAAATAGCTACGTATTTTTCGGAATTTCCCGTTTTGGTATGCGTACTATTTTTCGTTCCATTTAATGTTGCGTACTTTCACTTTTTGTACCGTTTTGCACACACAAACTTGTTTTACCGGAACTCATACTAACTTTGCCACTTTTTTACGTATTCGTCCGTTTTTTTACGTTTTTGTCTGTTTTTTTACGTTCTCATCCATTTTTTTAAGTTTTCTTACGTTTTCGTCTGTTTTTTACGTGTTTGTCCGTTTTTTTACGTTTTCGCCTGCTTTTTTACGTTTTTGTCCATTCTATTTACGTTTTTATACGTATTCGTTCGTTTTTTTTACGTTTTTGTCCCTTTTTTTTACGTTCTCATCCATTTTTTTACGTTTTCGCCTGCTTTTTTACGTTTTCGTACTTTTTTTTACATTTTTGTCCCTTTTTTACATTCCCTTCCATTTTTTTCGTTTTCAACCATTTTATCTGTTCTCGTCCGGTTTTTTTACATTTTTGTCCCTTTTTTTATGTTCTCGTCCTCCTTTTACGTTTTCGTACACTTTTTACGTTTTTGTCCGTATTTCTTACTTTTTGTCTGTTTTACGTAAAAAAATGGACGAGAACGTAAAAAACGGACGAAAACGTAAAAAAAACAGACGAGAACAGATAAAAATGGTTGAAAACGTATAAAAACTGACGAAAACGTAAAAAAAAACGAACGAAAATGTTAAAAAAACGGATAAGAACGTAAAAAATGGACAAGTATGTAAAAAAAACTGACGAAAACATATAAAAACGTAAAAAAAATGTCAAAAAAGTAAAAAAAATGATAAAAGTGTAAAAAAAAAGGGGTTAAAACGTAAAAAAAAGGGGGAGAACGTAAGAAAAAACTGACAAAAACATAAAAATACGGACGAAAACGTAAAAAACGGACGAGAACGTATAAAAACAGACGAAAACGAATAACAACGAGTTTTTAAATTTAAACAAATAAGTAAAAAAAGTTTATAAAAAATTTCGTTATTTAAAAGTTCATAAAATTTTTGGTAATTTTCGTACCAAAACGGAACATTTTGAAAAGTACGTAGCTATTGCACGGCCAAAACCCAAACTTAAATATGCCACGTTGGACTTTTAGCCGGTTTTAAAAAAGTTTACCCGGTTGCCGGTAAACTTGTGTGCAAAACGGAACAAAAAGTGAAAGTACGCAACATTAAATGGAACGAAAAATAGTACGCGTACCAAAACGGGACATTCCGAAAAGTACGAAACTATTTTATATGCAAAACGTGGCCTAAAAAATATGTATAAAACAACTGTATATTATATGGTCCTCTTCATCTGGAGTCCATGACCTGTAACAAATCATCATCATGCTGACAGTGTAATTTTAACAAACGTTACTTTTTCGGTTTTCTTACATCTAGAAATGACGCGCATCCGTAAAATTATGACTAATGTGAGAAAATAGGCCATGTTCTATATGGAATAGCAAACATTTGAGTTATGTTTAAAGACACACTTTAGATATGGGTGAAAGTCAACAAGAAAATACAAGTAAAATTGGTCAAAATATACACGCAGAAAGAACGGACATGTCATTAACAACATTTACAGTCTCATTTTAACCTGATCATGAGGCGAACCAGTTTCTACAATAATTTTTTAAGTGGCTATGGAGCCACCATGGTCAAGCTGATATCCCACAATTCTTTAGCTAATTTTGCATCTTTAGCATACGAATTCGGTTGGGCTATATTACTGTCCATGAAATATTCACCACTAACCCCTTTGACTAGCGGGTGTACCGCGACGTAACATGTAGTTGCTGCCCCCTGCAAATTATATGGATTGAAATAAAATTACATTCATGCTCTACGCTCGAGAGTAGGGGTGGAAAAATGGGTGATTTTGAAAACGGGTCAAAATAGGTAATTTTGGTATAAATCGGGTTAGGTTGACCCAGAACAGTGTATGTCCAATATAAAATAAAATAAAATTAAGTTTTTGATATATTATCAGTTTGGTAGGTATAACTGAAAAAGATTATATTAATATGGTATATTAAAAAAATAACTATTAGCAAGTTGTGTGCATTAAAATGTAAATATACATTTCGGCAACTTTCAACCCAAGTAACATGTTTCCTTAACTAAATATTTTGATTTTTACCCATTTGACACATAAAAGAAAAAACATAAACCAAATCCACCCATTCATAAGTGGGTTGAAATCACTGATTCTAGTTAAGATAGATGAGAATGCTTAAAGATTTATTGAACCTGAGGGATGGTTTTTAGGAAGTATTTGATGATCCAATTAACCACACCTGAATCAAAAATCAATGCAGGATCTTAAACATAAGCCTAATGAGAATGACACAAAAAAAATGAAGTTGCAATGGAGTTGAGTAGTTATGAGTTACCATCGAAAATTTTGTGATAACGTAGAATATTAGTTGCAATAGATCCAGGATGCAGAGCATTTGCAGTTATGTTCATCCCGTTTTCCTGGTTATGTGTTACCATTGTTAGATAGGCCGCGATTAAAAAGATGGGACCCACAAAAACAGATATTAGAGCAAAATGACATAGAAAGAACAATATCCTATTTGCTTCATGGATACGCAACACTTCCTATTTCAGATACAAAATTACAGTTTGCCCAATTTTGGGACTAGAATAATATGTAAAGATTCCCATTAAGCTATATTTCTAGTTAAATATCTCAACTAGCATTTTTTTCATCAGATAAAATATCTCAAATACCTTGAAGTGTCTCGTTAGCTCCTTAGCATGCAGTATGTTGGCTAGTTTAGACTGACCGTACGCGTATATAGGGTTGTAACTACAGAGTGAAATTTCCGCAAACATGTTCATAAATGTGTCACATACAATGCAGCTTTGCATAAGTTATGACAATGTAATGAGTATAGTTAAGAAAGTAATTTACATTAACATACCTCGATTCATTGTTAAGTTGATCAAAGTACATTCCTTTGTATGCAAATCGATGAGCTTCTGATGACACGTTGACTATTCTTCCTTCGATATCCTGTTCATGTGATGTACGCTTCATGGTCTCCACCAAAAGTTGTGTCAAAAGAAAATGACCTAACAATTTGACACATTGGTCACGGAATGAAAATCCACTTCTAACATCATGTTTTCAAATACGATAACAAAATAGACGTAAGATTTGAACATACCTAGATGGTTAGTTGCAAACTGTAGTTCAATGTTGTCTTTTGAAAGCGTGAATGGCGGAGCCATAATCCCTGCATTGTTACTTCCAAATACAATTATGTAAGCAATGCCAATTATAAAGCGTAAACAACTAAATTATCAGCAAAAACATCTCAGTTGAGACTTTAAGAAAATCAGAATCATGTAATTGTTAATTAAAGCTATGGATAGGCAGGAAACTTTTCAAAATTATCAAAGGGAAAAGTGCATAAAACGGCAACGTAGTTTGCAAAAATGAACCAATTTGTAGTTACGACAATGAGATGTTTGCGATTAGAATTTTTCTTTGCTCCTATATTGTAATTAAATACTAATAATTTATTGATCAAAGTACTTTTTGGTGCATTTTGGCAATAGCTTTTTTACGCAATAATTACCAAACTAGCCAATTTAAAAAGTCTAAAGGACACCCTTGCACCCTGATGTCCTGTTAGTGACTTCCATAAAGGTACCATATTGGAACATCAAAATTATATTAACCAAACAAACCATCTCGAAAAGAACGTTGCTATTTTGTGAAAATTTCCCTTATAATCAGTCTTCGTAAATATGATCATTCTGACACTTTGGAAAAGCATAATAATTTAAAAAAGTTTCTTCTCGTTCATCTAGGACTAGATATTATATAAAAAAAGTGAATATATAGTTTCTCACATGAGAATATTCAAAGGAAGGCCCGAAGAAATGAATTCATCTGCAAATTTCCTTACAGATGCCAGAGAGCTAAGATCCAACTCCATTACATCAAGTTTGGCGGTTGGAATAGCGTTAAGTATAGTTTCTCTAACTTTTCTACCACTTTCCACATTTCTTACAGCCATAACTATATGTACACTGCGCAAAGCTAGAACTCGTGTTGTCTCCGTGCCAATACCACTTGTAGCTCCTAAATATACACGAATTTATCATTAGAAAAACCGTATATAAATAAAGCTCTAAGTGTAACCG
Source organism: Artemisia tridentata subsp. tridentata (assembly GCA_021014915.2). Classification (NCBI taxonomy): domain Eukaryota; kingdom Viridiplantae; phylum Streptophyta; class Magnoliopsida; order Asterales; family Asteraceae; genus Artemisia; species Artemisia tridentata. The sequence goes on from CP139505.1 coordinate 109,179,961, forward strand.
TTAACCCCAATAATAGAGCCATGGGCTATAGACATATTACATGTTCTTTTCCTCTCATGCCATGAGACAATGAAAATGTTGAAATGTTAAAGGGCCTACACAATCCTAAGTTGAAACTACTTAAACTTCAGATAAGAAACCATTTTATATAAAAATATGATTCATGGTATGTTTTCAGAGAGTTTAAAGTTTGACCTCAAAAGTCAATGCACAGTCATGTTACCAAAATGAAGGGAGTGATCACTTTTCAGGGAATCATCTTCAAGCGTAACAAAGAAGCGTTTATTCACAAACAAACCCGATTGCAAATGAACTTATTAAAATACCAACAAAAGTACTTCACTGTTAAACAGTTCACCTTCCCAAAAGAAAGTCAGTATTTGACTTTGTAGTGTCAAAAAAGTTAGGACCCAATAAGTTACCATAATCATCAAATTAATGAGTGGTAGGTGTTTTACAGGCTGATACCTAATCAAATTATAAGAAAAAAAACAAAAAAACAATTTTTATTTGTTATTACAAAACTAGAAATGGTTTCGGGTCACTTTTGAACTTCAAATTTCGAAAAACAAAAGTTGACTTTGACTCTTGATACTAAGAAGTGTTAATGGTAAGCACAACCATGGTCCAACAATCAAATTAGCGTTTATTGCTTACAATAGCAAGATAATTTACTTGTTCAACTACTTTCATGCTTTATACCAAAAATAACAGTCCATAGCAACCAAAGGGTAAAATCACGTTGCAATTATAGGTAAAAAGAATGAAATCATGTTCTTATGGTATTAAGATTAAGATGTGTTGCTATTACTGGTATTAACATCATTTAAGGTGTTTGCCTAAGCTTTTTCAAAGGGTTTATGAGTTATAAGTTTTTCGAGGGAGTAATAAGCTAACAGGCTTACCCAAACAACCCCTTACTATTTTAAGCAATGAACTTTTTGTTACACATCCATCTTGCTATTTTAAGCAACTAACCAATCAAATGACAACAACAAAATCACACATCATCAAGGGTATGTTTGGCACAGAGTTTTTTAAGGACGTGTAGATTAGGGGGTGTTTGTTTCAGCTTATATATGGGTTTATTAGCTTATATGAGTTTGGCTTATATAACATAAGCCACAATTTTGCGGCTTATTTTGACACTTATGGGCTTATATAACATTGACAATGTCGACAATGTTATATAAGCCCATAAGTGTCAAAATAAGCCACAAAATTGTGGCTTATGTTATATAAGCCGAACACGGCTTATGTTATATAAGCTTAAACAAACACCCCCTTAGAAGCTCGTTTGGCAATGAGCGTTTAGCGTTTTGTTTCTCTGAAAACACTACTTCCGAAATGCTACTTTGAAGAAGCGTTTAGCTATACTTCACTTTACACTTTATAATCACTTATCAGTTATCACTAGTAGATGACTCCTTACCAAGCATTGTATGGGAAGGTTCCATTATCTATCATTCCGTATCCACCTGGATCTTCAAAAGTAACGGCTGTGGAAGATGCGTTACTTGAGCGGGATGAGTTGCTATGACGGCTTAGGGAAAATTTACAAGCGACCAAGAATTGGATGGCGGAAAAGGCTAATCTTAAACGTCGAGAAGTGGAGTTTAACGTGGGAGATAAAGTAGTAAAGTACTTGTCAAAGTCAACTCACTTTGGCTAAGCGTTTATCTCACAAATTGGCCAAGAGGTATTATGGACCGTATGAAATTATAGAGTGTGTTGGGAAGGTGGCTTACCGTCTTGCTCTACCAGTTACTAGCAAAATACATCCCGTGTTTCATGTGTCAATTCTCAACCGTTTTTGGGAAAGGGAAGTGAATCAGTAGCGGAAATTCCTGGAGAATCTGAAAAGGGTTTTGTGGTGGAACAACCCCTTGCTGTTTGTTGGTCTCGATTTGTTCTGCGGGATGGTAACCTCGTTAAGCAAGTATTAGTACAATGGGCCGGAAGATCTCCTGAGGAGGCAACATGGGAGTTTTTGTCCGACTTCCAAGCTGTTTATCCAACTTATGACCATGGGGACAAGGTCATTTTTGAAGAGGAAGGGAATGATACGCCGGGGTCGATAGAAGCAGGAAGGGCAAAGCGGGTGTCTGTTGTGCCAAGTTGGCACAAGGATTTCGTTATGGAATAGGATAACTATCACCATAATTTATCTTTATCTTTATGTTATTAGGATATGTTTGAGTCGTGTTAGGATTTGTGTCAAAGTCGTTATAGGATATGTGTTCCTGGTTATGTGGGATTATCCCAAACGTGCCTATTTAAGTCGTGGAGATTAATGAGAATATCAAGTTTTTAGCAAACAAATATATCTGTTCCTCTTCTCTATTTTCTTAGGAGCCTGCACCCGCTTAAAGAGGTGCCTTATCTCGATACTATCCTTAACGGGTCGTATCAAAAGATCATGTGAAGTTTTGAAGCAAATTTACCTATAAGCCCAAGAAATAATAAATATATATATAACAGAAATATATAGAAATATACCTGTAATAATGGCAGTTAAGCCATGACCATCAATTCCTTTAGTTACATCTTCAGCTGTGTTTCTAGCTGAACATCCAGATTTTCCTTTGAATGCAATCAAACAAGGCATGTTTACTACTTTTTTTTCCTTGAAAAAAGGTGACACCAGAATTTGAATCACTTTAAGGTTTTTGTTATAATTAGCTCTAAGGCTATGTGACAAATTATGCCACTATGGCATTAGTTATATACACTCAAAGTATCTTGACCTGTGACTTTTGTATAGGTGTCTAGAGGGTAAATTTGTAAATATATAAACATTAAGATTACGATGCGTTGCTATTACTGGTAAAAAAAATGATAATATCATTATGACAGTAACAGAACACATTCTCAAATACTTTTTCATCTATCGATTTAGTCATCGTACTATTTTTAGGTATGATTTACTAAATGACTGCTTTGTGGACCGTTTGGGACTGAGTAGGTCTAAAACCGGCTTCAAAAAATGATACTTTTCATAAAAAAAGAAAATTAAAATTGTGGCTTACAAAATGAACCCGGACGGTATACACAGCCATCTTTTAATGTCTCATGTAAAAGAAAGTAGAGTGACTAAAACCGCACATAGAGAAAATTAAGTTAGTAACTTATGACAAAAACGCTTAGGGGTGTTTGGGTAAGCATATTTGAAGAGCAATACCTTAATGTACTTTGAGAAAACGAGTAACATCATTTAAGGTGTTTGCCTAAGCTTTTTCAAAGGGCTTATGAGTTATAAGTTTTTCGAGGGAGTAATAAGCTAACAGGCTTACCCAAACAACCCCTTACTATTTTAAGCAACGAACTTTTTGTTACACATCCATCTTGCTATTTTAAGCAACTAACCAATCAAATGACAACCACAAAATCACAAATCATCAAGGGTATGTTTGGCACAGAGTTTTTTAAGGACGTGTAGATTAGGGGGTGTTTGTTTCAGCTTATATATGGGCTTATTAGCTTATATGAGTTTGGCTTATATAACATAAGCCACAATTTTGCGGCTTATTTTGACACTTATGGGCTTATATAACATTGACAATGTCGACAATGTTATATAAGCCCATAAGTGTCAAAATAAGCCACAAAATTGTGGCTTATGTTATATAAGCCGAACACGGCTTATGTTATATAAGCTTAAACAAACACCCCCTTAGAAGCTCGTTTGGCAATGAGCGTTTAGCGTTTTGTTTCTCTGAAAACACTACTTCCGAAATGCTACTTTGAAGAAGCGTTTAGCTATACTTCACTTTACACTTTATAATCACTTATCACTAGTACAACTACGTTACCAAACCCTATTTATATGTATACCCAATGAAATATAAATATTTGCATATTTCCACAAAACATGCTTAAATGTCATCGTACAATATGCATAAAAAACTTGTATTTTAGGGAAATATGCAAATATTTAACTCTCACGAGGTATGCGGTTACCGCTTACGGCTATTGCTAACTGATACCAAGGGCGGGCCCAGAACTCCAAGACACCGGGTGCACAATTTTTTTTATGAGTATAAAGAAAATATAAATGTACTATTTCATAAAAACTAGCAAACAAGTTAATAAGACACGTATTTCTTTATGACACATTAGTGAACCAGCTAAAAAAGACATGCATTTATATGACACAAAATTTTGGGACAAGGTTCATTTCGCAAAAATCATGATTTTTAACGAAAATTTACACTCGACGACAAACATCCGATGGGTTCGCATGAACCCCCCAGGTCCACCCCTGACTGATACTGCTGATATTTAAATCTGACCAAGATTCACATACGGGAGGTGGGAGAGACACAATAAACACGAACTAAAGATTAAACATGATATTCGGTTTATTAACTGTCGAGGTGTGTATGTTTTTCTAGAGAGAAGCTAGAGAAAACACACACACCTCTTTTGTATTAATGAATCTCCAACCCTCATAGTGTTGACATAGGAGGGTATTTATTACAAGAATACAAAGATAATTTAGCTAACATGACTAAACTAGTCCTTGTACAAAGAAAGAAGTGCAATTCCAACATATGACAAAACTTTAAGTCTAACAATCTCTCCCCAAAGTGAAGTCATATGTGAATTGCTTACAATGTTCCCTACAAGTAAAATATAAACCATAAGCACAGAGAATAGTCTTCAAACGTCATTACTTCGTTCAGTTTGTAGAATCTTCTCAGCTTTCATTTCTTTACTTGCAGACGAACCATGTGAGCAAATCTAATTAGGGGTTTAATTCAGAGTGCCCTGAGTGTCTCTCCCTAATTAGTGCTCTCCCCCAAACTGACAACCTCATATTTTGAATGCCCTGAGTGCCCTGCAGTTCGGGGGAATATGGTATCAACATCTTTATCTCACCAAATGCATCCCAGTTATTTTTCCCATGAGAGATCAGCCCGTACATTTCTCTCCCCTGCTGGTTACGATTAATCGGAATCAGCATACTGATGTGTACGTGAAATACAAACTGGAAGCCCTTTATAAGGAATCATATCAGCCCGTGAGAAGATGTCGATATACCCAATCTAACCTCCTGTATTAAAAAACAACGGCTTCATGTAGTGACTACTGATGGAGAAAACCCACTATAACGAACTTGAGACTGAAGTAGAATAACCCAAATTTGTGACTTAAACTTGCACTGTTGTATGACTAAGTACCTATACTGAGCACTACAACGTAACTCCTTAAAGCATAGGTCGTTTCATATACCCATCAATCCTTCCTTGACTGTATATGAACATCTCTTGAATTATCCACATCTTTGTGTGCCACTGAGTACTACAACGTATCTCCTTTAAGTGATAGTTAACTAGGTCTTCGTCCGTCCACCCCTTGACCTATGAAAACTAGATAAATCAAGACTTAATCATCGAATGCTCTGAGAGCCGTTTAAGATCGAGCAAGGATCTCGAAGAGTCATGCATCCAACCAACTGCTAAAAGGGACCAATTGCGAAAGGGACCAATTGCGAAAAAGTTCAACCAATTGCAAAAGAGTTCAACCAATTGCGAAAGGGTTAGATTTGTGATATCTTCAAGATACTAAGTACACGCACCCGTGATATTCCACTTCATCTTCAAATAAGTAACAACGAATCATCATCCTTGTAGTCACAGTTGATAACAATCAACAATCAATATATAGCCATTGTCATTTGATTGTGAATCTTGATCAGGATCTTTTTGGCTATACGTGGTGATTTTGAAGGTACAGTCCGATAAGTTCATTTGTGATTTTGGTGTGAAATATGCCATAAAATGACATTCTAATGATGCTGGAAAAATTTGAGTTTAAGAAATTTTTACGCCAAAAATTCCCCGAAAAATTCGAATTTTGGCCAAAAAATTTGAATTTTAGGCCAAAATTTTCACTCTTGTACCAGAATTTGAATCTCGCGTAAAAATGGACCGTTAAGTCACCTGTGAAAATTAAATTTTACTCAACTTTTCCCGCCAAAAAACTTTTTTTTTTTTTTTTTTTTTGCCAAAGGTTGTCCGATATCGCAATTGGGCAAAGTATCTCGGACAGAACTGCGATGGATATCTCGGACAGAACTGCGATAAGCTTCTCGGACTTCAAATGCGATAACAATTGCGATAAGTCTCTAAGTTGTCAACTGCGATAGAGCTAAAATGCGATGTCAACTGCGATAAGGCCAAATGCGATAAGGCCAAATGCGACACCTATCGCAATTCTCATACAAGAATGCGATAACACACTGCGAATTGCGACAACTCGCTGCTTTTCTTCAATTGCGATAAAACGCAGATTTTGACCAAATCTCACCCACTTTTTGACTTTTAGCTTCTACCCATGCAACTCCCCATACTTGTCAGTAAACTTTCTGCCACTTTTTCACTAACTTATACTAACTTCAATGATTCACCTTTTGCACTAAAATAATCAAAACAATTCTTATACAAGAAATGTTTTGATTTCTACGATCAAAAATGAAGAACAAACCAAAATCTAGTATCCACCAACTGATTTTGAGTGTAAAACTGAAGAAAATGACAGAACCAAGTCGAATAACCTCAAAAACAAACACAACCTTTGATCTTCAACATGTGTACGATTTCAAGATAAACAAAAAAACTTACGTTTTTATGACAAAAACGCAACCTTTTTGTTACTGTGAAAGAAAATCCGAACACAAGCAAGATAATACACACCAAAAATCACATTTGATACCTTAAAAACACCACGTTAGCCACCCGGTTAGCTCTTGATACCAATTGATATGACCAAGAATCACATACGGGAGGTGGGAGAAACACAATAAACACGAACTAAAGATTAAACATGATATTCGGTTTATTAACTGTCGAGGTGTGTATGTTTTTCTAGAGAGAAGCTAGAGAAAACACACACACCTCTTTTGTATTAATGAATCTCCAACCCTCCTAGTGTTGACATAGGAGGGTATTTATTACAAGAATACAAAGATAATTTAGCTAACATGACTAAACTAGTCCTTATATAAAGAAAGAAGTGCAATTCCAACAAATGACAAAACTTTAAGTCTACCCCTGACTGATACTGCAAATATTTAAATCTCACCGGGTATACAGTTGATCAACAAATTTTTTATCTCAAGAAAATCAAACCCAAACCCAAGTTTCCTAAGTTTAGTAGTCTCTAGTGAATCATAACCTTAAAAGTCAAAAAGCCCATATAAAAAACCTTGATAATAGAATCAATAAAAACAAAAAATAAGAAGAACCCATCATGTATGTACCTGTAACAATGGCAGTGAGATCAGTACCATCAAGACCTTGAGTGACATCTTCAGCTGTTGAAGATGCTGAAAACCCAGATGCATGCTGAAAACCCAGATGCACCTTTTCTCCCGAATAACCACATCTTTGATATTAAAGTCAAGGGTTTAAGGAAACATAAAACGATGGAGGAGGGTATTTGGTAATCTTTGTTGTCAGTGATTAATTGAAATCTTTGAATTTTAATAACTTAAATTAATCTAAATTGCCCTGTATTCAACTTTTCAAAAACAAACATTACAGGAGTATTAATTTTGAAACATGCGCTTTATATATAAAAAAAAACAGGTTTCGCATTAAAGGTCGAATCAAAATTACGATTTCGCAAATATAATTATATATTTACCGATATACACCGTTGATTTGCATTGATATACGTCTATATAACTATATTTACTTATGGGAGGGTGTATTTACATGTTATTTGTTTAAGCTTATTTTTGAGTTTATAACCTTAGGTGATTTTAGTTTATGTTTTAAAAACTTGTTTATCTCACAAATCTTTGGGGTTGCTTTTTTCAATAAACATTGGTTACATTTCTCTGAGCCATTAGTAATAGAAATAGAGAATCCATATCAAAGAAAGGTATAACTGTTGGAAGGGCGTGCTATTTGTTTACATCCATTAGTTTGTAAAGGGCTTCAAATTTATTTTGAGTTTCTAAATATCATAAGTTTACGAGTTTCAAATTAAAAAAAAAAAAAAAATAAAATAAAAATAAAAAAAATAAAAAAAAAAACTTCATGAAACATAAGCTAAAGTCACACAAATCGATATGCTTGAAAATAAGCTAAAACAAAAACCCCTTTATTAAGTTACTTCCTATCAGGGTTATATTATAAATTTTGGTTTAAAATATAGTGACTTCATATAGTTGATACCTATTAGTTATTTTAGTGTAATAAGCTATTTTAGGTAATTGTGATTTACTAAAAACAAAGGCTGTCAAGATCGCGATCTTATTTGGGATTGTTTTTGTCTTTGCAAGATCGAGATCGTAAGATCGGATCGAGATCCTACGATCGTACCAATTTGTCATATTTTGTAAACAAAGGATAAATGAGTCAAACTGTTTTACAATTTTACTCAATGCCAAAAATAAATTCATGTAATATCCTCTTAAAAATGATGTGAATGAGTATTAGACATCCAATATGAAATGTCGTGCACCCTATATTACATCAGAACCACTAAGAAAGATTACTTATGTAACAACCAGCAAATTTATAGGTCATTACTCATCATTTAAAACTCAAAATGATTTATTTTAAAAGTTACATATTCCCCTTGCGTATAACAGGTAAATTTCAGGAACCTTTTAAGTTACCGCATTTCGTTTTTTTTAAATGAATATTTTATCACTAGGACTTAGGCTATATTTAGTCCACGATGCTCTAGTACCTTGCTCCTACTCCGGTTCACAATTTTAAACCATAAAACAATTCCCTATTCTTTAAATACTTACGGTTGTCAGTTCAACAAACGCTATTCGCTATTTAAGATTTAACACCCGAAATACCCAATTCTCCCAACGATTATTTCTAAAGTATTTTTATACTTCCAAAATTATTACCAAAGTTCCAAAAATATTTCCTGACGCCTAAAGTAATTTCTTTATATCTTACGTTTAATTACGTACAACTTTCGTTAATCACCAAACCAACAACCAATACTTATTTTTATGACTATGTGTAGTGGTGTGTAAGAGATGATGGGGCATTGTGCGCCATGTGGCAGTGTGGGCCATGTTGAGGCTTGGTAGAAAAAGTGGTGTAGTGGTAGTATGGGCATATTGTGTCATATGGCACCCTTTTATTTATTTATTTTTTGTTTTTTTAATCATTAAAACTAATTAATAAAACTAAATAATATATATAAAAAAAAAGACAATTTCATTAAAATAAAACATAAAACATTACATAATTAAAAAAAAAAAAAAAAAAAAGACAAACATAATTAAAAAAAAAAAAAAAAAAAAAACAAAACAACAACAACAACTACTAAATATTATATTTAAATAAAAACTAAGCGTCACGATATTTTTGGCGGATTTCTTCGTTGAGTTGTTCGTTAATTTCTTTTGCCACGGGGTCTAGCCCATCGGTACTTCGTTCCAATTGTGCCAAATCTTTCCTTTTGATAATTGTTTGGAGGTCGTTATATCTTTTTTCTTTAAGCGCACGACGACGCTCCGCCTCATCCCCTATCCTCTCAAGTTGAGCCGCAATTTGGCTCAACGCGTTGTTGTCGGTGGCGGCGGACGAGGACGACGAAACCCCTTTTTCTTTGGCACTTTGCCTACCCGGGGGCCTTGGCCTCTCAACGACAACTTCCTCTTCTTCTACAAACTCGTTTAAGTTGATGAACGTGTGGGCATCGGACGATTGGCTATCGTGTTCGGGGGCGGATGATGATTCACTTTTGGATTGTTTTGACGGTCTCGTTGTACGAACTTTCAAAGGGGGTTGATCTAGCCATTTTTGATGGGTGTGGAGATACTCTCATACTTCTTTTAATTGGAATGGATGAGACTTGACTTGTTTGTATTCCTTGCAAGCGGCGTGGTACGGCCATTCCAACAAACTCTCACCGCTTGGTACGGCATTCTTTTTCCGGTTGTAGCAAGTATTGAAAAATGGACACCGATTGTTCATTTCGGTCCACTTGCCCGAAACCATAACTGCCGTACGGTAATTGGGTCCAACTTCCATGGCGGAAAAAAGCTTCTCGAACCCGATGCCAAAATACGTGTCCCCGTTGATAATCCGCTAAACAATAGAACAAAAAATTAATAAGTTAGTAAAAAAAATTATATAAACATAATAACTAAAAAAAAATATTCGAACATAATAACTAAAAAAAAAAAAATCGAACATAATAACTAAAAAAAAATATTCGAACATAATAAATAAAAAAAAAAAAAAAAAAAAAAAAAAAAAAAAAAAAAAAAAATCAAACATATAAAAAAAATATTCGAACATAATAACTAAAAAAAACTTACCGGCGTTAGCATCCGTGGCAATTTCTATCCACGCACGAGCCAAACACATTTCCTCGTGCTCGGTCCAAGGCATACGCTTGGTCGTGGCTCTCGGCTCGTTCGCGGGTTTCTTTTTGTGCGACCGCTTTTTTGGTTGAGACGGTTCGGCGGCGGCTTTCTTACCCTTCGTAACACTTGGAGGAGTCTTGGGTACCGTCTCGTAATCTTCGACATCAACCGGCTCGTGTTGAGACGGGAAGTTTTGAGACGGGAATTGTTGCGGTTGAAATTGTTGAGACGCGAAGTTTTGAGAGGAGAAATGTTGAGAGGTCTTTTGTTGGTTGTACGCGTTGAACCCGAAATTTTGGTTACCGTAACCAAAATTTTGAAACCCCATTTGTGGTTGCATATTCGATGGCAAATTTGAGAGGACATCGAGAAGTTCTTGGTTTGAAAACTCGTTAACACGACGAGGAGGAACGTAACCGGGGTTGGTATAATTTTGTAGGCAGGTTGGACGGTTGAGATTCATAGTGATAATATTATTGTATAAAGATGGAGATAATTGAAAGAATGTGTATAAAAAAATGATGTTTGAGGTGGTTTTTATAGAGAAAAAATAAAGAGTATATTGAATTAAAAAAAAAAGGGGTGAGGGGGGGGGGGTAAAAAGAGCCGTTGAAACGGCTAGTTTTTTGAAACCAACAAGGGGCGCGGGCATTGTGTTTATCACGCTCGAAAATTTTTTTGGGCTATAGCGCCATTCGATTTTGGATTCGGGGCGTTTTTGGGGCGTTATAGGGCCTGATTTGGGGGTTTTAGCGCCCCACTACGGATAGTCTAACACCCAATACATACAATATATGCACTCTTGTATTAAAACAACTCTTCTACTTCCATTTTACTCACATGTGCCGCCCCCCCCCCCCCCCCCCCCCCTCTTTTTGGTACCATAATAATGTTTGGACAAAAAATTCTACTACAATTAATGCAAGGTATGACACCTTACACCAAAGTATGGCCAAGTAAGACTTTGGTGACTTTGCTTCCCCCCCCCCCCCCTCTCCTAGTCCAAACGACCATACTTACTTCCATACCCAAGCCATGACTTTCTTGACTAACCATTATTACTTTGAAAAGCCCTTGGTATATAAATAGAGCACTATACATTCATTTTACACCAACTAGTTCAAGTGAAAGAGAAAAAAAAGATGATCACCTCTCATCTATACTTACAATTCGACACACAAGGAGGAGCAAGGAAGGAGAGATCTTGATTGTGGCTAATTTCAAGCATACTTAGGGTATTCTAACAAGGGTTTGGAACAATAATCTTGGGGTTAAACAAGTGGCTTGCACTCATATCTCACTAATCACTTTTGTAAGTAATCGTACACTACAAAAACTTCATTTTTTTTCTTTATGTTATAATGCTAATCAAGTATATACTTAGTTATCACTTGGTACATGTTGATAAAGATTTTCATTCACAAAGATTTTTGACAAAAGATTATGTTTTGAACAAGATTTGGATTACAAGAAAACTAATTAGTAAAACTCTTCACAAGAAGGTGGTAATAAACCTTATAAACATATATGTTAGTAAATTTGTATATTTAAATATTCTTGAGGATTATTTTCAAGGACCTTTGAATATTGTTAAGATTATAGCTAGATCACTATTGTTATGCTAAGAAATTGATGGATGAACTAGGACTAGATTTGAAGTGGTTGGTAAGTGGTTAAAATGACTAGAAGACTAGGAAAACTAATTTGACACTTTAAAAATGATTCTGTCCCATTTTGATGTATACAGAAAACTCAACAACCTGGTAACAATTTTAGGCTAGAAATATAGAAAGTATACTTAATAACGAAAACGTAGCCGCTTGAATGAGTTAAAACGGGCTTGTAACGAAAAAGATACGCTAATCTCAATTTTTACGACGAAAATATTATTTTCAGAAAATAGTTGAATCTGTCCAGAATTTTTAGAGATGAAAACTGGGGTTAAATGGTAACTAGACTAGCCGAGACCTTGAAAAGCCGATAGTATACTTAAATACCTTCGCGGGGATAGGTCAAACTTAAGAAACGGAGCTTCGACGCAAAAGTTATGGCTAAAAGAAAGTTACGTCGACATATACGTAGACAACCTATTATTTGGCTATTAGAAAAGCTGATGGAACAATAAAATGTGAGTTTTTGGACCCTTTAGAGTATATTTTGGCTAAAATGACGTGAACAAAAATGGTAGAACCATGTATATACTTATTAAGCACGCTAGAGATTTTTGAAATAGCCATTAACATGACGACTAAAATTTGATCATGAGATAAACAAGTTACGTTTTCTAAAGTGATAATTTTCTAAATAAAAGATCACGTTGACGCAAATACATTTTGACGAGAAATTTTTACAAGAAACATGTACCAGTGATAAAGTAGAGTATGAACTTGCGTGCATGACATTGTTTCCGAACCTAAGACATATGTGTCATTTAGGTCGCGATTAGAGTTATCGGACTTAATTTACCGTTTGCCAATTTACCAATCGGGATTTGCTTTTGCTAAGGTGAGTTCTCGTAGCCCCACTTTTAACGTGTTTTACCTTGGGGGAAAATGGTACTCAAATGATATTTTAATTGTTTTCATGCTGTGATTATACTGTTTTCATATTTTTGGACATTATGTGTGATGATGCAATTATATGCTGTGACGTGTTTGTTTTGTGATTTCTTGACTGCACCACTGTTAACTCTCTGTTGAGAGCCTACGTGTTATAGGTTCAGTTGGTGTAACTGTTAACTCTCTGTTGAGAGCCTACGTGTTATAGGTTCAGTTGGTGTAACTGTTAACTCTCTGTTGAGAGCCTACGTGTTGATAGATCTATCGGGGTAGCTCCCCACGTGATATTGGTTATGAGTATGATGGACATTATAGGTTCAGTTGGCGCGACACTATTACTGTTTGGATAACATGCTGGTAATTGGTATTCATGTGCACTATTGTCCTATGTTATATTTCACAGCTCAATGGTTTTGCTTTTAAACCTACGAGCTCACCAACTTTATGTTGACGTTTTCGAGTATCCATTTTCAGGTGTTAAGATCGAGAATACTATAGAAGGTTGAGTATTGGCCCGACTTAGCAAGACTTAGTCAAGACCCTCCCGGGATATATCTCGTGGAGTTGCATTCTGATAATGATTAGTGTTGTTGTGTAACTTTGATACTTATGTTGTTTTGTATTTATCCCTGTTGTGGGAGTTTGTGACTACTATCAGTTCAATGTATTACATTTAGTATTTCTCTATCGTGACACCTTTTGTTCTTGACAAAGAGGTCATACCCCGTAAATGCCATTCCGCTGCCCCATTTTTGGGGTGTGACAGATTGGTACCAGAGCCAAGGTTATAGAGAATTAGGTGGTTTAACCTAGACTATAACCTAAGAACCCTCATATAGTTTGAATTAAAGGAACTACATGTGCGATTATAGTATGACACGAAGTGATGATGATAAGTAAATGCAGCATGATGCTATCTTAAAAACGCCTGGCCAACGTTTGTACGATAATATTATGCGGCATGGACTTATCAAATTCATGGATTGTTAGATAGGAAGTTGAGTGTAGTAGTACGACACGTATACCGACCTATCCTACCTATCTCCTATCTAACGTCTATCAATGTCCTACTTTGTAGAATCATGCCTCCAAGAAGGTCGACTCGAGTTAACTGAGGCATTCCACAACCGAGGAGTGGAAGGACTAGTGGACGAGGAGGTAGGGCAGGAGGTTATGGCATGAGAAGCGATGATATCGGCAATGAGACTCCTGATGTTGCTACTATTATCGCCCAACAACTACGGGAATTGTTATTGTCCGCTTGATCATTCCCACTCACGTTGTTCCCTTGGTGGAAGTGATCACGTCAATGTCAGGAACCACAACAACGGTAACAAAGGATGTACTTACAAGGAATTTACTGCGTGAAAACCGGTGGACTTTGATGGCAGTGGAGGTGCGATAGCTTATACTCGATGGGTCAAAAAGATGGAGTCAGTGATTGAAATAAGTGAGTGTGCGAGTCATCAGAAGAAGTATGCTGCTTGTTCTTTGATTGGGAAAGCAACTGAGCCTGCTACTATCCAGAGCACGATACTGAAATCTGTAACCCTGACGGATGAGATGATCAGGAATGGAACATTGTCTAAGAGTGGTGAGAAGAGTAAGACCGTAAGTGAGCCAAGTAAGCAAGGAGGTGCAAATAGTGACAATAAGAAGGCGAAATGGGGAGAAGGATTTGTAGCAACGAGCACGGGCCGTAAGGGATATGAAGGTCTTCACCCTAAGTGTGCCAAATGTAACTACCACCACCTGGAGACTAAACCCTGCCTAGTGTGTTTCAGCTGCAATCAGACTGGTCACATTGCAAGGGATTGTTGAGCAGTAGTCATGCAGGCGACTCCAGTTAATGTCATTTACCCAAGGACATGTTTTGAGTGCGGGAGCCCGGATCATTTCCGAAATGCGTGTCCTAAGCTGAATAGGGCACAGGGGCAAGTGCAGAATAACCAGAATCAGGCCTTAGTGACTAATGGAAACACTGGAAACAATGGCAACCCAGCTCGTGGGCGAGTATTCGTGATGAACGCTGAAGAAGGACGCCAGAACCCGAACCTCGTGACGGGTATGTTTTCCTTAAACGGACATTAGACTATCATACTGTTTGATTCCAACGTCGATTATAGAATTTTTTTCACTTAGTTCATGCCTCTGTTACACAGGCCAAGGGTATCAACAGGATCTAACCAAAAGCAAGGCACAAATCAGAGTGATGCGGAAGCAATGATACTTAAACAAATGCCTTATAGTCTACCCATTCCTCACCGGTCAAAACTTAGGTTCCTATGTAAAGCAATTTTCAAAGGTTGACTTACGAGCGCCTATAGGGAAAACTTAGTGGTCCTAACTTACACAGGCCAAGGGTAAATGTATTACGTATCGCAGCCTGTCGCTCTGATACCATAATTGTAACACCCCAACCCGGCAAGGGTAGAAGTATCACATTCATGGTTTCACATCAGATCATAACAAAGCATACATTCAAAAGTAATACAAGCGTTTCTCAAAGGTTACAAATGAAATACTGAATATACAAGGCTACACGGAAACAAAACTAAATACTAAGACTGCAAATGAAAATCCTTCCAAGAGTCTCTACTTCAGAGTAACTATCAAGGTCTTCTAAGTCCAAAAGTCTTTTCACTCATACCCAGCTTCCAACTAAAACCTGCCGCGGGAAAAGAAACGCGGCTGAGCTTAAAAAGCCCAGTGAACAGATATATATAAACAAAAACGAAAGAAAAAGGGAACGAACATATTTGGTATAGTGCAATGGAATAACATAAGGTATAGACAAATGTACAAAGTAAGAAAGGGAAAGGGAAAGGTCAGTAATCCACCACGAGCCCGAACACAAATCAAATCAAATATCATAGTAACCATGTCTTCATAATCATATAGAGGGGAGACCTCTCAGATAATCAGATAATATGAGGGGTGTCCTCATTCTTCAAATGGAGTAGCTAACTCCCGAACTTGTGAAAGAAGTGGATTGCACCCATCCTCAGTCACCATATCATATCAAAACGAACTGTCCACGAACACGGACTCGAACCTAGGATGCATCCATTCGCCCCCCGAACAAATCATATAGGCCATAATAAATCATATAGTGCGCATGCATATCATAATCAAAATGGGGACGGTGTAACCAAATCACTAGGGCTACACGCTAGTCATGCCAGTGGTGCATCACAGACACGGCCATGTTACCTTCATGGCTAGGAAACGAACTTGGCTCGGGTATCAAACTGGGGTCAAATGTCAAAGTCCAAATCAAAGCAAAGGTCCATGTAGTCATAGTCCAAATATCAAAGTCCAAATCACAGGGTTCATATCAAAAGGTTCATATGCCAAAGGTTCAAATGTCCAAAGCCCATATCAATGGTTCAAATGCCAAAGGGTCATATTAAAGGTTCACATATCAAAATGTAGGGAAGCATAGCAATGGCTAAGGAAACCCTAATACGAATCAAAATAGGAGAACGAAGGCTCCTCATTCAAAGAGCAGAATATCTGTACCTTAGACCGCAAGTGAAAACACCACTAGAAACGAAAAGATCGGGAGTAAACTCCATCTTCAGCGAATCTACACGAATTTATGATCGTCTGATTAATAACTTATTTTAAATCAGATTATCTATTTTAGTCGGCTTTCTGTTTTTAGTAACTTTCCCTTTTATAGCAGCTTTCCAAAAAAATAGTAAGTTAGGATTACATTCATAACTAATCAAACTTTAGGGTTTACAACCGATAATAAGTAATGGCTTAATATGACCAAAATCATGGTTTAAGGTTTAATATGCCATTTAACAAGGTTTATGGTTAAATGTGTAAATTTATCAATGTTTAGGGTTTATTTACGTCGAAAGTTTAATATAAATTTCATAATCACCAATTTAAGAATTAGCCGAATTTTATATGCCACATTCAATGTATTTCCGACTTAATTTAGGCCCAAGACAAACGCACTCTACACATCTCGACCACCCACATACACATTCACACCCTTCGTTATACACATGTACCAATTAATTCTTTGATCCCTTTTAAACGTACCATATAAAATTAGTTGTTCAACACTTACTCAGTTATACACCAATACCAAAAGTCTACACCTAAAATCTTACACATGCCATACCACACCTATGAAAATTAGTCCCCCATGCCCCATGACTCTCGCCTATACCCATCCCATTTGTACAATGTTTCAAAACTGTTACAAGTCCCACGCCTGCATGCACACTTCTTGTTAACCTATACACACCTACACATTTTACTTTTGTTTAGAATTCACCTCAGGACCCACACTCCTACACTGACTAGTTTTCTTCACTTACCCCACACAGTTAACAAGTAATTAAATTTGGATTTACAGCCCTCACATTGGACCAATCAAGACTTGCTTACACACATATATACGTCCCACCATATTCATACTGGTTTCACAAATCTGGTCATGCACACATACACTCACATAAGATCCTAAAATCTTCATATTAAAACAGCCTATACGTCCCTCTAAGATGAAGCATGCAAACGACACACCCACAACAAAACACAGCCTCATGCTAATTTAACATGACATACATCACCACTCTTAACCATATCCAGATTCATTCTATACGTCTTATACAGATTCCATATGACCCATAATCTTATGAGTTAAACCCTTTCCTCCGATTAGTATACGCATGTTCCCTCGGCTTCTTTAATAATGGTTCACAATTTAGTGATTCTATACATATTAACGTATATTTGTCTCATATTACGATGATGGTTTTTTTTTAAAGATTCTAAGGTAGAATCAAATGGGGCAATCGACTAGAACAAGAACAGGACTCGACATCATTTGCTAGCAAGACTTTTATTTAGTTTATGCATATCATACGTATTCGAAAGACACCGGATTTATAGCAGCGAGACATGATTGGATTAAGGTTTACCTTTGGCTGAATCAAAGACGATCGAATAGGGAGGAGTCGGATACAAAAGCCGCTACGCTGCTATGAATACCCAAACCACGGTTTAAACCTCACACGAGCCTATCTTGAATCTGCCACTCGAACATGCAAGTCGAACGAACACCAATCCCAACGAAATCAATCTCCACGGTTATATATTTTAGCAGTAGGTTTTCTTTTTGTTTTCCTTCTTTGATTCTTCTCTGGTTTAGCCATAGGTTTTAGGGAGTGTTAGAGAGAATATTTGTGTGTGATAAATTGGGTAGAAAAACCGTATAATGGTGATGAAGAAAAGGGAAAGCGCGTATTTTATTTAGGAATTGATGTAGTCGGTTTTAAATGTATAATCAAAGAGATCATAGTGTGATATCATCATTTAACTAGTTCTTATCTCCATAATTTTGTACCTGGCCGAAAATTGTGTATGGCACATATTAAGAGTCGGTTCTAATATAACATAGATTAGGAAATATTCATTTGGTAACTTATTTATAATATAAAGTTTTAATTAGTTTAGGTAATTAGATAACTTAGGTATTTTAATTACCTTAGGTTAGGTTCAAATAATATTCATTTGTATGATTATCTATGTTCAAAAAATTAAAAATTGGAGGGGTATTTTGGTCATTTCAGATTGTCGTAATTTGGGGTTTTACAGTCGAGCAGTAGTCATGCAGGCGACTCCAGTTAATGTCATTTACCCAAGGACATGTTTTGAGTGCGGGAGCCCGGATCATTTCCGAAACACGTGTCCTAAGCTGAATAGGGCACAGGGGCAAGTGCAGAATAACCAGAATCAGGCCTTAGTGACTAATGGAAACACTGGAAAAAATGGCAACCCAGCTCGTGGGCGAGTATTCGTGATGAACGCTGAAGAAGGACGCCAGAACCCGAACCTCGTAATGGGTATGTTTTCCTTAAACAGACATTAGACTATCATACTGTTTGATTCCAACGTCGATTATAGAATTGTTTTCATTTAGTTCATGCCTCTGTTAAAGGCAAAGCCTAGTGTCCTAGCTCTTAGTTATGAGGTTGATATAGTACATGACCAAAAAGGTAGAAACCGATAAGATGGTTCAAATATTCACCACCTGGTAGTAAGATCTTGGAGTGCGGAAATGCCACCCGTTCATTTTTGAGCAACCCCAAACTTTAACTAAAATTTTCTTCTTCTTCTAAAAAAAAAAAAAAAAAGGTAAGCTTTTTAACAACTTTTAACTTAATTTCATGTCAGTTCTTGTTTGATGAGATGTGAGGTTAAGTTTAAAGTTGCTACTTAGCTTAAAATTTTTAAATGAATTTGCTCAAGAACGGACGAGGCATTTCGTGAAGCCTAATCACTCGATGGTTACTATAAAACCTACTATTTCAGTGCGCTTAGTAGGATGAGCAGAAACCCAAAGATACCTCGCGTGCTTAAGACTTCCCTGGAGTACTTCGTAAAGACCTAACAGGATTTACCCCTCCTTGAAGAATTGAGATACTCACCAACTTAACTCCCGGAGCGGCACAGATTTCATGATACGCGATACTTCTCGAAGAAAGATTCCGAACCCGAATATCATTAGTTGAGAGTGCGCAAGACTGACAACCCTAAAACCACATTAAGAATGATATACAGGCAATTCGAGGATAAGTCCTTTGGTTTGATCGATGCCTCCGTAGTATTCAAAGATAAGAAATCCAATTAGAGCGACATACATGAGGAGCGCCTTACCTATTATATCGAATCGAGACAGACAATCCACATCGCAATATTGGTAGACACTATAGGACGCATTATGAACAACGTTAGATTGGAGTACGACCTACTATTCCTAGACCGATGGTCGGGGTGAGCACACTATCTGACATTAGGAGATATGCTTAAGGGCACGCACTATTGATTTTGGAGGAAACATGAATGCACATCACTTTTAGTTGAATCTTCTCTTTGGATATCTACTAGTTGTTTATTTGAAAGCGATCCAAAAATTGAGCCAATCCTTAAAAAATGTTGAGTTCTTTTCTTACAACTTGATATTTAACTTGATTTCATGACAGTTCTTGTTTGATGAGTTGTGAAGTTAAGTTAGATTCAAGTTGTTACGTAGTTTAAGGATAGGTCCAACTTGTTGCTTAGCTTAATCTCATGACAGTTCTTGTTTGATGAGTTGTGAGATTAAGCTGAAAACAAGTTGTTACTGGGCTTAAACTTATGGTTTAGCTTAATCTCATGACAGTTCTTGTTTGATGAGTTGTGGGGTTAAGCTAGATTTCAGTTGAGGCTCAACTTAAACTACCGAAAAGATGCCTAAGGTTTTTGACGGCTTTACTCAAGGACGTAAAAGCTTGCTTTGCTGTGTGATTTTTATGTGGTTTCATTTGTGTGATTTCTAGAGGTTAGGAAGTATTGATAGTACCAATCGGGGAGTGGCACCCGGTACTATTTGGATTGACACCCACACCCTTACCTTCTGTATGCAACCAAACCGAAGGGTGAATACTGTCCGATCAGGCTCAGACCTTTAGTCAACTGAATTTTGAGGACAAAATTCTATTAACGAGGGTAGACTGTAACAACCAGCAAATTTATAGTTCATTACTCATCATTTAAAACTCAAAATGATTTATTTTAAAGGGATAATTACTAATATGCCCCAGTTGCCCTGGTGCGTTGCTTATCCGACCCGCTCACAGAAAGTTCCGATACTAGACCAGGGCAACTCGTCCGATCAACCACTGGATGACACGTGTCCGACCAATTGTTTGGTACGATGTATTTTTTTTTGGCAACTTGTCATTTTTTTGGCAACCAAAAGGATATTTCTGTCATTTTACACCATACTCTCACTAAATTCAAAATTGCATATAACCTCTCACAACCCTCTATCTCTCCTCCAGATAAATCACAACTCACACCACCACAACCACCCAACCACCCGACGCCACCACCATCCGACGCCACCACCACCTGACGCCACCTCCACCGAACTCCATGAACACATAGCAACTTAACAAAATCCCTGATGAGAACAAGGTAAACATCGTTTCTATACACTTATATGACATGGCTTTGAAGTGGCATAAGCAACTTCAAAGCATAATTCGTGGAAATCTGCCTTGGTGATGAACTTAAATACGTACATTTTATTACCATCATTTATCCTATTAATTTGACTTGTTTTATTATATTATGTATGAGGATTGATACTTAATCGTTTACTTTTGTAATTCTCAGGTAAAAACAAGCATTTGGCGAAACTTGGTGATTTTGGACTAATTATGGAGCAAAACAAGCAAGAAGTTAAGAGTCTACCGAAATGTACAAGATCAAGACATTCTACTCCAGATGCGCCGCATCTTGCTTATTACATACGGCGCATCACTATCAAGATTTCACCAGATACGATCCAAGGTTCAAGAGGACATGCGCCGCATCTATTTATGAAGATACGCCGCATCTTCTGGCGGTGTGCGAATATTCCTGAATATATTAATCTTGGACCCCACGCGAAGTTAAGTCAATGCGCCGCATCTACTTACTAGATGCGCCGCATCTTACCCTCAGACAGAAACTATAAATACCCCAAAGACCAGACGAATTAAAGAGTTCCAGTTCTGAAGTTCGACAGAAGACCGAAGTACAGAAACCCTAGGACGAATTCAGTCAAGGCAGCAGCACAAGACACACCTTGAACGAAGATACAAGAGCTGTAAGAAGGTCCTGCATGTATTTAATTCATTAAGTAGTTTTGTTTTATTGTGTTAGTAAACTTTAATTCATCAGGATTGGTGGCTTGTGTAATGTGACAACGGAAAGATTGCACTCCCTTAAAACTGCTTTCCCATTAATTAAAGTTTATATATTGATGTCTTTGGTGACTTTTATTAGTGCATTGATAACCTCTGTGTCTAGCTGAGCGTTGATCGGGTCGCCATGCCTCTGCCCTCGCTTATTTATTAGATCGCCTATGCATTCTATCGTCTGTAGAAAAGTAGGAAGAAAGATAAATAGGATAGTCATAAGTAATCATTAAGGGTTTACTCGCCGATAAGATTAGAACCAACGAGAAAGGACTTAATCTCGGTGCGTTGCATCGAACTATACACTTCATATAAAACTAGCAATAAAACAAGTGACAAACTACTTATCTATCAGGACAGGTCTTCTTATTGTCTCAAGTATTTATCTGTGTACGTGTGTGCTACTTGCTGATTCGTGCCTATTAGTTTAGTTTATTATTTAATTGCAACCAATCGTGCCAGTCTCTCAGGCTGAACCCCTTGCGTTAGATTAGGTTGTATAGCTAACTCAGAATATTAAAATACTGATTAGAATAACTAGATAATACGTTCCACTCTTAGTGATCGACACTCTACTTACCATTATATTCATACTGACCGGGTACACTGCTCGTTAAGTGTGTGTGTTATTGATAAGTCGGCTAAATATAAATTTAAAACTTGAGTAGGCATTAATACTGCTAAACCGCAACGACACATCGCACCGCATCAAGTTTTTTGCGCCGCTGCCGGGGAGTGAATTGTTATTATCTGTTAATTTGATTAGTATTTTAATTAGGTTTTTAATTTTTAATCTAACCGCTAACTGTGTTGTATATTAGGTTAATTTGCATTCATTGTATTATTTGCATATTTTTTGTTTTGAGTGTTATTTGTTTGCTTTTATTTGTGTTTATTTTGGTTTGTTTTTATTTATTTTTTATTTTTCGTATTTTTTGTGTTCTGCTATCGTTGTACTGAGCTTAATCAAACGATACGGCGCATCTATCTTCATAGATACGGCGTATTGCGTTTAATTTTTATAAAATACAACGCGTTTAATTAATTCGATACGACGCATCTTTTCCCCAAGATACGGCGTATCTGTTTTTAAGGAAATTTTTTTTTCTAAACGTTAACGCCATATGACGCATCTGCTTTAGCAGATACGGCGTATCTATTATTTTAATTAAAAACAGTTTTCGAATTATTAAACAGATACGACGCATCGATCTCTGTCGATACGGCGTATCTTCTGAATCAAAAATCTTGTATTTTGAAACGTAATGAAAATACGGCGCATTAACTTTTGTTAATACGACGCATTTAATTTTAATAAGTATATCGATTTTTGATAATTTTAACTGATACGGCGCATTCTAATTTCTAAGCGGCGTATCCATTTTCTGAATAAAAGTCTGATTAAATTTTAACGATTATAAGATACGGCGTATCCATCTTTCTGGATATGGCGCATCGTCAGCAGATATCATCAGCTTTTATTTTACTTTGATTGTTTCACTCTTCTTTTGCACGAGTAAGTTTTATTTCAGGAAGATGGACGATCCGGATATTACAATGGAAGAATATATCAAGCTTATAGAGGAAAGAGCCTTGAGCAATAATCAGGTGTATGATTGGAAAAGAGCAAGATATGGTGCACAAGACATTGAGACAAAAGAAATCACTATGGAAGAATACTTGATTTTAGGACAAGAAAAGTCAAGGAAAGAAAGAAACAAATTGCCATTTCAACACACTTGGTGTATGTCAAATGATGATGAAGAAGATTCATATACCATGAAACCAATTCCGGCAATTGTTCTCGATAGTACTTTTTTCTCCGGAGATTGCACAAGATGATGTGTATACGGAACCTTACGTTGAAGAATATTCTGCAATCGTATTACCACCATTATACAATCCATCGGATGAAGATGAAAAGTATTCTAATTTTGATTTCGAACCATTTGACGCAATTGTATATCATGACATACCTCAACCAGATTTTGACCCAACGAGGGATTTTGAAGAAGTCTGGGATTACTTGTTTAAAAATGAAATTCGGGACGATGCTGAAATTGCAAGACCACTAGTTGAAGATGGAGATTCACAAGACGAATTGGAGTCACTTACAACGCAAAGTGGTACAAATTTATTTAATATTATTAATACCGTTACTAATAATTTTGCTAGTTTTCCTAAACAGGTTGCAAAACAAAAAGATGATGAGATGAAGTTTATTACACTACCTATTGAAGCACCTGTGATCAACCCGTATTTAGTGGAGCTCGAAGAAGAGTTTGGTGATGAGCTTTTAAACATTGCTATGATTGATGAAGATGATGATTTTGACCCTATGAAGGTTATTGAGGAACTCGAACTTTTACTTGCCAAAGACCCTTTCTCGTCTTCTGCGGAAGTCAAGGGACGCCTTACTACCAAAGAGACTAACCAAGAAGAAAGGAGACTCATTTTTCCTCAACACACTACTCTTTCAGATGGAATGGTCAAGTCATCCAATTTATCAACCAAACCGGGTAAGAATAGGGAAGAT
Organism: Artemisia tridentata subsp. tridentata; assembly: GCA_021014915.2. Classification (NCBI taxonomy): domain Eukaryota; kingdom Viridiplantae; phylum Streptophyta; class Magnoliopsida; order Asterales; family Asteraceae; genus Artemisia; species Artemisia tridentata. The sequence goes on from CP139505.1 coordinate 109,204,162, forward strand.
GTACATATATTGCCAAGGTATGATCTTTATGTATTTCTTCCATCTTTAATAGCAAATTTACACTCTTTTCGTGATTATTGCTACTATCACCCGCACTTGATCCCAAGTGGGGGGAACAACACCCTATTACACAGTAAATAAGGGTGGAGTCAGGCTCGTGACTCGAACAAAAACAAGCGCTTCGTGGGAGGCAACCCATGCTTATCTTTTATTTTATTCTCTGATTTTGTATTGAGTCTGTCAGATCTGCAGTAGACGCGGCGCATCTCAATCCTAGGATGCGTACCCCAAAGATCATATCTTTATTTTCTGCATTTTTATTTTCGACTTTAAAACTTTTTATCAGTTTATTTAATGCGGCGCATCCCTGGTTAAGGATGCGACGCATCTTCTATTCTGATTCGTATTTATTCCAGGCTCGATACGGCGTATCTTCTTCCATAAGATACGGCGCATCGACTGACCTGATGATTTTCATTTTAATTTTTATGTTTTATTTTTCCTAACTACTAATGTATTATGCAAGTTTGAACTTTCTTATCTTAGGTGTGTTTAAGTCTTGATGGTATTATAGATTCCTGCATTTCCTGTGGATACATCAATTATGAAGCTTAAACGTTCTAATCCACAAGAAAGATGATTTTTGCTCTTATACTAATGGAGGATCATACCGAGCAAATCTCAGGGGAGTTTTTCTGTTCTAATTCTTTTATTTTCCAGTTTTTTAATCTTTGATACAAACAACGAGGACGTTGTTTAACTTAAGTGGGGGGATTGGAGAATTAGAACACTTACTTGTCTTAAACTTTTCAAAATATGCTTAAAATGTTCTTAATATATAAAAATTTAAAATTTTTAGCATGTTTTTGTTTAAGATCTAAGTTGCATAGCTGCACACATGACGTTATTTTCAAAAATTGTGATTTTTCAAAATTCACAAATCTATGAGTGTGCCGGTGACTTGTAAACTTTAGAACTTGGCTTGTATACTATTCAAGACCACCATAATAAGTATTATTTTTATAATTGGAATGACTTGTCTAAATTGGTAAATTTCTAGGATTACACCCAAAAGCCTATATATGTTATGTGTTATTAGCTAACTACACTGGTTAGTTAACCCCCGTATAAACCCTTTGTTACTCTCACTTTTAGAGTAAGATACCCCTAGAAAAATACTCAGAGCCATTCCTTTCGTTTCTTACACCTTTGTTAAAATGTTTCGTTACACCCTTACACCTTAGCCTACCCTATAGATTAAAATCCGTGGTTGGTTAATTGCTTTAGGCAAAGTGTGTTTCCTTACATTACCTGTGTTCGCGTGCGTAATTCATCATCTTTGGTTAGGTCGGGAAATTGCACAATGCAATTGGAGTGAAAGTAAATATTGTATATCTTTGAGTTTATTTTTCGTGTGTTTACTACTTTCACTATTACCGTTATTTCTGAAGTCATAAAAAGTATGGAAAAATTATCCAGAATTATCATTATAGTGATGTGGTGAAATTTTACACATCTATGTTTATGTTATCAAAAAAAAAAAAAAAAAAAAAAAAAAAAAAAAAAAAAAAAAAAACGAAAAGAAAAAGAAAAAGGAAAAGTTGGATGTTTGTTTTAACCAACTTATGTAAAGTTTTGTATTAAGTGGTCGATATCACCACTAGTTGTTATATATTATATCTATGGATTGAATGGGAGTTGGCAGTTATGGGAACACCAACTAAGGTTTATTCTTTGATTGAGATCTTGTTGAGTATAATTCGTGTCTACCTAAAGCGTGTGTTTCAAGTGTTAAAGCGTGAGTTATTCAGTGATATGAGTCTTATTCATGAGATGGTTGGGATAGTGATTAACCACACTTAGGATTTTAATTTATTTGTTTTGTTTATTTTTCATTTTTACACCAATTTGTATCCCAAATATTATCCATACCCTATATTATTCTTTATCCAAACTTTTGATTTATTGAGATTAGGGATTTGAGCAATCTTAAGTATCGTAGTCGTGGATTCGGCTATGTATTTATGATTTTGTCGCCCTTTTTGATATAATATTATTGGTGAAGATTACTTGATCCTATCTTTAGCCTGTTCGAGTTAAGGATTTGAGCAATTGCAAGTATCGTGTTCGTGGATTCGATCATGTATTTGTGATTTTGTCGCCTTTTCTGGAATTTGAGATCGATAGAGATTAAGGAGAATGATTAACCCTTAAACCTCAAAACCCTTTTTACCGCTTTAGACTTGTTATTCCTTGGCTTTAGTGGGGGAGATGTGTATACTTGCCAGGCTTATGATAGAATATTCGTCATGACTGGACAATTAAACGATTAGATTTGCTTTTATCATGTTATTTTATTTTACTTCTAATTCGTTAAGTGTTTGGTTGTGTGATTTTGACAAAAACGAATACATGCTTAAATATAAAAATAAATCCTAATATCTTTTAGGATACATTTTCATAAGATTAATTCTAAGGTTTACTTGGGGACAAGTAAAGTTCAAGTGGGGGGATATTTGATGAACTCAAATACGTACATTTTATTACCATCATTTATCCTATTAATTTGACTTGTTTTATTATATTATGTATGAGGATTGATACTTAATCGTTTACTTTTGTAATTCTCAGGTAAAAACAAGCATTTGGCGAAACTTGGCAATTTTGGACTAATTATGGAGCAAAACAAGCAAGAAGTTAAGAGTCTACCGAAATGTACAAGATCAAGACATTCTGCTCTAGATGCGCCGCATCTTGCTTATTACATACGGCGTATCACTATCAAGATTTCACCAGATACGATCCAAGGTTCAAGAGGACATGCGCCGCATCTATTTATGAAGATACGCCGCATCTTCTGGCGGTGTGCGAATATTCCTGAATATATTAATCTTGGACCCCACGCGAAGTTAAGTCAATGCGCCGCATCTACTTACTAGATGCGCCGCATCTTACCCTCAGACAGAAACTATAAATACCCCAAAGACCAGACGAATTAAAGAGTTCCAGTTCCGAAGTTCGACAGAAGACCGAAGTACAGAAACCCTAGGACGAATTTAGTCAAGGCAGCAGCACAAGACACACCTTGAACGAAGATACAAGAGTTGTAAGAAGGTCCTGCATGTATTTAATTCATTAAGTAGTTTTGTTTTATTGTGTTAGTAAACTTTAATTCATCAGGATTGGTGGCTTGTGTAATGTGACAACGGAAAGATTGCACTCCCTTAAAACTGCTTTCCCATTAATTAAAGTTTATATGTTGATGTCTTTGGTGACTTTTATTAGTGCATTGATAACCTCTGTGTCTAGCTGAGCGTTGATCGGGTCGCCATGCCTCTGCCCTCGCCTATTTATTAGATCGCCTATGCATTCTATCGTCTGTAGAAAAGTAGGAAGAAAGATAAATAGGATAGTCATAAGTAATCATTAAGGGTTTACTCACCGATAAGATTAGAACCAACGAGAAAGGACTTAATCTCGGTGCGTTGCATCGAACTATACACTTCATATAAAACTAGCAATAAAACAAGTGACAAACTACTTATCTATCAGGACAGGTCTTCTTATTGTCTCAAGTATTTATCTGTGTACGTGTGTGCTACTTGCTGATTCGTGCCTATTAGTTTAGTTTATTATTTAATTGCAACCAATCGTGCCAGTCTCTCAGGCTGAACCCCTTGCGTTAGATTAGGTTGTATAGCTAACTCAGAATATTAAAATACTGATTAGAATAACTAGATAATACGTTCTACTCTTAGTGATCGACACTCTACTTACCATTATATTCATACTGACCGGGTACACTGCTCGTTAAGTGTGTGTGTTATTGATAAGTCGGCTAAATATAAATTTAAAACTTGAGTAGGCATTAATACTGCTAAACCGCAACGACACATCGCACCGCATCACTTGGGTGAATTACAAAAAGTTGATTTTGAAAAGATTTGATGAAAAAGATTATAATGCACAAAAGGTGTTTGAGGAAATGCCAGTTAATAAAAATATCAAACAAGAAGGTACTATTCTGGAATTTAGCCCTTCGTTTCTTCATTTCTTAACTGATATGGATTCTGTTCATGAGTATAACTGGGCGAAATTCTTGCTTGATAAGTATGTCAGTTTCCCTAAGACCTAAGATGTTATTAATCGAGTCATCCCAAGTAAATGTGCTGTTATTTTTTCATCGTTATTACTCCATTTGTCCCACATTATCTTCTTTAAAAATCTCATTGAAAATAGGATATCTTGCATTTTAATGTGACTTTGCAAATCTACCTTTGTGTTCTTTATGAATTGTAAATGACATCAGAGGTTTGTGCTTTTCATCTTTTTAACTTGTGGAGTAATCAATATGTTGGCATTATGGTTTTCTAAAGACACAAGTCTAGTCAACCTGAATAAATGGTAATGAAGACAGCTGAGCTGGGGATATAGGGTCAGTCACAAGCCCACAACCATAGCTTAGACTTTTTGACTTACATATGATTATCGCTTATCATGTTGCTGACTTTGTTGTTGAGTCCACTGGTGTTTCCACAGCCAAGGACAAGGCTGCTGCCCATTTGAAGGCCTGATTAGATCTCTGTGGTGATGGATAACGAACAATTTCCTGAGGTATAATTTTAAACTTTTTGCTCATATGTGGTGTTGAAAAGTGAGAGATGTCTGGCCACTTTTAAGGTTGTATCATCGGATGGGTGTGGTTTATGAGTGTGTGCCGAATAGTTTTACGTTTGATTATTTGATACATGGGTTGTGTGCGCAAGGGAGGACGTGTAATGCTAGGAAGATATGTGGGGAGATGAAAAGGAGAGGGTTTGTGCCGAGTAGTAAGTCGTATAGTTCGCTTGTGTGTGCGTTTGTGATTGAGGGGGAGGTTGATGAGGCGGTGAGGTGGTTGTGGGAGACGGTGGAGTTTGGATGGGTGGGGGATTATGTTATGTATTGGACTGTGGTTGATGAGTTTTGTAGACGGAAGAGGTGTGGAGATGCGGTGAGGTTGATTAGGGAGTTGGAAGAGAAAAGAGTGTTGGATAGAGGTGTTTATAGGAAGCTTGAGTGTGAACTTTGGGTCAAATATGGAAAGTTGTTTGAGATATAGATCAACAAGTAGGTATGAACGTCTTGTTATTTGACAATTATGATTCATGAATAACTTTTAGAGTGTTATGCGGGGATGAACAATGGTACTTAATTGTATTTCCTGATTTTGTAAAGAGAAACCAACTGTTTTCCGTTGGTATGAGTGTATGAACAATCATCCTACATAGGTCACTTTAGTAACTTCTGATAACTTGCATATGATTTTTTACCCATCATGGGTTTGCCGTACTATGTTGGGTTTTTAGTATCATCATATCTGACAGGATTATTTGATTCTCTTCTCCTTTGTGGGAAACTAGAAGGGGGGTTGAATAGTTTACCGGTTTAAAATTCTTTTAAAAATCTTGTTTTAAAAGTTGGCTATTGGAAACTTTGATTCGAACTCTATGTGTAATCAATCAACACCAATATGAACTACACACTAAACTAACTAATACAAAATAAGGAAAGTAAAGAGTTGAGTTGGAAAGATCAAACCGAGACAAATGATTTATATTGGTTCGGCTACGAAGCTCTTCTTCGCCCTACTCCACTCCCCGAGTACCACACTCGAGAGTTTCAAACACTATATCAACAACTTCCCTTCAGGCGGAGAAAACCGTACACGTCGCTTATCCTGTTTCCGACACTAAGCTAGATGTCGAGTGCAAATCTTAGCTAGCACCAATCTACCAAGGTCCTCGTGACCAAACACACAAGCCTAATGGCTTCAAGAGATTACCAAGATCTCAACACGATCACAATGATCAACTCACTCTACTAACTCTATCCTAATGACCCTTGATCTTCTTGATCAATCACACAAGCCCAATGGCTTCAAGAGATGTTCACTATCTCTTATAAGATCACACTTGATCTTCACTCTCTCTCACAAAAGATAAATAAACTTGATGTATGCTATGATACAACAAGGTTGTAACAAGTGTTACAAAAACCTAACCACTACAACTCTTGTATCTTCTTGAAGATTTTGAGTTCTTCTCTTGCACTTGGAAGAGGAATGATAACACCTTGTATCTTCTTGGATACTTGTGTTCTTCTCTTGCTAATCAAGAGGAATGAAGAGGATCTCTTGGTGGATGATTGGATCACTCTTAAAACAAAAGAAACTAATCTAAATGATCAAAAAGAAAGAAAGGTGTGAGAGGTTTAAAACCAGAAAGTTTTCTCTGTGAAAGGGTGCCTAAAATCTGTGAAAGGGGTTGGTATTTATAGGCAAAGAAAATCTGAACGTTACAGAAAAAATAGTACGGACGGCTCCACTAAACATGCCACGGCTCCACTAAATTTAGTGGAACCGTGGAGCCGTCCTAGACTAGGACGCTCCAAATTTTGTCTTTTCTGGTGAAAACTTATTTGGGGAAGGTTGGAGCTGATTTTGGGGGGAAAAAATAGCTGTTGTGATTTTCAAACTTATTTTTCCATTAAAACATTTCTTAATAATTCAAAAATAATTTTTCATGTGTATTTTTGAAAAAATGTTTTGTCCCATTAAAAATGTGAGCTCTCAAAACCAAAATTTACTTCTTTGATCATTTGTCAAGTTTGTAAATTTGTCTAAGAGTGATTTGCGTAGAAACGGGATCTTCCGATTAAAAACTTGTTTACGTTAATTTTAACGTAACGTGATTTCACATTTTGTCATCCTCAAAACGTGAAGTAATCGAAAGATATAAATAACGTTTTTAGAAACATTATTTGCATCAACAATCTCCCCCTTTTTGATGATGAAAAAATATAAACTCATTTTATGTTAAAATTAGTTTTAACAAGTTTTTAATGAATTTACTCCCATTTCTCCCCCTTTTTGTCGAATAAAAAAGGTGACGACGGCTCCCCCTTGATGTGTACTCCCCCTCATTTGGAGAACACAAAGGAATCGAGCAATGGTTTGTGCTACAAAACAAGGTTAGACGATATACAATATCTAACAAGTAGCACATTTGACAAATATCCAACCACAAAAAAAAAAAATAGCTAAGTAGCTAAAAAGAAAAGCCCATTTCATAAACATAAAATAAATGTCATACATAAGTATGACTACATTAAGAAAGCAAATTCAAAATAACATGAAGACACATAAACATTAATAGTAGTATGAGGCTTCAAGATTTGCTTCCAACTTCAAAAGGGTTCCTAAGCATTTATTTGAGGGACTAAACAAAACCATGTTTAGTTTGGGCTATTGTGTGGTGGAGGTGGTGGAAGGATGATGGGTCCTATGGATGGTGTGAGGAGGTGTTCTAGGTATGAGAACCTAAAGTTAAGCTCATCTCTAAGGTTCATGATGAGTTCAAGGTTGTGATGGCAACAAGCACAACTCAAGGTGTGTGAGTGAAGGGGATAAATGATGGGATAACCCATTAAGGGTTGAGGTGATGGTGATAGGGAAGGTGATGATGTGTTGCTCCCAAACTCAAAGGGAGTGTTTGGTGATAGGGTGAGGGTAAGAGTTAGAGGTTGTGGTGATGGTGAAAATGATGAGGGTGATGTGTTAGTTCCCATTTCAAGGGAAGTTGATGGTGATGAGTTAAGTGTTAAGGCTAAAGGGTGAATGGGACTAGGTTCAGATGAATGTGTGTTGGTTCTAGTTGTGGAGGATGAGGATGTGGGTTTGATAGAGGTTGCCTTGGATGGAGCTTGGGGTGTAGTGAAGGAAGATGATGATTTGGTAGAGGTTATGGGTGTGTGGGTTTCATCTTCATCATCCAAGGTGAGATCAATGAAGGCAATGTCATTGGTGATAGGTTTAGTTGATGATTGAGGTGTGTGAGTACTCTTGATCCATTGATCAACTAGAGTGGTTTGATTGGTTGGTTTGATGTTGAATCTAGGTTTCTTAAATACTCTTAATCCCATGATGGTTGTATGGTGAGTGTGAAGGTGTAAGGATAGGTGTAAGGATGGCAATGCATGATGTTAGCTTAAATAGCCAAATCAAAAGCATGCAAGCTTGAAAAGGATGTTGGATTTGGGGATTTGGGTGTATGGGAATCAGGTAATGTTGGCAGATTTCCTGGAAAAAGAATTCAAAAAGTGGAAGGAAATAGTAAAAATCGTCTTCCAGAGGCACGGTACCACTAAATGTACCATGGCACCACTAAATTTAGTGGAGCCGTCCCCTCCATTTGACCTTCTTTCCAGGTCTGCAGGTTTTAGGCAACCTAAATGGGGAAATTTCTAGGGAATCCATTGGCTGCAAATCTTAAAGCCTCAAACCACTAAACACATAGAATTCCTAAAGCTAGTTTCAACTAGCAACTAACATGATCATGTGATCATCTATGTATTTAGGCAACTATTAAGCATGCATGAATTCAATCAAGTTTAACATCTAGTGCATGTAATAAAATAATAGAACATGCATGAACTAGGCAAGATGGATTAACATAAAGGTTAATTAACTAAGCAAATTAACCATGTTCAAGTCTGAAATGTTAAAAGAGAACATTTCAAGCAAGTTAATGTTTATGGACATTGTCATGACTTTATTTATAATAGCTTAATAATACTTAAGTTAATAGTACTACTTAAGCTAATCCTAACTAGTCTCTTCTTTTCCCAATCTTCTTTGTCTTATTCCCGAGTCCTTTGATCGCCTTGCCGATGGACTTGAATCCCCCGATAGTTTGCTCATGCATCTCCACTTGTCGATTGTACATTGTAGTTTGCCTTCTCATCACGTGGGATAGGTTGACCATCCCGTTTTCGAGGTCGGTTGTACGTCGAAATGATGAGGTGTCAAGGTTGTCAAAGTAGATGTCGGGAGAAGGAGAACGTGGGCAAGACGTTCCTTCTTCGTTCACCTCATCATCATCCGCATGCATAGGTTGAGATGATGATTCGTGACCGAAGGAAGAGGATGAGAGAGGAATGTCGGAAGTGGATTTACGACCACGCTTGGACCCTTTGTCCTTACGTTGCTTTGTGCGACGTTGTGGTCCACCAAGAGGTTTCATAACAGGATTGGCTAGGACATAGTCGACACTTTGGAGATTGGGAAAATGTTCCATGACCCAATGGAAAAGACGAGTAAGAAGCATACCATATGGCATGAGCTTATCCGAACGACTGTGAATATTGGCCATCCTTTTGACCATATAGTATGCGAGGTTATATGGTTCCTCAATACTAAGACAGTAGAGCATATGGGCGAGACTCGCAGAGACGTGATCACGGTTGCCCGCAAGGCTCAACACGTTCTCACGTAGAAGGAGTTCCCAACTTCTAAGGTCGGGAAGGAGCTCTTTGAGGTAGATACGGTTTGGGTCAAGGTGGACAATTGAACCATCACGCTTTTGATACGTGTGGACGACTCGAGGTGTTTGGATGACTTGTTTGATGGACTCGAGGTCGGGAATTTCAGTGCGATAGGCACCTACATTCTCAAGATTATAGAAGAGAGACTCAAGAGAATGGTCTTCAGTGTATGCACACTGACCATATGCAGGAACACCGAGAATTTGACCAATCTCGGAGACAGACAGGATGATATTTTGGTTTTGAATCCAAAAATCAAGAAAGACATTACCATCATCATCAGTGAAGGTACGGACTCGACTATAAAACTTGAGGACAAAACGAGGACAAATTTGACAGTTTATTTTGTATAGACAGTCAAAGTCAATAGTGGGAAAACATTCTTGGATATTATCCAAGAGAACAAAATGGGCATCGACCACACGACCTTCGTGTATATATCGATTTTGGACTTTGGTGAGATAAGCTTTTTGCTCATCTGGAATGGTTAGATTTTCAAGTGTACTAAGAATGTATTGTCTGGTATCTTGATAATCAACACGAGGCATTGTTACCTACAAACATATAATTTTGTATATGTTAATTCGTTGCATTTTAATGATTACACTTCTAGTGTGTGTGCCTAAATGCAAACTATGTGGAGGTGCGGCAATCTCGACTCTAAAACTATCCTAATGAGATTACCCAAACGCTCCTAACTTCACTTTTGCTCAATCAAATATGTCGAACAATACATATCAATTATGTACTTCGACCCATATTTGAGAGTTTGCGTATACATGCAAAAACGTTTTTAATTTGCATCAACAATGCATGAAAAAGGTTTCATGATCCTAGACTTGTGAAGATTTTCGAAAAATGATCGAATTGGGGTGTTTGGCAAACGCCTCAACATGGCGCCAACTAGCTTTAAGTTTGAAAAGCTTTAATGCAAAACGTTCCTAATCCAATTTTAGTAATCCTAAACATGATTCCACTACAAACAATCAATCATAATCCGATTTTAGTTATTAAATTCAGACTAGGTTTTGCAACATAAGTGGGTTTATGAAAATCCTAGGTTTAGGGAATCATGTGAATGCTACATTGTCTAATCCTAGTCTTAATTTCACAAAGGATTAACAAAATTCGAAAAACCCCAATTCAATTTTGAACTCAAGAACAAACCCTAGACTCAAATTGAAAGAAATTAAGTATGATTTACTTACAATTAGTGTTGTTGTGATTAGGATTTGTTGATTCCAATGCCTCAATCTTGATTTGCAAGAGCTTAATTGAATTTTAGTATATAGGTTCGGTTTTGACAGCAAGAGGAAGTGGTTTTGGGTTTGATTGAAAGGATGTGCAGAAGAAAAGAAAGAGTGGCGCGTTTTTCAGATGCACGGCACCACGGTTCCACTAAACATTAGTGGAGCCGTGTCTATTTAATGGAGCTGTGTATCTGATTGTGCCATTTTTCTTTTGTTTTGCCTTTTGGCAGATTAATCTTACTTATTTAGTAAGACTTTTTGACACGAGGAAAAAGTTTATACCTAATAAACTTTTTGACGAAAACGATTAGACGGGATGACAAGGAATGACCTTAGTTTTTCCAAGGAAATTGACTAAGTTGTCATTGGATTAGAATTGACTTGTAATATTTCCCGTGAAATAATTAGAAGTCATGAGTTGTGTTTTGGTGGATGACTATAATATTTCCCATGAAATATTTAATTAGTCGGAGTACGAGATGTAAGGAATGACTTATCATTTCACGTGAAATGTTCAAAAAGTCATGTGACGAGTTGTGAGGGAATGACTTAGAACTTCTAGAGGAATTTCTAAAAGTCATGAGACGAGTTAGATAGATGACTTAAGAAGTCATGGGTGATTCGTAGAGGATGACTTCAATATTTCCCGTGAAATATTTAAGGAGTCATAGAAGGGATAAAACGTATATAAGATATGACGCAAGGGATGACTTTAATATTTCCATTGAAATATTGAAATAGTCATAAGCGGGATGAGAGGAATGACTTAAGAGTCATGAGACGATGTGAGTGAAATGACGAATGAGTCATGGAACAAGACGTGAGAAATGACGTTAATATTTCAAGTGAATTATTAAGAGGTCATGAGGAGAGAGGTGGACGATGACTTTAATAATTCGAAAGAATTATCTAAATAGTCATGAGTGGGGTGACGAGAATGTATTGGTTGGAGAATTGACGATGTTGTCATTCAAGAGACGCAGGAGATGACGTACTTCGACGAGCTTCGTTCATGAGCAAACTACAGGGTTCCCGGTCAAGTCTAATGGCATCTTGACTGCTACTCTTCATAGGGGGTTGTCTCATCTATAGTGTTTGTTGTCATGCCTTTCCGGCGCTTACGTACTCGGCTTCGGTCGTGGAGACAATAAGAGTAGTTTGTTTCTTGGGGAACCAAGATGTTTGTTAATCAACCTATGAAGGTACAAACATTACTCTCTATGTTTCAATCCACATTTACTCTCTCATTATCAGGTTGGTATAGAAACATTTTCTACATCAATCTCCTTGAGATATCGCAATCTCAAGTGTGTAGTACCTTTGATGTATCGGATGATACATCAAACACTTTGATATAAGAAGTCTTGGGGCACTTCTTACAAGTGGGCACAAAGCCAAACACTATTCATGATAATGGACCAACTTGCCGTTAGGTAAACTACTTTACCTATTATGCCCCTAACCTAGTTATATCAGCGCACTCACCTTCTTCGTCTCTTGTGAGTTTCGTATTTGCGGATATGGGCGTCAGTGTCAATTAAGACTATTACTTAAACTATGTATCTCATACATATAGTATACATAAGTTTAAAGGGATACTTAATTTAGGCAAGATTACTAATGTGCAAGGAAGGAAACTTGATTCACTCATCAATGCTTAATTCAAACTTGTCACGCATGATCTTCAAGCGATCATCGAACATTTTTGGACAAGTTGAGTTTGATATGATGAGATGTGAATAAAGTTTCTGTGTTATAGTGCCTACCATGTTAGATTCTAACTACACTATTTCATGCCAAACATAACTACTAACAAAGGGTGTTTTAAGAAAGCGTACCTGTGCCTGAGGTGTTACTCTTAAAACTAGAGGATTAGACTACCTTTGTTGAATGTTGAGCATATAAGACACGACTTGACTTTTGCGTCACCAGACTTGTTTGATAACACATCATACTCCTTTTGTTAGACTCCGAAATTTATTTACACTCATGTTTTCCTAGCAAAACAAAAGTTCAAACATCTGGTCCCCAATATCTCATGGGTCCAAAGTTGTTAGAGTCAAACATCCTACGCATTTGTTGCGTTAGTTTAGGATGTGAGAATGGAGGACACATTTCCCATGGTAAGTAACCTTTTGATGGACGATCATTCCAAATTACGGGAAAGTTACTTGAATGATTTTGTCTTCTAAAGTTACCTCTCGGTAGAGGAGTTCTAGACCGAGGTTTGGGAGAATTAATTTTTCTAGGTGAAGGAGTAGTAGACCTAGTGCCACGCTTTACAAATCCATGTTCGGGAGATGACAATGGTTTGTAAAAGCCTTTGGCTTTCTCTTTACTTGGTGTAGACACTCTAGTACTATCTACAACTACGTGACTCGGTTTAGGACTCAAGTTCTTTTTCAGAATTGACCCAGTTTTGTCCTCAGCACCAGACGGTACCATGGTACCACTAAATTTAGTGGTGCCGTCTGTATCATTAGTGGTGCCGTCACTTTTAGACTTGGACATTTCAGGCATTACAAATTTTACTTGTTTAGTACCGCTTGTAGAAGCCTGATTTGGGTCAAATCCTAAACCCGAACGGCCATGTTCACTATATCTAATGTTTTCAAGTATATCATTAAGTGTTTTGGTTTCTTTATCAAACTTAATGATTCTTAAAGCATTTACTTTAAGCCTTTCATTTTCTACTTGAAGACTCATACATGACCCACATCCTAAGTCTACTTCTTTGTTTTTCTCAAGTCTCTTGACATGATCTTTTAATTCTAAAACTTGTAATTCTAGTTCTTTTAGTTTTAATTTTAGCCTTGTGTTTCTACCTAAGATCTTAGTACTAACTACACATAGTTTGTTGTATTCGTCATGCAATTCACTATCATCTATTGACGAATTATTATCACTATAATAAGAAGAGTCGGAATGTACCTCGTTAGAAGCTTGAGCCATTAGGCATGTTTCATCGTTAAGCTTCTTCTCTTCTTCTTCACCGCTATCACTCCAAGAGCCTCCTACAAAAGCTCTTTGGTTGTTGGAGTTCGGTGGTTTAGGACATTCTCCTATGAGGTGATTAGGATCTCCGCATCTATAGCATTTCCTATCACTTGTCCCTTTCCTTTCATCACGATTCTTTTGAGATGACCTCCTTTCATCGCGAGGTTGCCTAGGAAATCTACCTTTCCTCCTAAAGAACTTTCTAAAGTTTCTAACGGCTAGTGCATATTCTTCATCTTCACTATCGGAACTCGAACATTCCTCATCACTAGTCTCCTTCTTGGCTCTCAATGCTAGAGATCTAACTCTCTCCTTTTGCCTTTGACATGTCGGAGTCCTTCTGTTACATCTCGTGAACTTTCAAGTTTCCTATAAGTTCATCGGGACAAGGTCGCCAAGTCCTTTAACTCTTCTATGGCGGTGACTTTGCTTCACATTAGGATGTAGAGCCTAAGAATTTCTAACATAATTCTGCTAGAGTAACCTTCATCAAGAGCTTTAAGACTATATATAGTATTAATCTAGCAAAAGCATTGTCTATTGACTCATCCTCCGAATGAGAATTGTTCATATTGTTGAACAGAAGATCTATCTTGTTTCTTGACTTGGTTATTACTGTGAGTGACTAACAAAGTTTTCCAAATGTCTTTTCCGTTACACTTGAAAATTCTTCAAATTCTTTTAGCAAAGCATTATAAATCATCATTTTAGCTCATTATTTTGCTAGTTTCTTTTAGTCACACTTTGTTTATCTATGAAACAATTCATCCTTTTTAGTTATCGATTCAATGAATCAGTTGAAAGTCACCCTCGTAATAACATGCCAAAGATCAATGTTTTTTGATTTCACATACTTCGAATCTTGTTTCCAATATATAAAACAATCAGTTTCGAAAGTGGTGGCCTTTGCATAGATTGCCTTCTAGATATTTGTCGGAATCCATTGATCGATTCAAGTTTTAAAAACATATACTTTAAATCTTGACTGACGTGGCTTCTGATACCATGTGGAAACTAAAGGGGTTGAATAGTTACCGGTTAAATCTTAAAATCTTGTTTAAAGTTGGCTATTGGAAACTCTGATTCGAACTCTATGTGTAATCAATCAACACCAATATGACTACACACTAAACTAACTAAACAAATAAGAAATAAAGAGTAAGTTGGAAAGATCAAACCGAGACAAGGATTTATGATTTCGGCTACGAAGCTCTTCTTCGCCCTAACTCCACTCCCCGAGTACCACACTCGAGAGTTTCAAACACTATCAACAACCTCCCATCAGGGAGAAACCCTACACGTCCTTAATCTATTTCTGACACTAAGCTAGATTCGAGTGCAATCTTAGCTAGCACCATCTACCAAGGTCCCTGACCAAACACACAAGCCCAATGGCTTCAGAATCACCAAGACTCAACACGATCACATGACACTCACTCTACTAACTCTATCCTAATGACCCTTGATCTTCTTGATCAATCACACAAGCCCAATGGCTTCAAAAGATGTTCACTATCTTATAAGATCACACTTGATCTTCACTCTCTCGTCACAAAGATAAATAAACTTGATGTATGCTATGATACAACAAGTTGTAACAAGTGTTACAAAAACCTAACCTACAACTCTTGTATCTCTTGAAGATTTTGAGTTCTTCTCTTGCACTTGGAAGAGGAATGATAACACCTTGTATCTTCTTGGATACTTGTGTTCTTCTCTTGCTAATCAAGAGGAATGAAGAGGATCTCTTGGTGGATGATTGGATCACTCTTAAAACAAAAGAAACTAATCTAAATGATCAAAAAGAAAGAAAGGTGTGAGAGGTTTAAAACCAGAAAGTTTTCTGTGTGAAAGGGTGCCTAAAATCTGTGAAAGGGGTTGGTATTTATAGGCAAAGAAAATCTGAACGTTACAGAAAAAATAGTACGGACGGCTCCACTAAACATGCCATGGCTCCACTAAATTTAGTGGAACCGTGGAGCCGTCCTAGACTAGGACGCTCCAAATTTTGTCTTTTCTGGTGAAAACTTATTTGGGGAAGGTTGGAGCTGATTTTGGGGGGAAAAATAGCTGTGGTGATTTTCAAACTTATTTTTCCATTAAAACATTTCTTAATAATTCAAAAATAATTTGTTATGTGTATTTTTGAAAAAATATTTTGTCCCATTAAAAATGTGAGCTCTCAAAACCAAAATTTACTTCTTTGATCATTTGTCAAGTTTGTAAATTTGTCTAAGAGTGATTTGCGTAGAAACGGGATCTTCCGATTAAAAACTTGTTTACGTTAATTTTAACGTAACGTGATTTCACATTTTGTCATCCTCAAAACGTGAAGTAATCAAAAGATATAAATAACGTTTTTAGAAACATTATTTGCATCAACATCCCTCAAGAGGATTTGTAAAAGAGTTGTATTTGGTTGGCGTTTTGAATTCTCAAATTGCACTATAGTTGGCTATGCACAACATAAATTTGTCTGGATGATATCATTTCACTAGTAAAATTATGTCATAATTTGGATTAATATCTGATATGTGGTCTTTGTACCAAATTGGTTCCTAATCCAAACACTGTACTTCCTGAAAACTAGAATGGTTCTAACTGTACTTTTACACTGTACTTCCTTGCAATGGAGGAATAGGGGGAAGGTGGTTTTGGCAGAGACCGAGAATGTTTCTTTGTGGGACGTGGGATCTCTCACCCCTGAACCACTACTCACAGTTTCTTCGTCTGGTAAAAAGATTACAGCTCTCCATGTGAATAACACTGATGCAGAGCTTGGTGGAGGAGTTCGTCAAAGGAAAGTTTTCTTTTGTCCCTTTAAATTGTTTCCATCAAAATCCAAGCCAACTGAAATCTTTTCAATGGATTATATGAAGGTTAAAAGTAATACCCCATATGTACAAATATTTAGATTAACTTTCTTAGCAATATGGTTTTGTAACCATACATATATTATTAACGGGAATAACATCCCTGCTGCAAGCTGCAGCCATGCTATTAACGGGAATATCTTTGGCTAAGCTCATTGGCTTAAGTCTATATGTACTTTGTATAGAAAATATTGAGTTGATTACATTATTGTTGCAGACCTATTTGGATACAAAATGTGGCATCTTTTTGCTGCTTTGTATTCGTTGGTAATTTAATTTCTTATTTACCTTTTTTTTTTAATTCAATTTTTACAGGGCATCATTTGGAACCGCGAAGTATTGTCACGCATGGCTGAGAAATACGGTAAATATGAGATGATTGAGTGCATCAAATCTCTAATTTTAATATTACTTCATTTAAGAAGTTTCAGTTCGAAATTAGAAAAAATAAGTTGATATGAGAATTCTTTTTGCTGGTCAGTCTTGCAACAATCCTACATGTTTATATTTGCATACCATGGGTGCTGAAGAAGATAGTTTTGGTAAAGATGAAATAGCTGCAGTTCATACTAGGTATTAATCAAGTATATGCAGAAGTTCTATCTACTTTGATATTGACTATGGCTTTGTGTCTAATAATTTTTCTGTCGTGTCAACTTAACGATGTTTCTTTTGTAAAATATTTTTTATATCTGGAGTAGGGTTCAGGAAATAGTTGGTGCCACCAAGTATCCGCCTAGGCGCTGTGGAAATATGTTACCGCCACCTATAGTTGAACAATCAAATAGCTACAGCACTTCAGCTGATGATACTGTGCCTAATGATGGCCAGAAGGTAAGATACTAACTGTTATGCCCTCTGTCATGCCCAATATATTTTCTCTTGATTCCAGCCGTCATAGTAATCCATGATATTGTTGTTCAGATTGTATCTATTGGGATTTAAGATGCTGCTGCTCAGAATGGATACTACTTCTCATGGTACTAATTGGAAAATATTCTAAGTGTCATTCTACTGCTAGGCTTAATTATACTACTGCTGGTGTATGTCATTCTACTGCTAGGTTTAATCATACTACTGCTGGTGTATTTTATTATACTGCTGGAGTTGCTGAGATGATCAAGGAAATACACCAAGTAGATTCTACTGCTGGGCATAGAAGATACTACTGCTGGAGATAATATTCTGCTGCTTATTAGATAATTATGTATAGTATGTTTGGATAATTATAGAATAGATACAAAAAGATTTATCTTGTATAGAAAGTTATTGTAACCGACTAGGACTCCTTAGTCTATAAAAGGAGGATCTAGGGTTAGAGTTAGACACGTATTGTTTGTTAAGTCGAATCACTTCAAGGTTTTTGTAACCCTGTTACTTTTGAGTAACCGCATTAATATATTGAAGTGTTTGTTGAGAGAATGACACTTTTCTGCAACTGACTATTTTTTGGGCAACTTTTTTTTTTTTGGGCAACTTTTGTATTTTGGGCAATTAATTGTATTTTTTGGGCAACTTGTGTATTTTTTGGGCAACTTTTGTATTTTTGTGGCAACTTTTGTATTTTTTGGGCAACTTTTGTATTTTTATATTTTTGGGCAACAAGTGTCATTCTCAACAAACACTTCAATATATTAATACGGTTAAGGAGTTAAAAGTTAAGGAAGAGGAATCAAAAAAATTAGCTGAACAGCAGAAGAAGGAACACGAGGCTGCTAAGAGACAAGCTGAATACATTAAAGAATGTGTCAGAAGAGAGGCTGCTTTGTGATTTTCCTGCTGCTCGTTGTAAGATATTGCTGCTATACGTTTTTAATACTGCTCGTTGTAAGACACTACTGCTGCCCTTTGTGTCCCTAACACCGTCCTTTACCGATGATACATTTTAAACAAGGAGAATACACACAAAAATAAGGAGAATACACAGCAAATAGATGCCACATTTTGTATCCAAATAGGTCTGCAACAATAATGTAATCAACTCAATATTTTCTATACAAAGTACATATAGACTTAAGCCAATGAGCTTAGCCAAAGTGATATATCTGCTAGAAGTATAAAACTTTAATCAAAAAACAAACAATAAACAAGTAATTCACATGCTCAAACTTATCGAAAATTCAAAACAAACAGTTTCACGGTTTTGCACTATTACATAAGAGAATGTAAAACAATACATGAAACACCAACACACACTTGGTGACAAATATATTACACAAACTCAAAAGGCATAAATAACAATAGTACCAAAGACAAGTACTTCCAACATGCTGGGCGATCTCTTGATATAAGCAGAGCTCGGGATCCCAAGTAGTCAAATGAGGGTGAATATAAGTTATCAGGTCCAATGGTCTCTCTTAGCTTTTGACCACTTCCATAATCACTTACTAATGGTCTCGAACCATTATCCTTTAAAGCATCAAATACAAACAACCCTAAACCTGATACACCCATGGTTAAATTTGAGTTATCCCAAACTTGTGTAATGGCTTTATAATGTGAATGAGCATTTGATTCAGGTAACATGTAGGTGCTTTGTCTGCGCAAAGAGAATTGTTGGATCTGGGAACTGGTTGTCAGTTTTCTAGTGGTTGATGATGAGCCACTGTAGCCGAGATAGATGGAGTCTCCACGAGAGAAAACCGAGTGGACAGTGTTGCCATATTTTGGGATCCTAAGACCAGTTCCAGATGGGTGACAAAAATCTAGTACGTTTATCGAATCTGATGTGCAGAAAACACCATCATTCCCTTCTGCTTCAAATGAACTCACTTTGTATTCAAAAAAGTTTAAGAAATGCAATATACATGTATTAGAAAATTGAAACCACATGAAATGATATATAGAGATGGTAGAAACTAATTGGGTTGGGCCATTATTGAAGTATATTATCTTACTCAGTCAGCATGCCTGGTCAGAATTTACACAATCAGCATGTCTATACGAAATCATTGTATTTTGATAATTCTCGTTAATATTGATCCAAATTACAAATTCTCTCACTAATCTCTATGCGAAATCAGAGTTCCATGCTCGATCCATAACTAACTCAACTGTTCCCTAACCACTTATCTAACAATCTAACAGCCAGGCGACCATAACATTCATAGCTGTCACTAACAGGTTCCGTTATCTCCATTAAATCATCTACTAAACTGAACCAACAACAGTTTCTGTAATCTCCGTTAATCATCTTCTAAACCTAACTAATAACAATGTATGATTCGACATCATCGTCCTCTATTTCTAACATAACTGGATCTAGCATCTCACTCCCAAATCCTACCTCATTTGTAACTATTATATTGACTAAGGATTCATACTTTATGTGGAAGTTTCAAATGCTGACTGTAAGATATATACTCTATTAGCATTGAGCCATAAATACCTTTTTGTCCGTGCTTTTAGAAATGATTATACACAGTTTTTAGAAACGATTAGCCAAAGATATTCCCGTTAATAGCATGGCTGCAGCTTACAGCAGGGATGTTATTCCCGTTAATAATATATGTATGGTTACAAAACCATATTACTAAGAAAGTTAATCTAAATATTTGTACATATGGGGTATTACTTTTAACCTTCATATAATCCATTGAAAAGATTTCAGTTGGCTTGGATTTTGATGGAAACAATTTAAAGGGACAAAAGAAAACTTGCCTTTGACGAACTCCTCCACCAACCTCTGCATCAGTGTTATTCACATGGAGAGCTGTAATCTTTTTACCAGACGAAGAAACTATGAGTAGTGGTTCAGGGGTGAGAGATCCCACGTCCCACAAAGAAACATTCTCGGTCTCTGCCAAAACCACCTTCCCCCTATTCCTCCATTGCAAGGAAGTACAGTGTAAAAGTACAGTTAGAACCATTCTAGTTTTCAGGAAGTACAGTGTTTGGATTAGGAACCAATTTGGTACAAAGACCACATATCAGATATTAATCCAAATTATGACATAATTTTACTAGTGAAATGATATCATCCAGACAAATTTATGTTGTGCATAGCCAACTATAGTGCAATTTGAGAATTCAAAATGCCAACCAAATACAACTCTTTTACAAATCCTCTTGAGGGAGAAGAGAATCAAATAATCCTGTCAGATATGATGATACTAAAAACCCAACATAGTACGGCAAACCCATGATGGGTAAAAAATCATATGCAAGTTATCGGAAGTTACTAAAGTGACCTATGTAAGATGATTGTTCGTACACTCATACCAACGGAAAACAATTGGTTTCTCTTTACAAAATCAGGAAATACAATTAAGTACCATTGTTCATCCCCGCATAACACTCTAAAAGTTATTCATGAATCATAATAGTCAAATAACAAGACGTTCATACCTACTTGCTGATCCATATCTCAAACAACTTTCCATATTTGACCCAAAGTTCACACTCAAGCTTCCTATAAACACCTCTATCCAACACTCTTTTCTCTTCCAACTCCCTAATCAACCTCACCGCATCTCCACACCTCTTCCGTCTACAAAACTCATCAACCACAGTCCAATACATAACATAATCCCCCACCCGTCCAAACTCCACCGTCTCCCACAACCACCTCACCGCCTCATCAACCTCCCCCTCAATCACAAACGCACACACAAGCAAACTATACGACTTACTACTCGGCACAAACCCTCTCCTTTTCATCTCCCCACATATCTTCCTAGCATTACACGTCCTCCCTTGCGCACACAACCCATGTATCAAATAATCAAACGTAAAACTATTTGGCACACACTCATAAACCACACCCATCCGATGATACAACCTTAAAAGTGGCCAGACATCTCTCACTTTTCAACACCACATATGAGCAAAAAGTTTAAAATTATACCTCAGCAAATTGTCCGTTATCCATCACCACAGAGATCTAATCAGACCTTCAAATGGGCAGCAGCCTTGTCCTTGGCTGTGAAAACACCAGTGGACTCAACAACAAAGTCAGCAACATGATAAGCGATAATCATATCTAAGTCAAAAAGTCTAAGCTATGGTTGTGGGCTTGTGACTGACCCTATATCCCTAGCTCAGCTGTCTTCATTACCATTTATTCAGGTTGACTAGACTTGTGTCTTTAGAAAACCATAATGCCAACATATTGATTACTCCACAAGTTAAAAAGATGAAAAGCACAAACCTCTGATGCCATTTACGATTCATAAAGAACACAAAGGTAGATTGGCAAAGTCACATTAAAGTGCATGATATCCTATTTTCAATGAGATTTTTAAAGAAGATAATGTGGGACAAATGGAGTAATAACGATGAAAAAATAACAGCACATTTACTTGGGATGACTCGATTAATAACATCTTAGGTCTTAGGGAAACTGACATACTTATCAAGCAAGAATTTCGCCCAGTTATACTCATGAACAGAATCCATATCAGTTAAGAAATGAAGAAACGAAGGGCTAAATTCCAGAATAGTACCTTCTTGTTTGAGATTTTTATTAACAGGCATTTCCTCAAACACCTTTTTTTGCATTATAATCTTTTTCATCAAATCTTTTCAAAATCAACTCTTTGTAATTCACCCAAGGCAGATTTCCACGAATTATGCTTTGAAGCTGCTTATGCCACTTCAAAGCCATGTCATATAAGTGTATAGAAATGATGCTTACCTTGTTCTCATCAGGGATTTTGTTAAGTTGCTATGTGTTCATGGAGTCCAGTGGAGGTGGCGTCGGATGGTGGTGGCGTCGGGTGGTTGGGTGGTTGTGGTGGTGTGAGTTGTGATTTATCTGGAGGAGAGATAGAGGGTTGTGAGAGGTTATATGCAGTTTTGAATTTAGTGAGAGTATGGTGTAAAATGACAGAAATATCCTTTTGGTTGCCCAAAAATGGACAAGTTGCCCAAAAAAAAAAACATCGTTCCAAACAATTGGTCGGACACGTGTCATCCGGTGGTTGGCTGGACGAGTTTCCCTGGTCTAGTATCGAAACTTTCTGTGAGCGGGTCGGATAAGCAATGCACCAGGGCAACTGGGGCATATTAGTAATTATCCCTATTTTAAAAGTTACATATTCTCCTTGCGTATAACTGGTAAATTTCAGGAACCTTTTAAGTTACCGCATTTCGTTTTTTTTAAATGAATATTTTATCACTAGGACTTAGGCTATATTTAGTCCACGATGCTCTAGTACCTTGTTCCTAATCCGGTTCAAAATTTTAAACTATAAAACAATTTCCTATTCTTTAAATACTTACGATTGTCAGTTCAACAAACGTTATTCGCTATTTATGATTTAACACCCGAAATATCCAATTCTCCCAACGATTATTTCTAACATATTTTTATACTACCAAAATTATTACAAAAGTTCCAAAAATATTTCCTGACGTCTAAAGTAATTTCTTTATATCTTACGTTTAATTACGTACAACTTTAGTTAATCACCAAACCAATAACCAATACTTATTTTTAACACCCAATACATACAATATATACACTCTTGTATTAAAACAACTCTTCTACTTCCATTTTACTCACATGTGCCGCCCTCCCTCCTTTTGTACCATAATAATGTTTGGACAAAAAATTCTACTACAATTAATGCAAGGTATGGCACCTTACACCAAAGTATGACCAAGTAAGACTTTGGTGACTTTGCTTCCCCCCCTTCCTAGTCCAATCGACCATACTTCCTTCCATACCCAAGCCATGACTTTCTTGACTAACCATTATTACTTTGAAAAGCCCTTGGTATATAAATAGAGCACTATACATTCATTTTACACCAACTAGTTCAAGTGAAAGAATAAAAAAAGATAATCACCACTCATCTATACTTACAATTCGACACACAAGGAGGAGCAAGAAATGAGAGATCTTAATTGTGGCTAAGTTCAAGCATACTTAGGGTATTCTAACAAGGGTTTGGAACAATAATCTTTGGGTTAAATAAGTGGCTTGCACTCATATCTCACTAATCACTTTTGTAAGTAATCGTACACTACAAAAACTTCATGTTTTTTTCTTTATGTTATAATGCTAATCAAGTATATACTTAGTTATCACTTGGTACATATTGATAAAGATTTTCATTCACGAAGATTTTTGACAAAAGATTATGTTTTGAAAAAGATTTGGATTACAAGAAAACTAATTAGTAAAACTCTTCACAAGAATGTGGTAATAAACCTTATAAACATATATATTAGTAAACTTGTATATTTAAACATTCTTGAGGATTATTTTCATTGACCTTTGAATATTGTTAAGATTATAGCTAGATCACTATTGTTATGCTGAGAAGTTGACGGATGAACTAGGACTAGATTTGAAGTGGTTGTTAAGTGGTTAAAATGACTAGAAGACTAGAAAAACTAATTTGACACTTTAAAAATGATTCTGTCCCATTTCAATGTATACATAAAACTCAACAACCTGGTAACAATTTTAGGTTAGAAATATAGAAAATAGACTTAATAAAGAAAACGTAGCCGCTTGAATGAGTTAAAACGGGCTTGTAACGAAAAAGATATGCTAATTTCAATTTTTACGAAGAAAATATTATTTTCAGAAAATAGTTGAATCTGTCCAGAATTTTGAGAGATGAAAACTGGGGTTAAATGGTAACTAGACTAGCCGAGACCTTGAGAAGCCGATAGTATACTTAAATACTTTCGCGGGGATATGTCAAACTTAGGAAACGGAGCTTCGACACAAAAGTTATGGCTAAAAGAAAGTTACGTCAACATATACGTAGACAACCTATTATTTGGCTATTAGAAAAGCTGATAGAACAATAAAATGTGAGTTTTTGGATCCTTTAGAGTATATTTTGGCTAAAATGACGTGAACAAAAATTGTAGAACCTTGTATAAACTTATTAGGCACGTTAGAGATTTTTGAAATAGCCATTAACATGACGACTAAAATTTGATCATGAGATAAACAAGTTACGTTTTCTAAAGTGGTAATTTTCTAAATAAAAGATCACGTTGACGCAAATACATTTTGACGAGAAATTTTTACAACAAACATGTACCAGTGATAAAGTAGAATATGAACTTGCGTGCATGACCTTGTTTCCGAACCTAAGACATATGTGTCATTTAGGTCGCGATTAGAGTTATCGGACTTAATTTACCGTTTGCCAATTTACCAATCGGGATTTGCGTTTGCTATGGTGAGTTTTCGTAGCCCCACTTTTAACGTGTTTTACCTTGGGGGAAAATGGTACTCAAATGATATTTTAACTGTTTTCATGCTGTGATTATATTGTTTTCATATTTTTGGACATTATGTGTGATGATGCAATTATATGCTGTGACGTGTTTGTTTTGTTATTTCTTGACTGCACCACTGTTAACTCTATGCTGAGAGCCCACAGGTTATAGGTTCAGTTGGTGTAACTGTTCACTCTCTGTTGAGAGCCTACGTGTTATAGGTTCAGTTGGTGTAACTGTTAACTCTCTGTTGAGAGCCTACATGTTATAAGTTCAGTTGGTGTAACTGTTAACTCTCTGTTGAGAGCCTACGTGTTATAAGTTCAATTGGTGTAACTGTTAACTCTCTGTTGAGAGCCTACGTGTTGATAGATCTATCGGGGTAGCTCCCCACATGATATTGGTTATGAGTATGATGGACATTATAGGTTCAGTTGGCGCGACACTATTACTGTTTGGATAACATGCTGGTAATTGGTATTCATGTGTACTATTGTCCTATGTTATATTTCACAGCTCAATGGTTTTGCTTTTAAACCTACGAGCTCACCAACTTTATGTTGACGTTTTCGAGTATCCATTTTCGGGTGTTAAGATCGAGAATACCATAGAAGGTTGAGTATTGGCCCGACTTAGCAAGACTTAGTCAAGACCCTCCCGGGATATATCTCGTGGAGTTGCATTCTGATAATGATTAGTGTTGTTGTGTAACTTTGAGACTTATGTTGTTTTGTATTTTGTATTTATCCCTGTTGTGGGAGTTTGTGACTGCTATCAGTTCAATGTATTACATTTAGTATTTCTCTATCGTGACACCTTGTGTTCTTGACAAAGAGGTCATACCCCGTAAATGCCATTCCGCTACGCCATTTTTGCAGTGTGACAGCTTACGTTTAATTTAAATTAACTATTAAATGGCAAGTGTAAACTCTAACTAATATAAAGGTATACATAAAAATCAAGAACAAAAAATAATTACGAAATTACCTGTTGGCTCCTTCAATCAAGTGATGAGATATAAAGAAGACTTCAATAGTTATCTCTTAGAATTTGATTTGGGGTAAATGAGACGTCACCACTTATTGACTTATTGCTACTTGTCTATTTTCTTTGGGCTTAAGCAAAAAGATGGGCTAAAAGCCTAAAAGATTAAAAAAAAAAAAAAAAAAAAAAAAAAAAAGGATTTGGGCCTAGGTAAAATCGGGTCGACACGCGATCTTATTATCTTACGTTCGATCCTACGATCCTACCTCATATGCGATCCTATGTTGATCCTACACGGTTTGATTTAGTGAACAAGTTTGACTTGAGTACTTTGACTTGAGTAGCAGTACTTTAGTCGAACAGCAGTACTTTGACTTGAGTAGCAGTACTTTAACTTTCAGCAGTACTTTGATATTTCATAGCCCAAAAATCCTCCCCTAACTTGAATTCTACTTGCTTGATTTCAAGTTCCTTTGTATTTCTTTAACTTCAACACTTTATCTTCAAGGAAAGGTTGTTTCTTTGAAATCTGTCTCGTTGTTGTTTTGTCATCATCAATGCAATTAGTATCTTCAATCTTCATCAGCAACAATTCTTTTCAGCATCATATCTTTTCAGCAACACAGCATCATATTGACAATAGGTACATCAGATCTTAAAAGTTCCATACTATTCTCATCACTTCTAGGTGTGTTAACTCCTGTGAGAGGTGAATCATCGAAAACTTTAATGGATTTTGATGTCTCTTTACCAAAGCCATTAACTCTGGAGTAGCCAATGTTTAGATTTAGGAAAAACCATGGTACATTGATAACCATATGATTTTTAGCAAATCATCAGCTATCAACGGATTTGAGTAGTCTTTACCAAATAGCCGTTTGCTTTTGGACTAGCTAGTTCTTTTAGTACAATCACTACCATGGTGAACTAATTACCATATAATGGTTTTCCACAGCCTTTACCACAAAGCCATTATCTTGTGGGCTAGCCAACTCTTCACTAATATAGATATGGTGAGTTGAAAACCATACAATTTTTAGTAAATTGCCAACTAAAAACGGATTTGATAATCACATCAGAGCCGTACCCTCATGATGAGTCAAACTCTTTCTTGTTTATTAAACATGGTGAGTTGATTACCATTTGTTGTGTAGTACAAGTACTAACACCATGCTGTTGCTTCAAAATGTTTTTGTTGCTGTTTAATCTTTGTGCTTCAAAATGTTTTTGCACTTATCAAAAATTACTGATTTTATCAAAAGACTTTACTGGTTTTATGCTGCAAGCAGTACTTTGAGAAAGTACTGTCTGACTAGCAGTACTTTGAAGAAAGTACTTATTTTTCAAAAGATTTATATAATAATTAAACCATACCAGTAGTTATGCATTAATCTTCAGATTCAGTTGTCCACTTGATAAACAATTTTATGACCATCAATGCTACTTCATCTTCTTGTTCCACTTCCATGCCATGCTCTAGCATTCTGATCATCAGATCTCTTGAGAGTGGATATCTCTGTTCTGCTAGCATATGAATCATAGTGCCATCTTCTAACTCCAAAACATGTATTCCAACTGATTCAAAGAATCTCCATCTGTTAATCTCCCAATTGTCTTGATTTTCCCACAAAGTACTGTCCTTTGTTTCCTCTGTCTCCCAGATTGTTGTGAGATCTCCTAACAATACCAAACCTACTCCTTGTGGTGGAATATGCTCAAAATAAGTTTGTACTTGGAGATATAACTGAAGCATATCATCTCTATCAATCAGATGTAATATATCCCACAATGAATTGAACACTCTAAAACTTCCATCTTGTCTATGAAAGATCAGATAATTTCCTTCTTGTGATTCTACAACTGAAAAAGTAGATATCTTGGACTTCTTATCAGCATCTTCTTTCAATTTTGGATTTTCAAAGTCAACAACTCTAAGATAATTCCTGAGCTCATCAACTGTGTCTGTTCTTAATTCAACAGCTTCCTTGAACTTCTTTGATGGCTGTTCATCAGTTGTTCTTTTCCTCTTTGAGCTCCTTGTAACAGCTCTTTCCTTTCTTTTATCTTCAAGCTCCTTATCTTCAAAAGAAATAATGCTTGCAAGATCTTTTTGAATAGCTTCTCTAACAGCATCATACAGATCCTTCATCTCTGTATATGTCAATCTGACTAAACCTGTATATCCTCGACCTTTCAAATAAGCCATCATATCATTCCTTTCTCTAGCTTTACTAATTGGCCTTTGTGATTGAACAATCTTCCTTGATTCTTCAGCATCTATCTGAGCTTGCAATAGTCTAGCTGCTTCCTCACCTTTGGCAATCTGAATTTCTCTTAATTGTGCCAATGTCATCTTCTTCTTCTTCTTTTCTACCAAAATCCCTTTACCTTTATCTTTTGGATCTATCTCTTGTGTAGGTTGAGAAGAAGTATGATGTTGTTGTTGTTGTTCAACCTCATGAATATTGATGCCTCTTTGACTTGACATATTAAGCATAATGTCAGCAATTGTTTCATCATCACTGTTAGTATGAGCTATAACATCTTCTTCCTGAGCTGGTTTAGAAGGGCCAACTTCCTCTTGAACTTGTCTTGAAGGACCAATATCTTCTTCAAAATCTAAAGTTCTAGGTGTAATAGTGAATTGCCTCTCAGTACCTTGTTGAGCAGTACTTTCAGCTTCAGCTCCTTCCAAGTTTATTTCCTCAGTATCACCACTTCTTACTTCAACAGTAGCTTCTTCCAAATTGATTTGCTTTGTTTCATCACTCTTCCTCTCAGCAGTATGTTAAGGAATATGTTCAGGTGGTGTCATCTGAGTGTCATCCATAAATCCAGCATCTTGTTCAAAACCATGTTCAAAACCAGCATCATCTTCATTCAAATTCTCTAAATTCCTCCCCAATTGGAATGAAGATTGCTTCTTTGACTTTTTCTTCTTTGACTGAGAAGACTTCTTAGGGTTCTGACCACTCTGCTTCTGAGACTTTACCCATAATCTATGGTGTTGAACTAGTGGCCAAACAAACTTCTTCAATCTTTGAAACTTAGCCTTTAATTTAACTATCTTAGTAGCTTGAGCCTCACTCTCCTTTTTCAGCCTCTTTAACTCCCTTGTTAAAGCATAATTATCCAACTCTGTCTCTTCTTCTTCAAATTGCTTAGACATATTTGTGGAAGAATAATCATTAGGAGATGGTGGTTGATTCATACCTTGGTCTGACTCCTCATGAGTAGGAATGTCCATAGGAGCAGTATCTTCCCGAGTAACAGAATGTGGAGAAGCAGTATGTTGAGAAGCAGAAGGTTGAGGAATACTAACTTCTCTAGAAACTGGAGACTCTTGGCTTGCTGATTCAGAATTTGCTTCTTGCTCTTGCTCTTGCTCTGCATCTCTAACAACTTGTGCAACTCCCAATATAGAGCAGTCAAAGGTGTGTTGGTTCCAGAAAACTTGACACTTTGTTTAGAGAGAAAAGTAAACACCTTTGGTGGAAGTTTGACAGTGGGTAAAAAACTTTGAGGTTTAGGGACATCCTCAAGTTGATTGTTCAAAAATAACTGAACAAACCTTGGATACATTAAGAATGGCGAACCATTAGCAATATGTGTAAGCATACCATCAAAAATTAGTCTTGAAAAGTTGAATCTTTGATCGGTAGCCAAACCCACTAATGCAGATGCAATATTTTGACCAAATTGATCAAAAGAAGTACTCTTGGGACTTAAACAATGAAGTAAAACGTGAATGAGGTACTTCCAATGAGAACAAAACAAAGGCTTCTGAAAAGTAAGTTTCGTCAGATCTCCTTCATAACCTATATCACTTAGAGTGTCCCAAAGCACTTGTTTTTCAAAACGAGCAGCCCCCCCTTCATCATTGAACATCAAAACATCCCTAATCGTGGCCTCAGAAATCCGAATAGTGCGTCCAGCAACCGTAGCCCTAATCAACGAGTCATCTTCAATCGTTGCAGTAGCCCAAAATTCTTGCATCCAGGGACCAATAACATCAGGGTCAACTAAAATAGAGTAGTTGATGGAAGACCCAGTTAAGAAATCAATGATCGCATGAAAATCAACATTGTCCCTTGTCTTGTCCAAGTTAGCGATCATATTGTGTTTGCTAACAGTGAGTCGATTAGCCATGATGAGTGGTAGAGAAAAATTCGCTTTGAGTGTGTGTTTCGATAAAAAGATTGTGGTGTAAAAGCGAATGAGGGATCTCAAATACGGTAAAAGGCGGGGAAATAGGTGTGAGTTTCTTTAAATAGGATGGAAATAAATCAAACTCATAATAATAAAGTTACCGTTTGGATTAACTTATTATCTCCGCCGTAAGGAATTAATTAACCGTAGCCCCACAATTTTTGACCGTTGGAACAGTACGTCCACGTAAGCAGTACGTTGAAGCAGTACGTTGCTGAGTCAGTACTTTAAGCAACAAAGCAGTACGTTCCATCTTCTTATCCACAATCAACACTTAAGTTCTAACTAATAGCTATGTTGCCTCCCCTCAAATACAACATATAGGCTAAACTAAACTACTAAAAACCAATACTTTCATTAAGAACTAAAAGAAAGTATACTAACTAATACTAAAGCCTCCCCTCAAATGTAGCCTAGTAGTTAATCATCCCAATGCTCACAACTAAGTGGTTGAATCTTGAAACATCAAATCCCTTAGTGAGTAGATCAGCTACATTATCATCTGTGTGAACCTTGACCACATTTATAAGCCTGTGCTCATAACAATCCCGAATGAAGTGATGCCTAATCTGAATATGCTTGGTCTTGGAGTGATAAACTGGATTCTTCACAATGCAGATGGTACTCTCATTATCAATATTGATAGGAGTATTTTTGAAGTTGAATCCATAATCCAAGAGTTGATTTTGCATCCACAAAACTTGTCCACAACAGCTTGCAGCAGCAACATATTCTGCTTCAGTAGAGGAGGTTGCAGCAATTGTTTGCTTTTTACATTGCCAGGAGACTAATCTTCTTCCAAGATATTGACATCCTCCTGAGGTTGATCTTCTATCATAGTTATCTCCTGCATAGTCACTATCTGAAAAAGCTTCCAAGTGAAAAGGTGACTCCTTAGATACCATAATCCTAACTTCGGTTGATGCTTGAGATATCGAAAAATCCTCTTGACTGCATACATATGTGAAACCTTGGGTGTAACCTGATATCTTGCACACAAACATACAGCAAACATGATGTCAGGTCTTGATGCAGTTAAGTACATAAGACAACCAATCATTGATCTATAAAGCTTGACATCCACAGCTTGTCCATCTTCATCCTTGCCTAAGGGTTTATGGTTATCAATGGGTGTGGTGGCAGGCCTGAGATTTGGAAGGTCAAATCTTTTAAGTATGTCTGCAACATACTTTTCTTGGTTAATGAAGATTCCATCTTTTGTTTGTTTAACTTGAAGTCCCAAAAAGAAGGTTAATTCTCCCATAGAACTCATTTGAAACTCCTTCTGCATAAGATCTTCAAATTCTTTCACCATAGACTTCTTTGTTGCTCCAAATATAATATCATCCACATATACTTGGACTAACATAATGTCTTTCTTATCCCTTTTGATAAACAAAGTCTTATCAATTGCTCCTCTCCTATAACCATGTTGTGATAGAAAATTTGAGAGTCTCTCATACCAAGCATTGTTCTAGCTACTTCTATCAAAGTCCTGTTCTTTCTTTCTGCAACACCATTTTGCTGGGGTGTTCTAGCAATGCTAAACTCTCTCTTGATCCCTTTCTTGGCACAGAATTCATCCATATGCTTGTTCTTGAATTCTGTTCCATTATCACATCTAATACCTCTAACTTTGAGTCTTAATTGATTTTCAAGGGCTACTATCAGGTCATGAATAGCATCAAAGGTTTCATCTTTGAATCCCAAGAAAAAGACCCAACTAAATCTGCTACAATCATCTGTCACAACCAAGCAGTACTTCTTCTTGTTTAAACTCTCTACTGAAACTGGTCCAAACAGATCCATGTGTAGCAACTCCAAAGGTTCTCTAATATCTCTTTCCCCAAGCTTCTTACATGAAGCTTTATGTTGTTTACCCTTCTTGCAAGCCAAACATGAATGATCAGTCTTGAATGTTTTGGAAGGTAAACCTCTAACTAAATTTCCTTTGACCAGCTTGTTGATGTTCTTAAAATTAACATGACCTAGTCTTCTGTGCCACAGATGTGCTTCTTCCAATGATGCCTTTGCTACTAAACATGTTGCTCTTCCAGCAGAATTGAGACTCTTTAAGTCTAAACTGTACACATCATTGGTTCTTGGTACTCTCAATGTTACCAAGTGATCATCAACAAATTTGAACTCAGGGGAGAGAATGAGACATTCTGTATCAGTGAACAGAATTGGGTACTTCTTGTCACAAATCTGAGATACTGACAAAAGATTGAACTTGAGCTCCTTCACATATCTAACATTCTCAAAATCAATACATCCAGCCTTGATTGTTCCTTTGCCAGTGATTCTCCCTCCATCAGGATCATTACCAAATGCAACTCTTCCTCCATAATATGCCTTAAAATCTGACAGGATCTCCTTGTCCCCTGTCATGCTGCCAGAGCAACCACTATCAACAATAATATGATCTTTAAGCTCCTCTTCTGGGTTGCCCTGCACATTAAAAGAAAGGGTTAGTTTCTTTTAGGAACCCAAGCCATTACTGACTTGTGTTCCCCTTGTGGAGTGACATACTTGAATTCCTTCAGTATGTAATCTCCACTGGTTTTAAAGGCATGGTCAATGATTATTTGAGTTGGTCCCATGTCCTGTGTTGTATTATCAACAACACTCCCTGTTTCACCCTTATCTGATGAAAGTACTTCTTGTTCCCCATCAGTACTTTCTTTCTTAACCCAATTTCGTTTGACCTTAGGTTTCGCTGATCTAGGTACTCTGCTTGAGGTGTAAGACCTTTTATATGAATTGAATCTCTTAGGTCTTCTATGTGTAAAAGTGTTAGCAATACCATGAGTGGGTGAAAACTTATCAGTCCTTTGAGAAGGTACTTCTTGAGACTTATCAGTGTGTGAAGGTACTGGTGATTTGGAAAACAATCTTTTCTGTTGAGGGTACCTATAGTCTTTTGAGAAATTACTATGGTTGACCCTATTTAAGTGATTCCAAACTGGTCTAGTCTCTCTTGGCTTATGGGTGGTAGATCTATTCTTTGGAAACTGACTTAAGTATTCTGAGTGTAAGTCACAGTGCTTAATCAAATGATCAGGACTATAGCATACATAACATAAGTTTCTCTCCATATTCCCAAATCCTCTTCTATGATTAAAAGATTTCCTATAGTGAGCAGTATTTTGAAAAGTTTCTCTTGGAGGTACTGCTGAATGTCCAGCAGTACTTTGAAAAGTTTTTGGAGGTACTGCTTGTTTTTGAAAGGCTGTAGGAAACTTTTGATCATTACCCCTTTGAAAATCATTCTTAGGTTTCTCAGAACTAGTAATCTTCTTCCTAAACTCTAGGTTGTCTACACCATAACGAGAAACATCTGTCCTAAGAGGTTGAAACTGACCAGTGGGTGGAGGAACTGAGTGGTACTCCTTATCTTTCTTAAACTTAGGAGGTGATTCACTAATTGGTTCCTCGTTCCTAGATGTGTTTTCTTCTGAGCTTGTAAGGTCATCATCACTAGGTGGAATCTCTTCCTTAGCACTAGGTGGGGTCTCTTCCTTATCACTAGGTGAGGTCTCATCTGAACTACTATCTTCACCATAACCTAGTCCAGCTCTACTGTTTATGACTCTTTGTTTTTCAACAAATTGAACATGTGATAGACCAGCCTGTTTAATACTACCAAGTTTTTCTAACAAAGCATCTCTTTCCTTAGTAATCTTATCTAATTCAAACACCTTACATCCTAACTTCCATTCACTTAATTTCAATTGGTAATTTTGTTGCTCATATTTTTCTGCCCAAGCCATTTCATTATTTTCATGTGTTAATATTTTGGCTTCCATTGACTCTAAAGTTAATTGATAACCAGCTACCTCAGACCTAGCTGTTCTACAATTATCACTTTCAGTCACATATTCTTTAAGCAACTTTTGATAAACATCATTACACTTAGAGCATACCTCAGAGACATTGGATGAACTTGGTGAAGTAGCTACCATAGCAATCTGAACAGGTTCATCTTCATCCTCCAAGCTCCAGTCAAAGCTTCCAAGACCATCTCTTGATTCCAAAGCAGCATATCCAGGTTCCTCATCAAAAGCTGTGCCCCAATCAAACTCTTCCATTGCAACCATAGAATAGGTTACAGGTTCATCATCAAATTCAGCACTCCAGTCAATCTCTGCTAAATTTTCTTGAGCCACCAAAGCTTTTGGTTGTGATTCAGTAATAGGAACCTCCTTTCTTTCAACCTTGGGTTGTTCAATCATCCTGTTTGCCTGATATTTTGCAAACTTGCATTCCCTTGCAAAGTGTCCAAGCTTTTGACAATTGAAACATTCAATCTTGGATTTGTCAAAAGTTATACCTTGTTCGGCTTTGAAATCAATTCCCCTTCCTGTCTTGTTCATGAACTTCTTGATCCTAGCAGTAATCATAGCTACTTGCCATCTTATGTCAATCTCCTCTAAAGCATCTTCTTCAATCTGCAACAAGTCTTCTTGATAGGTAACAGGTAAAGTGGCTTGTTGTGCAAAGAAGGAACATACAACTTCATCAGAATTGGTGTTGTTTGTTGGTGATGGATTGGGAGTAGTTGTGGTTGTGCAAACATGCTGTGAATCACCAACAGTACTTTGAGAAGGATAAGCATACTTTTAGTGGAAGTACTACTTCTGTTTTCAGAAGACACAAAAGCTATGTTGTGAGTTTTCTGAGAACTGTGACCATTCATCTCTTGCTCGTACACTTTCAAATTGTTATAGAGATCATCAAAGTCCATAGATTCCAATCCAGGTTGTCCTCTAATCATAGTAGCAACCACATGCCAGACAGATGGCAAACTCCTTAAGAACTTCAAATTTGCATCTTCAACAGATACCTCTGCTCCATACAATTCTAGCATACTAAGTAGATTTTGGAATCTGTCATAGGCAGCATCAAGACCTTCTCTTTCACCAACAGTGAAGGTTTCAAACTGCTGCTTCAATAAGTTTCTATGCATCTTCTTTGAAGCATCATTACCTCCAAATCTTGTCTTGATCGCAGCCCACAATTGCTTTGCATCCTTAGCATCATGGAACTTCAGTAGGTGACCCTCAGGAATAGCAGACAACAGTATGTTGAGAGCCTTATCTTGATTTCTCTTTTTAGCTGCTGGCAAGGTTGGTTTGAGGTGGTTTGGGTTGTCCTTCAACTTGTAAAGGTTCATCAAGAACAACATTACCATTGACAATTACATCCCATAGAGCATGGTCAGTAATAGCAAGGTACTCGCCTCATCTTCATGCTCCAGAGATCATATTCTCCCTTCTTGATGATAGGAATTCTGAGTGAGGTGATGGATGGGATAGGTGCAGCTTCAGTCGACATTGTTGAGGGTTTGTTGATAAATCGGTTTTAAGGGTTTCTTCTTAATCAGAGTCTCCACACAAGCTCTGATACCACTTGTTGGATCGATATACTCTGACCAAACTAACTTGTAGCTTGTCTACGGTTTAACAACTTTGAATGAATTCAAAACTATTAATAATGAAACACTGATATACTTTGCTAAGTATGCGGAATCTACTTCAACAAAGCTAAGAAGAATTAATAAACAACTTTGAATATTATTAAAACCTTGAACCTGCTTTCTTACACAGATTCACTAACAAACTCTAATCACTAATACTTCTAACAATTGACTAATACTTCTCTCTAATCGCATATATTCGTATCTCTAAAAATCGTATCTCTAATGCCAACCTAGGGATCCTTTTATAGGCACACGGAAAACCCTAGTCGGTTTACAATACTTGAACGACAAGTAATTCTAATTATAACTCTAATCTAATACGAACATTCTAGAATTACACATTAGTCCTTAAACTATTTGCATAGCAGTCCTTCAACGAGCAGCAGTACTTTAGTCGAACAGCAGTACTTTGACTTGAGTAGCAGTACTTTGACTTTCAGCAGTACTTTGATATTTCATAGCCCAACATTTTAGCTAGTGAACACGTAAACTCGTACGATCCTACGAGTTTACACGCGATCTTGACAGCCTTGCTAAAAACTATTGTGATTTCATATTAAGCTCTAATACGAGTAAGGGAAGTCTGGAGTACACACTCGTTTTAGTTAATGTGTTTTCGACAACGATAAAGACTCAGGGTGAAGGGGCGGGCCCTTTGTTGAGGTCCCACTCCCAATTGAGCGGGCGGAGGTCGAAGGGAAGCCGCCCCTCGGTAGGGTCTAGGGGCAGCATTTCCAGTGGGGTTCCGTATATTTGGTGCTCCAAATTAGTTACCCGTTTTCCCCACCAAAACCAACCATTGCAACTGTTGGCCGACAATCATGACTGTTGGGAGGATCTAACCGTCTTTAACTATCTTTAACCGCCATCTGTTAATGTAACAATTCACAATTTTGAGGTCATTATTTAATTACTTAATTTTACTTAATATTTTTATTTTAAGTAAATTCACTCTTATGAATAACTAGATATGTTATTCCGCGTACATCATTAAACGTATATTTAACTCAAACCGACACCTAACAATACTCAATATAATTATTTTTATTCATTTTGGTTTCTTACAATCATATTTTACATATCCCATTTTAACCTTTCCATTTTTTAATTAAACTTTTCACATTTTGCATTTTGCACCTTTTTAGTCTACATTTGCAATTTCTAAACAACAATTAATCACTCAACAAATTCAAAGATCACCTAAAATATCAAAATAGATTTTATTGTCAAGTTTTAATATTTTTGTAAGTTTTAGATTTTTATGTTACCCGATTTTAATTTTGGCATCTTAAAAACTTTACGTTTGTCAAAACTAACGTCCCCATGTGATAAAATATTTAGTGTGTTGTCCTTGTGTGTTGTCAAACTCTAGCACAACTAAGGACAAGTGTCTTATCATCTTACACAAAATCACCAACTCATATATTTCATGCAAGTCTAGATCCTACGATCCTACCTCATATGCGATCCTATGTCGATCCTACACGGTTTGATTTCAAGTTTGACTTGAGTACTTTGACTTGAGTAGCAGTACTTTAGTCGAACAGCAGTACTTTGACTTGAGTAGCAGTACTTTAACTTTCAGCAGTACTTTGATATTTCATAGCCCAAAAATCCTCCCCTAACTTGAATTCTACTTGCTTGATTTCAAGTTCCTTTGTATTTCTTTAACTTCAACACTTTATCTTCAAGGAAAGGTTGTTTCTTTGAAATCTGTCTCGTTGTTGTTTTGTCATCATCAATGCAATTAGTATCTTCAATCTTCATCAGCAACAATTCTTTTCAGCATCATATCTTTTCAGCAACACAGCATCATATTGACAATAGGTACATCAGATCTTAAAAGTTCCATACTATTCTCATCACTTCTAGGTGTGTTAACTCCTGTGAGAGGTGAATCATCGAAAACTTTAATGGATTTTGATGTCTCTTTACCAAAGCCATTAACTCTGGAGTAGCCAATGTTTAGATTTAGGAAAAACCATGGTACATTGATAACCATATGATTTTTAGCAAATCATCAGCTATCAACGGATTTGAGTAGTCTTTACCAAATAGCCGTTTGCTTTTGGACTAGCTAGTTCTTTTAGTACAATCACTACCATGGTGAACTAATTACCATATAATGGTTTTCCACAGCCTTTACCACAAAGCCATTATCTTGTGGGCTAGCCAACTCTTCACTAATATAGATATGGTGAGTTGAAAACCATACAATTTTTAGTAAATTGCCAACTAAAAACGGATTTGATAATCACATCAGAGCCGTACCCTCATGATGAGTCAAACTCTTTCTTGTTTATTAAACATGGTGAGTTGATTACCATTTGTTGTGTAGTACAAGTACTAACACCATGCTGTTGCTTCAAAATGTTTTTGTTGCTGTTTAATCTTTGTGCTTCAAAATGTTTTTGCACTTATCAAAAATTACTGATTTTATCAAAAGACTTTACTGGTTTTATGCTGCAAGCAGTACTTTGAGAAAGTACTGTCTGACTAGCAGTACTTTGAAGAAAGTACTTATTTTTCAAAAGATTTATATAATAATTAAACCATACCAGTAGTTATGCATTAATCTTCAGATTCAGTTGTCCACTTGATAAACAATTTTATGACCATCAATGCTACTTCATCTTCTTGTTCCACTTCCATGCCATGCTCTAGCATTCTGATCATCAGATCTCTTGAGAGTGGATATCTCTGTTCTGCTAGCATATGAATCATAGTGCCATCTTCTAACTCCAAAACATGTATTCCAACTGATTCAAAGAATCTCCATCTGTTAATCTCCCAATTGTCTTGATTTTCCCACAAAGTACTGTCCTTTGTTTCCTCTGTCTCCCAGATTGTTGTGAGATCTCCTAACAATACCAAACCTACTCCTTGTGGTGGAATATGCTCAAAATAAGTTTGTACTTGGAGATATAACTGAAGCATATCATCTCTATCAATCAGATGTAATATATCCCACAATGAATTGAACACTCTAAAACTTCCATCTTGTCTATGAAAGATCAGATAATTTCCTTCTTGTGATTCTACAACTGAAAAAGTAGATATCTTGGACTTCTTATCAGCATCTTCTTTCAATTTTGGATTTTCAAAGTCAACAACTCTAAGATAATTCCTGAGCTCATCAACTGTGTCTGTTCTTAATTCAACAGCTTCCTTGAACTTCTTTGATGGCTGTTCATCAGTTGTTCTTTTCCTCTTTGAGCTCCTTGTAACAGCTCTTTCCTTTCTTTTATCTTCAAGCTCCTTATCTTCAAAAGAAATAATGCTTGCAAGATCTTTTTGAATAGCTTCTCTAACAGCATCATACAGATCCTTCATCTCTGTATATGTCAATCTGACTAAACCTGTATATCCTCGACCTTTCAAATAAGCCATCATATCATTCCTTTCTCTAGCTTTACTAATTGGCCTTTGTGATTGAACAATCTTCCTTGATTCTTCAGCATCTATCTGA
The DNA here is from genome assembly GCA_021014915.2 of Artemisia tridentata subsp. tridentata. Classification (NCBI taxonomy): domain Eukaryota; kingdom Viridiplantae; phylum Streptophyta; class Magnoliopsida; order Asterales; family Asteraceae; genus Artemisia; species Artemisia tridentata. Next base: position 109,242,976 of record CP139505.1, read on the forward strand.
GCTTGCAATAGTCTAGCTGCTTCCTCACCTTTGGCAATCTGAATTTCTCTTAATTGTGCCAATGTCATCTTCTTCTTCTTCTTTTCTACCAAAATCCCTTTACCTTTATCTTTTGGATCTATCTCTTGTGTAGGTTGAGAAGAAGTATGATGTTGTTGTTGTTGTTCAACCTCATGAATATTGATGCCTCTTTGACTTGACATATTAAGCATAATGTCAGCAATTGTTTCATCATCACTGTTAGTATGAGCTATAACATCTTCTTCCTGAGCTGGTTTAGAAGGGCCAACTTCCTCTTGAACTTGTCTTGAAGGACCAATATCTTCTTCAAAATCTAAAGTTCTAGGTGTAATAGTGAATTGCCTCTCAGTACCTTGTTGAGCAGTACTTTCAGCTTCAGCTCCTTCCAAGTTTATTTCCTCAGTATCACCACTTCTTACTTCAACAGTAGCTTCTTCCAAATTGATTTGCTTTGTTTCATCACTCTTCCTCTCAGCAGTATGTTAAGGAATATGTTCAGGTGGTGTCATCTGAGTGTCATCCATAAATCCAGCATCTTGTTCAAAACCATGTTCAAAACCAGCATCATCTTCATTCAAATTCTCTAAATTCCTCCCCAATTGGAATGAAGATTGCTTCTTTGACTTTTTCTTCTTTGACTGAGAAGACTTCTTAGGTTTCTGACCACTCTGCTTCTGAGACTTTACCCATAATCTATGGTGTTGAACTAGTGGCCAAACAAACTTCTTCAATCTTTGAAACTTAGCCTTTAATTTAACTATCTTAGTAGCTTGAGCCTCACTCTCCTTTTTCAGCCTCTTTAACTCCCTTGTTAAAGCATAATTATCCAACTCTGTCTCTTCTTCTTCAAATTGCTTAGACATATTTGTGGAAGAATAATCATTAGGAGATGGTGGTTGATTCATACCTTGGTCTGACTCCTCATGAGTAGGAATGTCCATAGGAGCAGTATCTTCCCGAGTAACAGAATGTGGAGAAGCAGTATGTTGAGAAGCAGAAGGTTGAGGAATACTAACTTCTCTAGAAACTGGAGACTCTTGGCTTGCTGATTCAGAATTTGCTTCTTGCTCTTGCTCTTGCTCTGCATCTCTAACAACTTGTGCAACTCCCAATATATGAGCAGTCAAAGGTGTGTTGGTTCCAGAAAACTTGACACTTTGTTTAGAGAGAAAAGTAAACACCTTTGGTGGAAGTTTGACAGTGGGTAAAAAACTTTGAGGTTTAGGGACATCCTCAAGTTGATTGTTCAAAAATAACTGAACAAACCTTGGATACATTAAGAATGGCGAACCATTAGCAATATGTGTAAGCATACCATCAAAAATTAGTCTTGAAAAGTTGAATCTTTGATCGGTAGCCAAACCCACTAATGCAGATGCAATATTTTGACCAAATTGATCAAAAGAAGTACTCTTGGGACTTAAACAATGAAGTAAAACGTGAATGAGGTACTTCCAATGAGAACAAAACAAAGGCTTCTGAAAAGTAAGTTTCGTCAGATCTCCTTCATAACCTATATCACTTAGAGTGTCCCAAAGCACTTGTTTTTCAAAACGAGCAGCCCCCCCTTCATCATTGAACATCAAAACATCCCTAATCGTGGCCTCAGAAATCCGAATAGTGCGTCCAGCAACCGTAGCCCTAATCAACGAGTCATCTTCAATCGTTGCAGTAGCCCAAAATTCTTGCATCCAGGGACCAATAACATCAGGGTCAACTAAAATAGAGTAGTTGATGGAAGACCCAGTTAAGAAATCAATGATCGCATGAAAATCAACATTGTCCCTTGTCTTGTCCAAGTTAGCGATCATATTGTGTTTGCTAACAGTGAGTCGATTAGCCATGATGAGTGGTAGAGAAGAATTCGCTTTGAGTGTGTGTTTCGATAAAAAGATTGTGGTGTAAAAGCGAATGAGGGATCTCAAATACGGTAAAAGGCGGGGAAATAGGAGTGAGTTTCTTTAAATAGGATGGAAATAAATCAAACTCATAATAATAAAGTTACCGTTTGGATTAACTTATTATCTCCGCCGTAAGGAATTAATTAACCGTAGCCCCACAATTTTTGACCGTTGGAACAGTACGTCCACGTAAGCAGTACGTTGAAGCAGTACGTTGCTGAGGCAGTACTTTAAGCAACAAAGCAGTACGTTCCATCTTCTTATCCACAATCAACACTTAAGTTCTAACTAATAGCTATGTTGCCTCCCCTCAAATACAACATATAGGCTAAACTAAATTACTAAAAACCAATACTTTCATTAAGAACTAATAGAAAGTATACTAACTAATACTAAAGCCTCCCCTCAAATGTAGCCTAGTAGTTAATCATCCCAATGCTCACAACTAAGTGGTTGAATCTTGAAACATCAAATCCCTTAGTGAGTAGATCAGCTACATTATCATCTGTGTGAACCTTGACCACATTTATAAGCCTGTGCTCATAACAATCCCGAATGAAGTGATGCCTAATCTGAATATGCTTGGTCTTGGAGTGATAAACTGGATTCTTCACAATGCAGATGGTACTCTCATTATCAATATTGATAGGAGTATTTTTGAAGTTGAATCCATAATCCAAGAGTTGATTTTGCATCCACAAAACTTGTCCACAACAGCTTGCAGCAGCAACATATTCTGCTTCAGTAGAGGAGGTTGCAGCAATTGTTTGCTTTTTACATTGCCAGGAGACTAATCTTCTTCCAAGATATTGACATCCTCCTGAGGTTGATCTTCTATCATAGTTATCTCCTGCATAGTCACTATCTGAAAAAGCTTCCAAGTGAAAAGGTGACTCCTTAGGATACCATAATCCTAACTTCGGTTGATGCTTGAGATATCGAAAAATCCTCTTGACTGCATACATATGTGAAACCTTGGGTGTAACCTGATATCTTGCACACAAACATACAGCAAACATGATGTCAGGTCTTGATGCAGTTAAGTACATAAGACAACCAATCATTGATCTATAAAGCTTGACATCCACAGCTTGTCCATCTTCATCCTTGCCTAAGGGTTTATGGTTATCAATGGGTGTGGTGGCAGGCCTGAGATTTGGAAGGTCAAATATTTTAAGTATGTCTGCAACATACTTTTCTTGGTTAATGAAGATTCCATCTTTTGTTTGTTTAACTTGAAGTCCCAAAAAGAAGGTTAATTCTCCCATAGAACTCATTTGAAACTCCTTCTGCATAAGATCTTCAAATTCTTTCACCATAGACTTCTTTGTTGCTCCAAATATAATATCATCCACATATACTTGGACTAACATAATGTCTTTCTTATCCCTTTTGATAAACAAAGTCTTATCAATTGCTCCTCTCCTATAACCATGTTGTGATAGAAAATTTGAGAGTCTCTCATACCAAGCATTGTTCTAGCTACTTCTATCAAAGTCCTGTTCTTTCTTTCTGCAACACCATTTTGCTGGGGTGTTCTAGCAATGCTAAACTCTCTCTTGATCCCTTTCTTGCACAGAATTCATCCATATGCTTGTTCTTGAATTCTGTTCCATTATCACATCTAATACCTCTAACTTTGAGTCTTAATTGATTTTCAAGGGCTACTATCAGGTCATGAATAGCATCAAAGGTTTCATCTTTGAATCCCAAGAAAAAGACCCAACTAAATCTGCTACAATCATCTGTCACAACCAAGCAGTACTTCTTCTTGTTTAAACTCTCTACTGAAACTGGTCCAAACAGATCCATGTGTAGCAACTCCAAAGGTTCTCTAATATCTCTTTCCCCAAGCTTCTTACATGAAGCTTTATGTTGTTTACCCTTCTTGCAAGCCAAACATGAATGATCAGTCTTGAATGTTTTGGAAGGTAAACCTCTAACTAAATTTCCTTTGACCAGCTTGTTGATGTTCTTAAAATTAACATGACCTAGTCTTCTGTGCCACAGATGTGCTTCTTCCAATGATGCCTTTGCTACTAAACATGTTGCTCTTCCAGCAGAATTGAGACTCTTTAAGTCTAAACTGTACACATCATTGGTTCTTGGTACTCTCAATGTTACCAAGTGATCATCAACAAATTTGAACTCAGGGGAGAGAATGAGACATTCTGTATCAGTGAACAGAATTGGGTACTTCTTGTCACAAATCTGAGATACTGACAAAAGATTGAACTTGAGCTCCTTCACATATCTAACATTCTCAAAATCAATACATCCAGCCTTGATTGTTCCTTTGCCAGTGATTCTCCCTCCATCAGGATCATTACCAAATGCAACTCTTCCTCCATAATATGCCTTAAAATCTGACAGGATCTCCTTGTCCCCTGTCATGCTGCCAGAGCAACCACTATCAACAATAATATGATCTTTAAGCTCCTCTTCTGGGTTGCCCTGCACATTAAAAGAAAGGGTTAGTTTCTTTTAGGAACCCAAGCCATTACTGACTTGTGTTCCCCTTGTGGAGTGACATACTTGAATTCCTTCAGTATGTAATCTCCACTGGTTTTAAAGGCATGGTCAATGATTATTTGAGTTGGTCCCATGTCCTGTGTTGTATTATCAACAACACTCCCTGTTTCACCCTTATCTGATGAAAGTACTTCTTGTTCCCCATCAGTACTTTCTTTCTTAACCCAATTTCGTTTGACCTTAGGTTTCGCTGATCTAGGTACTCTGCTTGAGGTGTAAGACCTTTTATATGAATTGAATCTCTTAGGTCTTCTATGTGAAAAAGTGTTAGCAATACCATGAGTGGGTGAAAACTTATCAGTCCTTTGAGAAGGTACTTCTTGAGACTTATCAGTGTGTGAAGGTACTGGTGATTTGGAAAACAATCTTTTCTGTTGAGGGTACCTATAGTCTTTTGAGAAATTACTATGGTTGACCCTATTTGAGTGATTCCAAACTGGTCTAGTCTCTCTTGGCTTATGGTGGTAGATCTATTCTTTGGAAACTGACTTAAGTATTCTGAGTGTAAGTCACAGTGCTTAATCAAATGATCAGGACTATAGCATACATAACATAAGTTTCTCTCCATATTCCCAAATCCTCTTCTATGATTAAAAGATTTCCTATAGTGAGCAGTATTTTGAAAAGTTTCTCTTGGAGGTACTGCTGAATGTCCAGCAGTACTTTGAAAAGTTTTTGGAGGTACTGCTTGTTTTTGAAAGGCTGTAGGAAACTTTTGATCATTACCCCTTTGAAAATCATTCTTAGGTTTCTCAGAACTAGTAATCTTCTTCCTAAACTCTAGGTTGTCTACACCATAACGAGAAACATCTGTCCTAAGAGGTTGAAACTGACCAGTGGGTGGAGGAACTGAGTGGTACTCCTTATCTTTCTTAAACTTAGGAGGTGATTCACTAATTGGTTCCTCGTTCCTAGATGTGTTTTCTTCTGAGCTTGTAAGGTCATCATCACTAGGTGGAATCTCTTCCTTAGCACTAGGTGGGGTCTCTTCCTTATCACTAGGTGAGGTCTCATCTGAACTACTATCTTCACCATAACCTAGTCCAGCTCTACTGTTTATGACTCTTTGTTTTTCAACAAATTGAACATGTGATAGACCAGCCTGTTTAATACTACCAAGTTTTTCTAACAAAGCATCTCTTTCCTTAGTAATCTTATCTAATTCAAACACCTTACATCCTAACTTCCATTCACTTAATTTCAATTGGTAATTTTGTTGCTCATATTTTTCTGCCCAAGCCATTTCATTATTTTCATGTGTTAATATTTTGGCTTCCATTGACTCTAAAGTTAATTGATAACCAGCTACCTCAGACCTAGCTGTTCTACAATTATCACTTTCAGTCACATATTCTTTAAGCAACTTTTGATAAACATCATTACACTTAGAGCATACCTCAGAGACATTGGATGAACTTGGTGAAGTAGCTACCATAGCAATCTGAACAGGTTCATCTTCATCCTCCAAGCTCCAGTCAAAGCTTCCAAGACCATCTCTTGATTCCAAAGCAGCATATCCAGGTTCCTCATCAAAAGCTGTGCCCCAATCAAACTCTTCCATTGCAACCATAGAATAGGTTACAGGTTCATCATCAAATTCAGCACTCCAGTCAATCTCTGCTAAATTTTCTTGAGCCACCAAAGCTTTTGGTTGTGATTCAGTAATAGGAACCTCCTTTCTTTCAACCTTGGGTTGTTCAATCATCCTGTTTGCCTGATATTTTGCAAACTTGCATTCCCTTGCAAAGTGTCCAAGCTTTTGACAATTGAAACATTCAATCTTGGATTTGTCAAAAGTTATACCTTGTTCGGCTTTGAAATCAATTCCCCTTCCTGTCTTGTTCATGAACTTCTTGATCCTAGCAGTAATCATAGCTACTTGCCATCTTATGTCAATCTCCTCTAAAGCATCTTCTTCAATCTGCAACAAGTCTTCTTGATAGGTAACAGGTAAAGTGGCTTGTTGTGCAAAGAAGGAACATACAACTTCATCAGAATTGGTGTTGTTTGTTGGTGATGGATTGGGAGTAGTTGTGGTTGTGCAAACATGCTGTGAATCACCAACAGTACTTTGAGAAGGATAAGCATACTTTTAGTGGAAGTACTACTTCTGTTTTCAGAAGACACAAAAGCTATGTTGTGAGTTTTCTGAGAACTGTGACCATTCATCTCTTGCTCGTACACTTTCAAATTGTTATAGAGATCATCAAAGTCCATAGATTCCAATCCAGGTTGTCCTCTAATCATAGTAGCAACCACATGCCAGACAGATGGCAAACTCCTTAAGAACTTCAAATTTGCATCTTCAACAGATACCTCTGCTCCATACAATTCTAGCATACTAAGTAGATTTTGGAATCTGTCATAGGCAGCATCAAGACCTTCTCTTTCACCAACAGTGAAGGTTTCAAACTGCTGCTTCAATAAGTTTCTATGCATCTTCTTTGAAGCATCATTACCTCCAAATCTTGTCTTGATCGCAGCCCACAATTGCTTTGCATCCTTAGCATCATGGAACTTCAGTAGGTGACCCTCAGGAATAGCAGACAACAGTATGTTGAGAGCCTTATCTTGATTTCTCTTTTTAGCTGCTGGCAAGGTTGGTTTGAGGTGGTTTGGGTTGTCCTTCAACTTGTAAAGGTTCATCAAGAACAACATTACCATTGACAATTACATCCCATAGAGCATGGTCAGTAATAGCAAGGTACTCGCCTCATCTTCATGCTCCAGAGATCATATTCTCCCTTCTTGATGATAGGAATTCTGAGTGAGGTGATGGATGGGATAGGTGCAGCTTCAGTCGACATTGTTGAGGGTTTGTTGATAAATCGGTTTTAAGGGTTTCTTCTTAATCAGAGTCTCCACACAAGCTCTGATACCACTTGTTGGATCGATATACTCTGACCAAACTAACTTGTAGCTTGTCTACGGTTTAACAACTTTGAATGAATTCAAAACTATTAATAATGAAACACTGATATACTTTGCTAAGTATGCGGAATCTACTTCAACAAAGCTAAGAAGAATTAATAAACAACTTTGAATATTATTAAAACCTTGAACCTGCTTTCTTACACAGATTCACTAACAAACTCTAATCACTAATACTTCTAACAATCGACTAATACTTCTCTCTAATCGCATATATTCGTATCTCTAAAAATCGTATCTCTAATGCCAACCTAGGGATCCTTTTATAGGCACACGGAAAACCCTAGTCGGTTTACAATACTTGAACGACAAGTAATTCTAATTATAACTCTAATCTAATACGAACATTCTAGAATTACACATTAGTCCTTAAACTATTTGCATAGCAGTCCTTCAACGAGCAGCAGTACTTTAGTCGAACAGCAGTACTTTGACTTGAGTAGCAGTACTTTGACTTTCAGCAGTACTTTGATATTTCATAGCCCAACATTTTAGCTAGTGAACACGTAAACTCGTACGATCCTACGAGTTTACACGCGATCTTGACAGCCTTGCTAAAAACTATTGTGATTTCATATTAAGCTCTAATACGAGTAAGGGAAGTCTGGAGTACACACTCGTTTTAGTTAATGTGTTTTCGACAACGATAAAGACTCAGGGTGAAGGGGCGGGCCCTTTGTTGAGGTCCCACTCCCAATTGAGCGGGCGGAGGTCGAAGGGAAGCCGCCCCTCGGTAGGGTCTAGGGGCAGCATTTCCAGTGGGGTTCCGTATATTTGGTGCTCCAAATTAGTTACCCGTTTTCCCCACCAAAACCAACCATTGCAACTGTTGGCCGACAATCATGACTGTTGGGAGGATCTAACCGTCTTTAACTATCTTTAACCGCCATCTGTTAATGTAACAATTCACAATTTTGAGGTCATTATTTAATTACTTAATTTTACTTAATATTTTTATTTTAAGTAAATTCACTCTTATGAATAACTAGATAGGTTATTCCGCGTACATCATTAAACGTATATTTAACTCAAACCGACACCTAACAATACTCAATATAATTATTTTTATTCATTTTGGTTTCTTACAATCATATTTTACATATCCCATTTTAACCTTTTCATTTTTTAATTAAACTTTTCACATTTTGCATTTTGCACCTTTTTAGTCTACATTTGCAATTTCTAAACAACAATTAATCACCCAACAAACTCAAAGATCACCTAAAATATCAAAATACATTTTGTTGTCAAGTTTTAATATTTTTGTAAGTTTTGGATTTTTATGTTACCCGATTTTAATTTTGGCATCTTAAAAACTTTACGTTTGTCAAAACTAACGTCCCCATGTGATAAAATATTTAGTGTATTGTCCTTGTGTGTTGTCAAACTCTAGCACAACTAAGGACAAGTGTCTTATCATCTTACACAAAATCACCAACTCATATATTTCATGCAAGTCTAGATCTAACAAAATTTCATCCCGTTTGTTTCTTTCTCTTGAACCACACGACCAACAACACCATCGTACACATTTCCATTTTTATTTTCTAGCTAAAAGTTGTGCTCTAGTATAGGTTCCTAAATTGTGTACTTTGGTGGTATCATCTCAAAATCTCATTAATCTCACTTTGAATCTAGAGTTCTTGGAGTTTTTGCAAGGTTTTCTTGGAAGGATTTTTACTAGTATATTTTGGTTAATAAATCTAAAGGGTGGTGGTTTTCGGTGATTATTTTGGAAGCTTTAGTTGGTTAATAAATCTAAAGGTTGCGCATGTTCGAATCCGAGCCGGCCCTGGTTTTCATCCGGCTGTTACTCCAGCGAGAAATCTCGTGTGGAGGCAGTACGGTTTTCGGGCAGAAGCCGTTTAATCCCCACTGCGCCAGCGTGGACCCGGTTCAGACAACATAGTCTGGGTATGTGGTGGATGAGGGCCTGTCAAAGTGGCGGGTACGACTCTAAACAAAAAATTGAAAGTCGCCTTCCAAAAAAAAGAAGTAAAAATATAGATTCTGTCCAGATTTTTGGATAGTGTTTTCTGATAGTAAACTTGACTTAAATTAATCAAAAGTTTAAAAATATCGAGGTACATATTAATACCTTTACGTGGATATATTATTCGCGAAAAACGGACTTAAAACGAATAAGTTATGACCACTTAAAGTTGACGTAATTAAATGTTATTTTCTTAAAAACTGCATGTATTATACATGCTGAAAATATATTCGAGATGATTTTTGAGACACTTTGGAGCGAAATAGGTAAAAACGGACTAAACGAACGGGTTATGCCCGATTTTTTTTAAAATCCGACACTTATAAAAATATTGTTTCGAAACGGGCTTATTAGCCAAAATTACGACATACGCTAGGAAATGATTAAAAATGATAAATGGACTTTTTATAAATAAAAATTGATTTTATTTAACTTTGACTTTGACCTGACTAAAAGACGAAAAATATTATAATATTATTTTAACTTCATTTTAACACAATAAGAAGGGGAAATACTTTATTTTCACGTGACTTCAAAAACAAACATGTATTGGTGATGAATACTTATACACATGCATTGTTTTTCAATACTATTTTTAGAACCTAAAACACATGTATATGTTTAGGTTGCTCGTAGGACTTCTCGGTTCACTCTTCACTTTATTTACATCTTGCTATTTGATCTTCGGTGAGTTCATAGCCCCATTTTAACTCTTTAAACTGTTTATAAACCCATTAGGGGAGATACATGCTATTTTACAATTTGTACACAAGTGCTTAAAACTGTATGCTTACTTGAAAATATTATTGCTAAAGTACCGATATTGCCAAAATAAGTCCCTAACTGTATCATGAACCATTAATCATTTTCATTTCCATGTGAACGCGAATATTGTGAATATGCCTATTGGGATTGACGAATCCCTTTTGTGTAACCAGATAAGATGCCACAAACGTACTATATTTGAATAATTAGGTAAAATGGCAATTTACCTTTTAGGGCATTGGTTCATTCTATGAACCTTCAGTCAGTTTGCGTGTCATGAGCTTAGAGCAATAATTATTATTTACCCATAATTGTATTCGTTGCAATTATTATTTTAATTTTGAAATCTTGTGGTCCTGTAATTATTTATAAACCTGTGAATTTCACTCAACCTTTGTGTTGACTTTTTAGCATGTTTTATCTTAGGTCTTAAGGTAATTGGCAAGCACGAAGTCGCACGGAGAATGTTTTGATGGCTCGTATAATATTATCATTCGATAAACCTTTATAAACCTTTATGTTTATGTGTCATGTACTCTAAAACTATTTGGGACCTCGTGTAACTCTGATGTTTTATTATGATCGAATGATAAACTTTTAAAAACGTCTCATTTAGAGTCATTTTCTATGATTATGACTGTTGTACTAATAAGTAGCACCCCAATGATATTACATTCCGCTGCGATATTTTGGGGGTGCTACAGTTAATAACATAAGTTTTGGTCTCATTTGACATTCACGAAAAACACATAATTTATTTTATTTATTTATTTATTTATTTATTTATTTTTTGCCTAGTAACAGAGTGTTTTGATTGTCTTATCTCAATAGAGATTTAGTGTAACCTAAGCAATATGGGTCTAAATAGTTTATTTGGAAAGTGAATATATTATACACGATTCAGTCAAATATATAAGACTATCTTCGTACCCTAACTTAATTTCTAACAAAAAAATAAAATATTCAGTGATAATCTTGGCTGGAGGAGATACTGTGAATGAGATGACTGTTAAGTTTGGGAAACTCGATAAGTTTGAAGGGAATGATTTTAGATGATGACAGAAGAAGATGTACTTCCTTTTGACAACATTAAAGGTTGTGTGTATTCTGTCTACCCCTATGCTAGTGTTGTTGGAGGAAGATATAGTTGAAGCAATAAGACACATATCGAAGTGGGAGTAGGACGACTACATCTGCAAATGACACATACTAAACGAATGTCTAATCCCATGTTTGATATTTATCAGAACGTGGAATATGCAAAGGAGTTATGGGATTCTCTTGAATCCAAGTACATGAAAGAGGATGCTTCTAGCAAAAAGTTCCTTGTAAGTAATTTCAATGATTACAAAATGGCCGACTCAAGGCCTCTTATGAAACAATTCAACGAGCTCCTTAGAATCATTGAACAATATTAAAAACACAACATGAAAATGGATGAATCAATATTTGTTTCAAGTGTGATAGAAAAGTTGTCTCCTTTCTGGAAGGATTTCAAACATAGTTTGAAACATGGTAAAGACGATATGTGTAACCGCCGGTAAATTTCAACTTGTATTAAATTAATACACTATTCTAAATAAGGAATACTTATCCATTTTCTACGTATATTTTTTTCTTTAAAGACTAAACATTATCAGTTTATCTGATCACCACTACACACAAATGTGATGTAACTCACATTCCCAATAAACGTGCTCACACGCAGACCGACACCAACTTGCTCTATGTTTATTTCACATAAACATTTCGTATATGTCAAGTACCAAACCTTACAACATTTTATTTGCCACTTTACATTATTTCGTTAACTCACAACTATTAGACGTTTAAACTAAACGTTTGCTATCTATTAAGGTTCTCACAAAATCCCAAGTTACTATAACTATGAATTTACATAACTAACCTATTTTTTTTTCAAGGACATGACCGGAACCGACCGAAAACTACAACGACCCCTCTTATGTACTGAGGACCTCTAAAGTGCACTGAGGACCCCTAAAGTGCAAACCCTAAAGAACAAAATCCTAAAGCTAATGTATAAGCCTTTAAAGCACGAAAACCTAAACTTTACCTTAAGTCATGTTACAAGCCCTAAATTACAATCCTATGATTTTATGTAAATAAAATCACAAACCCTAATTAATATGTACATAATTTTTATGAAATACTAATGTACAAGTCCCTCAAGCACATGTACAAATCCTTAATGCATAAAAACTCAACATTAATATAAATCTCATTATAAGCCTTAGTGTACTTACTCTAAAATACATAATACAAGACCTTTATGCACTAACCCTAAACCTAGTTTTCTTATAATATCCAAACCTAAAGTACAAGTTCCTAAAACCTATGGTACAAGTACCTAATGCATGAAAACTAAAAACTATATTTTTACTACACTAAACTTATCTAAACCTAACTAGACTTAGCAAAACCTAACCAAGGAATTAAAATAAGTTTCCTACATCTCTAAACTTCATGTACAACATCAACTAGCCTAAGGTACAAGTACCTTAAGCCCTAATCGATCCTTTTATTTTCCTAGTCCAAATCGAATTAAACTAAACCAAGCAAGCCCTAACTAGCTTCCTAACTAAACCTTAAGCTAACTAAGCCCTTAACTAAGTAATAATCTATACACATCATCATGTTCCCTAACCTTCCACACCAAGTCAAACATGTCAAGCTAAACTTGTGGTCATTTCCTTTACACATATCGAACTACACTCTAAACCCACACAAACCCTTACCAACTCAAAGGAACACCTCACCATATCCTTTACCTTCTTGACAATCCATAACAAGTGGCAAATTTCATTAATGGAAAACCTAGAAGTCTTGCCTATATAAGTAGACATGCATAAACCCATTTAACTCATCCCATAACTTTCTAACCCACTACACTCAAACACACATTCACTCACTGAAATTCTGGTCCAAGAGAAGGAGATAGAGAGTATTTTGCAAGGGCAAATAGCCTTGAAAGGCTTGGTTCCAAGTTAGAAGTTCTTTTGGCGTTTTACTCCCTAATAGGGTACCTAAGTGTTGTAAGTCCTCAAAGCCCCTTTCTAGTCTCTTTTACACTTCTATTATCACTTACATATGATAATAATCTAGTGACAAGTGAGAAACAAAGATAAAAAATGATTATTCCTTTCTTTTTCTTTTTACCGAGAACAAACAAACACCCTAATAGGTTATAGTTTTGTTTTAAACTTTAAGCTTTGATATAAATAATTAAGTCATCTAGATAAGCTAGTTTACCAGTTAACAAGCCACGAAAATAAGCCCATAAGTTTTAAGGTTCAATTTCTATTTCTTTTTCTTTTTCTTTCTTGTCGCTAAACAAACCAAACGCCCCTCTTTAATTAAAGTTTTAACCCATAAGCTAAAGGTTATAAGAAAAGCCAATATGAAATTTTAATAAGCTCATAAGTGAGATTGTAAAACAGCAAAACCTGAGTCAAAAGCTTTCAATGCCTCGTTTAAATTCTTTGTTTTTCCTTATATCGCTAACAACCAAACACCCTCTTTCGTCTTGATTTTAAACCCATAAGCCAAAAGCTATAAGCTAAATGATTAAACCACTTTAATAAGTTCATAATCAAGTTTACGAGACAAGAAAACCATGGCCAAAAACCCACCATGCCTTATTTTGTTTCTTTTCTTTTTCTTTGGTCACGACTAAAAAAACCAAACACACCCTTTGATTGGGCCATAAGGCCCATAAGCTAAATTAAAAACTAATAAGCCCTCCACAGCTTATTCATAAGCTTAAAATAACTTATATTGGTAAGCCATAACAAGCCACACCCTTTTCTAAATCAAAAACGCAAGATTTGAAAAATAAGGACTACGAGTGTAACGCCAAAAATGCTTGGAGGGTAATAAGTGACAAAACTCTAGAACTATTAATAAATTGAATAAAAGCTTTGAGGGCCTATTTTGCCAAACTCTAAACCTATATATATAATAAGGGATTAATTTAAAATATATTTAACCATAGGGTATAAAGTGTCATAATTAAAACTGTAGGGTAGAAACTGTCATTTCACCAAAACTGAAGGGTATAGATTGTTATTTTATGAAAGTTCAGGGGTATAAACTGTCAATACTTGAAACCATAAGGATATAGAGTGTAACATTTGATATAATCCCAGAAATATGCCTTTAACACATATAGACTCGATTTTTGATAAAATTTATATACAAGATATTTCTATTTCATTAACGATCGATCGAACCTTAAAAATAAAATATGATAACTTATCATCCACCAACTTTTTAAAAAACTTCAAAATGATACACATTATCATTTGTACTTTTCTCGTTTAATCATACGCGTTATACTCTTCACCCAGAAACCCAACACATAATAACTACACTAAATACTACGTATTAATAAGGTTTAAACACCAAACATACATACTGAAACTTGACATACCAACTCAGGTCGCGTGTCGGAGCCGTTTATTCTCACAACTTGATTAACTTTCCAATCTGACTATAGTATCACCAAGGTGAGTTCATAGTCCCACTTTCGTATGTTTTTTCCAAACTCGTGGGGAGATACATGCTACAAACCTAAACATAAGTACTTTTCTTATGCAAATCCTGATTGATATTGTCTAAGACACACTGTTGCCCTTAAAAAGGCCCTTAAAAAGTCCCTCATATAATGAATCATTAGTCACTTACGAGTGAACGTGAATACTGTGAATAGATCTATTGGAGGTTGACAACCCATTTATGTTAGCTGGATAGATAGCCTTTGTGCTAGCCGGATTGATAGCCAAATGCACATTATTTGAGAGTTACTAGGAAGTTGGCAAGCTCCTACCCGGAGGCATTGTTACTTACATCATCCTTATGATGTTAGTAATCTATATCATTTTATGATATCACACACGTTAACGTTTGAGTTCATGAGACTTAGAGCAATATACTATACTGCAATATTACTTATTTACTATAATTGTATTTATATACAATTATCCAACTTGAAACTTGTGTTCAACTAATTATTAAAGAAACACTATGGATTCACTCAACCTTTGTGTTGACTTTTTAGCATGTTTTATCTCAGGTCCATAATGAACGAGAATGGCACGGAGGGGCACGGATAATTTTCGAAGGCTAAAATCTAATTATCATTCGAAACTATTTAACAAACTATTGGGACCTCATTTTATAACTCTGATATTCGAATGATAAATTTTTCAAAACGACTCGATTAGAGACTGTTTTCTATTATTATAACTGTTGTGCCATCGAGTAACACCCAGCTTGAATTCCGTTGCGTATCCCGAAATTGGGGGTGTTACAATATGTCTTTGGTTCAACATGGTAGTCACTTGCACATAGAAGAATCTCTAAGGGCGCAAGAAAGTGACAAGGGAAAATGAAGAGAAGCTGTTGGATCCTCGATGAATATGATTGAGGAGGGTGAAAACAATAAAAACAAAACTAAAAACAAAGGAAATAAAAGTGGTTTCAAGGATAGTAATGGTGGTTCCGGTTCCAACAAGAAGCCTTAAGTGGTATGTTGGAAGTGTGGCAAATCTGGTCACTTTAAGAAGGATTGCTATAGTAGAAACATGAATGATGGCGCAAGCATAGTGGTTTGGGAAAGGGGTCTAAGGACCATTCCCAAAACCAAGGTCAAAATTTAGTATATCGTTGAAATATATTTATTAAATATTATGTTTTACTAACTTTTAAAGCATTTTAAATGCAGCTTGATGTTATTACATGGTAGATTAATTCTGATGCCATAACTCATGTTGGTAAGAGTCCAGAATGCTCTAGTTATGAAAAACTTTTAGCATATTATAACTCATAATTATACTGTAATTTATTTAAGAAAAAGTCTTTTGCAAACCACAATTACAATGATAAAAAGTCTTTTTATTGCTTTGGTATGAATCAACAAATACAATAAAATAAGATTGTGAGAGAATGAAGAGCTTTTAGTAAAAGGTTGAGGTTTACTAAGTTGTTGTAAGAAAACTTTTTTTTAAAAGCTTTTACTACAATGCAAAAACCCTTTTTAAAAAGCTTATTAGGTTACTAAAAAGCTATTAATCACTTTACCAATAGAGATGCTCTAAAGATCGTTGTTGGTTTAAGACATATGAACTGGAAGACAGATATGTCCTTGATTTCATTTGAATATTTTTAGTTTCCATAATGTATGGAAAATAAGTTACAGGGTTCATTTCGTAAACAAAGTTGCAAAGTACACAATAGCTGAGAGTTTTCTAGATTTTAAATATCTAAAGTTTTGCTATATAAACTGAATAAAGGGTTTTGCTAATGACAGCCCTTAGGGCTGTCTTTAAGAGAATAATTTTTATTACAAAGTCATCTATAAATCAGTATGATTGGATGTCAATCCTTAAATTTTTTTTATGCACAACTAACATTTGATTTTGATAGGATGATTTCATTTCTTACATTAAATTGTAGTAAAAAGGTTCCTATTAAAGACAGCCCTAAGGGATGTCATTAGCAAAACCCTAATAATAACATGAAATAGAACGTTTTATACTTATATGTAAATAATCATTAAGAAAATTCATATCAGGATGGCACGGAGGGGCACAGATACTTTTCGAAGGCTAAAATCTAATTATCATTCGAAACTATTTAACAAACTACTGGGACCTCATTTTATAACTCTGATATTCAAATGATAGATCTTTCAAAATGACTCAATTAGAGATCGTTTTCTATTATTATTATTGTTGTGCCATCGAGTAACACCCAGCTTGAATTCCGCTGCGTATCCCAAAATTGGGGGTGTTACCATATGTCTTTGGTTCAACTTGGTAGTCACTTGCACATAGAAGAATCTCTAAGGGCGCAAGAAAGTGATAAGGGCAAATGAAGAGAAGCTGTTTGATCCTCGATGAATTTGATTGAGGAGGGTGAATGTTGGGAATTAAATATTCTGAAAATTAGTACTGCTGAGAAGAATACTCTAACAGTACTAACTGCTAGTGTATATCTAAAGACTTCTCAAGTTATAACTAACAGTACTAACTTAAGTTAGTACTGCTAGTACAAACAAAGGTACTGCTGATTCCTACTGCTGGATGGACAAGTGTCGCGTATACTACTGCTGGTTGGATAAGTATAAAAAGATATTTGTGTATAAAAGTCAAGTATATACGATAGATAATATCTTTGATTTTCTAGTCATTCAAACAAGTTGTAAACATAGATACATGTTGTATCTTAGCTACTGACACACTCAACACATGCAAAGCAATAGTTCGACAAGACTTATCATTTATTGTAAAGATCTTCTTTGGACTATAAAAAGAAGATCTTAGACTAGATATTATGTGTGCTTAATTCATATGCTTAGAATATCTATCAAGAACAAAGAACATAACTTATCAATAGAAATCATAAGTCATAGAAACATATAGATTCAAGGTTTTTGTAACCCTAGTGATAGTGAAGATCACTCGTATTATTTTCAATAATATTGAATCGTTTGGTATTAAACTTTCATTGTTCATTGTTCACTCACAAGCATCACTGTTCCATTTCCAATAACAAATAACCTTCTAAGTGTGGTTAAGTAGATTCCGCATACTTAATCATATTAGCTCAAAGTATCACATACATAAGTTACAAAGGTCTAACATCCTTAAAATGTATCGATTCCCTCGCAATTGGTATCAGAGCAAGGCTGATATATTTGATTTAGAAGAAGAAGAAGAAATGGACGTGGAAAATACTCAGGCTACAAATATTGCTGCAAAGTTACCTATGCTCAAACAGAATGAGTTTGAGTTGTGGAGGTTAAGGATTGAGCAATACTTCATGGTTCAAGATTATGCTCTCAAGGATATCATTCTGTATGGTGATTCTTTTACACTAGGTTATACAGATGTCATTCTTGAAGGCAAAATAGTTCGGAAGATAAACACTGGACCAAACTACTAATGAAGAAAGGATACAGAAGAGGAATGATCAAAAGGCAAGAAATTTGCTACTTATGACCATTCCTGGTGAACAGATGCTATCTTTTAGCAAGTATCCTGATGCAAAAACTCTTTTTGAAGAGATTTGTGCATGGTTTGGTGGTAATGAAACTACCAAGAAAACACAGAAGACATTGCTGAAACAACAATTTGAAAATTTCAGTTCAAACAGCAATGAATCTCTTGATAAGCTGTTCTCAAGATTACACAAGCTTGTCAGTCAGTTAGCTGTGTTGGGAGTTGAGATAGCCAAGGAAAATCTCAACATGAAGTTTTTAAGAACTCTACTTGATGAATTTCATACTCATGTGGTTGTCTGGATGAATAAGCCAGACATTGAAACCATGAAACTCAATGATTTGTACAATAATTTCAAAATTGTTGAACAAAGTTTGAAGAAGTCTGGAAACTACAGTATTAGTTCTGGGAATGTGGCACTTTTATCATCTCCCAATTTTAGTAAGTCAGAAGAGGTAGATGAAGATAAAGGTGGTTCTACCGTTAACTTTGGTGGTTCTACTGCTAGTTCACAAAAGAATGTTGCTGGACTTGGAGATTCAACATTCTATGCATTTGTTACCAGTCAAACTAGTGGTTCTCTTCTAACTCATGAAGACCTTGATCAGGTGAATGATGATGACTTATGTGAAAACTTATTTTAAAGGTTACTAACAATAAGTTTTGTGTTCGTTTATAGGCTCTAGGTTGTTACACCTTTGATCTAGGATTATGACTATGTTAAGAACAATGATAATATTGGCGGAATATTCAAACAAAGAATACAATACTATCATGACAAGGTTTTGTGGAATTCACCGTTTGTTATTTCATTAGCCTCAATACTACTTGATCATTGGTAGTACGATTACACTCTAATCAGGGATCAAAGATCCTTGAGGCTAAACAAACCTAAACAACATTAAAACCCATGTCTAATGTTCATCAGACCCCACGTCTGATGTTCCCACACACACTCTTTAAGTGCTCTTACATTTTAACACAACTTTGTGTTGTTGTAATTTGAGAGTACGAAGCACTTTGGTTGATCACTAATCTCACAGTGACACACTCACTGTCCACAGTGACCCCCGACCTTTATCTAAGGGGTATGATCTTCCTTTTATAACATAAGGAGATCATTTACAAATTGATAAGCTCTTAGTCATCCACTTGCTTTAACATGTGTCAAGTTGAGTGTTCAACTTGATGACTTGATAAGATATCTAGATATTATATTTTGTATAAACATGACTCATACAAAATAAATATCTTCTTCGGTCTTATCCTTGTAGCAGCAGAGTGACTCATTGATTCAGCAGTTACTTCATTTTAACTATCAGCAGGATTGTAATACTATCAGCAGGAACACTAATCAGCAGAAACAATACACTATCAGCAGGAATGAGGTTTTTGCACTATCAGCAGAGTGTTCTGGTTTATTAGCAGAGTGCTCTGGCTAATCAGCAGAGTTCTCAGCAGGAACAGAACTTTGCTCTTGAATCAGCAGTACCTTCATGGTCTAGCAGTACCTTGTTCTTGAACTAGCAGTACCTTGCTTTTTGGACCATCAGTACCATAAAATACACTAGCAGTACCTTCACTTTAGCGTATTTTGCTTATCATTTCAGTATACAATATGTTTCATTCTTCTTGTTTGTGATCATCAAATCTATAGAATATTTAATTCCTTACAATCTTCCCCTATTTGATGATTACAAAACAAACACTTTCTTGTACGAATTTCCCTAGACGAAGTAGAGAAATTGAGATAACTAAATCTCACCATGAATGAAACTATACTGACTTCCCCTTAATTTATGCTATCCACCACATCTCTTCCCCTTTTTGTTATCAACAAATAGAGAATATTACAAATATGATTTTTACAACTATAAACTAATACTAATCAATAGTAGTAAGAATCAATAACTTTCCCTTGTGGTGTTGCACAAATACAATAAATGGTTATACATCTAAACATTTAAGCTTCCCCTGAAACTAATATGTTAACCATTCGAATCTCCATTCTGTAGGCTTTTATGACTGATGAAGAAAAACCAATCATTACCAACTTGTTGATGAAGCTGAATAAACCAATCTTGTGTCCTATATCTTGTACTAAAACTGACTTTGAACTTATACTAACACCATATAAGTAGATCAAAATCTCTTGATAAAATCCTCATCTTCAATGAGACACTGAGCACTACAAAGTAACTCCTTTAAGTGATAGTTAACTAGGTCTTCGTCCATCCTCCCCTTGACCTATGAAAACTAGATTTAACAAGTCATCACCATAATTATTTAAGCACAAACAAGTTATCTTTTCTTCCAAAGATATGACAAAACACAATCTTGAAAAACTCAACCTCAACTTCAAATAAGCAACAAATAACCTTTTTCACCAATAAGATATTGATAAACAAGCCTTTTTATCTTTTAAGAACCAACTCTCTTCTGTGTGTGATTCTTCCCCTATGTGTGTGAACTTTGAAAGAAAACCAAAAATTCGATCATACCTCAACTGTTTCTGCAGCAGTTTTCAACGATGCATATCTTGCAACTTAAGGCTCAGATTGAAGATCCCTCCGGTGAGAATCTACCTTGATATACCAAGAACCTTCACCAAAAATTTTAGCCCAATCCAACGGTTAACGAAGGATTTATAGCCTTTGCAAAACTGCTCTGCAGAAAGTTTTGAAAAATTAAGCAAAAACGAATTTTTCTTCTTTCTTAGCTAAAACCTTTTCTTTTCCTAAATCCAGAGCCCCCCGCTCTGATACCAATTGTGAAACGGTTTGTTGATTGTTAAAGATATTTATGTATTGAATGTGTTTTGCATGCGGAATCTACTACAACACACTTTAAAAGAACACAAGGTGGTGAGTTTAAGTAAACGTGTGTATGCAATGAGCAAAGAACACAACTTTGGTTAACACAAAACGATTCAATATTATTGATGAAATAATACGGATGATCTAAGTATCACCGGGATTACAAAGTAATCTTGAATCTAAGATTGTAAAAGGATTTGTGAATTGAGTAACTAAGTTACTTGAGAGATAGTTCTGGTTTTGGTTAATGGTTGAAGAGATGCATGTATGAAGTGGTGACTAAGATATCCTTTTATAGGATAAGGATATCTTATTACAAGATTGTGAAGTGGTTGAATATAAAACTATACTTTGACTATATTGGCGCCTACAATTAAATACAACTACCAATTTACAACTCTGCCATATTCTTCTGTGAACCACAGAGGACTAAACTACTTCTACATAACGTATAACAATGTACAAAGACTAATAATTCAACTAAATATCTATTACAAAATATCTAATCGACTTGACATAAGCTTGGCAGGCTCTTCATCAACTAGCAGTACCTTCTACCCAGAAGGTACTGGTAGAACATCTTCATTCACTTCAAAATCAACTAGCAGGCTCTTTAACATCTTTGGCAGGCTCTTTGACTTGAACATTTTATTCCCACCAACTTAGAAGAGATGGATATAAAGTGGCAAGTTGCCTTACTTAGCGTGAGGGCTAAGAAGTTTTGGCACAAAACTGAAAAGCAGATTACCATTAATGGTAATGAAACTACTGGGTTTGATAAGATGAAAGTAGAGTGTTTCAATTGTCACAAGTTTGGATACTTTGCAAGAGAGTGCAGAAAGCCAAAAAGGCAAGATAATAGGACCACTTGGTATAAGCAAGATAGAAAGAAGGAAGTCACTGTGGAAGAGCCAAAGGCTATGCTAGCCATTGATGGTGTTAGCTATGATTGGAGCTTCATGGCTAATGAAGAGGAAGCACCAAAAGAAGCTGCAATGGTGGCAACTGAGACTGCATTGATGGCATTTTCTGATTCAGAGGTAATTTCTATAATCAAGTGTACTGAATCCTGCTCTGCTTTTAAAGCTTATGAAAAACTTAAAAAGGAATTTGATGATCAACTAGAAGAGCTATATAAAACAATTGCTAATTTAGCTAGTCATAAAAGAGGTCTAGCTGTTCTTGAAAAACAAATCTTGCATTATAGAGGAAATGAATCTAGGTTTAGTGATGACATGGCTGCACTAAAGAGAAACTTAGAGTTCAAAGAAGAGTGCATTAATGTGCTGAATGAATCACTTGCAGAGCACAAAAAGGTAAATGAAAATGTTAAGATAACAGTAGATACACTAGCTTATGCTTCAGATGGAATCAATAAGATTTGGGAAGCTCAAGTTGTTAATAAAGCTAAGTCTGGTATAGGTTACAAATTTGTTCCTCCACCATTCAGAGGTGTTCCCTCACCTCCAGGTATTGACCTAGCTCACACAGGTTTAGCTGAGTTTCAAGAACCAAAAATGGAATATGGTTCTAAGTCTACTGAAAGTCCTAAGGTAGAGAAAGTAAGTGAAAGTATAAGTAATACTTCACATCCTAAGGACAATGTGTCCTCTAATAGGAAATCAGATGGTCCAATCATAGAGGACTGGATATCTGATGATGATGAGGAAGAACAGGTTATGTCTAAACCTGATGTGGTCAAGAAAGCAGGAACAAGTGTTCCTAAGATAGTCAAACATGATACTAATATGCCTAAAATCAATGTTAAACATGTTAGGCAACCAGTTAGATATTGTGAACAATAAAGAACCACAAACAAGCCTAAAGGCAACCAAAGGAATTGAAATGACCTTAAGTCTCACCAACTATGACTTCTATAACAAAGCTTGTTTTGTTTGTGGACAATTTGACCATCTTGCAGCTTTCTGCAACCAAAGGGTATCTGGGTATACACATAATATGGTGAATTTAAAAAGGCAAACTCCTAAAAGTCACTCCAATAATACTAGAACAATACCCAAAGCAGTTTCATTAAAGTCTGGACCAAAAGCAGTTCCTACTGCCAGACCAAAAGTTCATACTGCTAGACAATCAGTTTCTACTACCAGAACTTTTTACTCTGTTTACCCAAAACAAGCAGTTCAAAATGCAAAAATAACTTTCAAATATGCATCTAAAACTGCTCAAAGGCCTTTTCAATCAAAAGCAGTGGTCCAAAAACAAATTTGGAAAGTGAAGGGTACAACTACAAAGCCAGCAGTTTCTACCGCTAGGCAAGTAGTTCATACTGCTGCTTGGGAAAAGAGGGCAAATGCTGTTAAGGCCTCAGCATGTTGGGTTTGGAGACAAATTAAACCCAATGGTGCATCAACCATTCTTAAGAGATTAAATTACATTGATGCATGAGGCAGATCCAAGTCAGTAATGGCTTGGGTTCCCAAAGGAAACTAATATTCCTCATTTCTGTGCAGGAACATTCAACTGATAAACAAGAGGATCAAGGATTCTCAGATAGTGGATGTTCAAGGTACATGACTGGCAACATGTCTTATCTCTCAGATTTTCAATCAATAAATGGAGGATATATTAGCTTTGGAGGAGGTATTGGTGGCAAAATTTCTGGTAAAGGTACCATTAAAACTGGAAATTTAGATTTTGAAGATGTGTACTATGTGCAAGAGCTTAAGTATAATCTTTTTAGTGTCTCACAAATGTGTGACAAAAAGAACAAAGTTCTTTTTACTGACACTGAATGTCTTGTACTTTCTTCTGATTTTAAGATGCCTGATGAAAGTCAAGTACTTCTTAAAATTCCAAGAAAGGGCAACATGTACAGTGTTGATATGAAGAAGATTGTTCCTAAAGAGGCACTTACTTGTCTAGTTGCAAATGCCACATTGGATGAATCTATGAAATGGCATAGGAGGCTTGGTCACATTAACTTCAAAACCATAAATAAAATTGTTAATAATGGTTTGGTAAGAGGTTTACGTCAAAAACGATTTGAAAATGACCAAACATGCATTGCTTGTCTTAAAGGCAAACAACACAAAGCCACTTGTAAGCCCAAAATTTTTAACTCTATTGATCAATCATTGTTTATGCTTCATACGGACTTATTTGGACCTACTTCTGTTAGTAGTATGATGCATAAAAGATATTGTCTAGTTATTACTGATGACTATAGTAGATTTACATAGGTTTTCTTTTTAGGTTCTAAGGATGAGACTTCTAGCATCCTTAAGACATTCATTATACAGATAGAAAACCTAGTAGACAAGAAAGTAAAAGTCATTAGATGTGATAATGGGACATAGTTTAAGAATAGAGTTATGGATGATTTCTACAAGGAAAAAGGTATTAGGAGAGTATTTAGTGTTGCAAGAACTCCTCAGCAGAATGGAGTAGCTGAGAGGAGAAATAGAACACTCATAGAAGTTGCTAGAGCCATGTTAGCTGACTCTAAGTTGCCTATCACTTTTTGGGTTGAAGCAGTTAATACTGCTTGCTATGTCCAGAATAGGGTTTTGGTTGTCAAATCTCACAATAAGACATCATATGAGCTTTTTAGAGGTAGAACTCCTGCAATAGGATTTATTAGACCTTTTTGATGTCATGTGACAATTCTGAATACCTTAGACCATCTAGAAAAGTTTGATGGTAAAGCAGATGAAGGATTCTTAGTTGGATATTCTCTTAATAGCAAAGCTTTTAGAGTATACAACTCAAGAACTAGAAGAGTAGAGGAAAACCTGCATGTGGAATTTTTAGAGAATAAATCAAATGTAGCAGGTCAAGGTCCTAATTGGCTATTTGATCTTGAGACACTAACCCATTCTATGAATTATGTGCCTGTTGTTGTTGAAACTAATGAATTTTCAGGTTCAAAAAGAGATGAAACAACAAATGAGGCAGGGTTAGACAAAGAGAAAGATCAAGATTATGTATGGATGCCAATATGGACAAGTACAAGTGTGGCTTAAACTTCAACAAATGATGAATCTTCTTCTGATAAAGCTAAAAAAGGGATTGAAGATGAAAACAAGGAAGATGGAACTGAGAAACAAGAAAGTGAAGTTAGTAGCACAAAAAAAGTTTCTACTGCTGAGACAGAGCAACATACTGCTAGGCTAAATGTTTCTACTGATAGGCTTAATGTTTCCACTGCTGGGCCAAATTTTTCTGTAGCTGGACCATCAGAACCACATGAAGCAGAATTCTCAGAAGATGAGGTGGATTTCAATAATCTTCCACCGAACTATCATGTTCCTATAGCACCACACACAAGGATTCACAAAGTCCACTCCCTGGATAATGTGATTGGATATGTACAATCAGGGGTGAAGGCAAGGCAACAACTGATGTCTTCAGACCAACAAGGGATTCTTGATGCTCTTTATGCATCAAAGCAGCATATGTATTCCAACTCTTTCTTATTTGTATGTTTTCTATCACAAGCAGAACCAAAGAATGTTCTTAAAGCCCTAGATGATTCAAGCTGGGTAGAAGCTATACAAGAAGAGCTTCTTCAGTTCAAGATTCAGAAGGTATGGGTGCTAGTTGATTTACCCAAGGGTGTATGGGTAATTGGCACTAGATGGGTTTTCAGAAATAAAAGGGATGAAAGGGGCATAGTGATTAGGAACAAGGCTAGATTAGTAGCCCAAGGGTACACACGAGAAGAAGGGATAGACTATGAAGAGGTTTTTGCTCCAGTAGCAAGGATTGAAGCCATTAGGTTATTTTTGGCTTATGCTTCATTTATGGGCTTCACAGTTTATTAAATGGATGTCAAGAATGCTTTTCTAGATGGTACTATTGAAGAAGAGGTATATGTCTCACAACCTCCAGGGTTTACTGACCCAGACCATCTAGACAAGGTGTACAAGGTAGTTAAGGCTCTTTATGGCCTTCATCAGGCTCCAAGGGCATGGTATGAAACACTGGCTTCCTACTTAATAGAAAATGGATTTCAAAGAGGCAAGATAGATCAGACATTATTCATCAAGAATCACAAGAATGATCTTTTGCTAGTGCAGGTGTATGTGGATGATATCATCTTTAGATCTACAAGGAAGGAGATGTGTTTAGAGTTTGAGAAGCTTATGCATGATAAGTTTCAGATGAGTTCCATGGGGGAACTTACATTCTTTTTGGGTCTGCAAGTTAGGCAATCATGTGAAGGCATATTTATTAGTCAAGATAAGTATGTTGCAGAGATTCTAAGGAAATTCAAATTTGCTGATTCAAAAGTGGCAAGCACACCAATGGACTCTGAGAAGCCACTTCTTAAAGATTTAGATGGAGAAAATGTAGATGTACACACATACAGATCTATGATAGGCTCTTTGATGTATCTCACATCATCAAGACTTGATATCATGTTCTCTGTTTGTGCTTGTGCAAGATTTCAAGTAACTCCAAAGGTATCTCATTTAACAGCTGTCAAGAGGATTTTTAGATATCTCAAGGGTCAACCTAGGTTGGGTCTATGGTATTCTAGAGAATCACCTTTTGACTTGGTAGCATATTCAGATAGTGATTATGCTGGTGCTAGCTTGGACAGAAAGTCAACAACTGGAGGATGTAAATTCCTTGGGTGTAGACTTATCTCATGGCAGTGTAAGAAGCAAACAATTGTGGCTATTTCAACAACTGAGGCTGAATTTGTAGCTGCTGCAAGTTGCTGTGGTCAAGTCCTATGGCTTCAAAACCAACTTCTTGACTATGGGTACAATTTCATGAACACTTTCATACATATTGATAATAGTAGTACAATTTGCATAATTAAAAACCCAGTACAACATTCTAAAACAAAACACATTGAAATTAGACATCATTTTATTAGAGACTGCAATGAGAAAAAGTTTATTCAAGTTCTTAAAATTGATTCTGATCATAACTTTTCAGATCTTCTCACAAAAGCTTTTGATGTTGGAAGGTTTCAGTACTTGGTAGCAAGTATTGGAATGCTTAATCCTCAATGATTTTAAACTATGTGT
This sequence comes from Artemisia tridentata subsp. tridentata, assembly GCA_021014915.2. NCBI lineage: Eukaryota > Viridiplantae > Streptophyta > Magnoliopsida > Asterales > Asteraceae > Artemisia > Artemisia tridentata. The sequence continues at coordinate 109,269,958 of CP139505.1, forward strand.
TTATGTATATAACTTTTTGTTTGTACTGCTAGCTTTGTAAATTGGTACTGTTATTGAAAAGTTTGTACTGCTAGTACAAATTTTGTTTGTTAACTTCATACTGTTAGTCATATAATGATACTGCTATAAGACAAATGTTTTTGCATTTTGTTTCTTGGTTTTGGACTAACAATTTCAGGTATGAATATTGAGCACAAAGGAAGTTTCAAGTGAAATATATGAGCAGCAGAATGATTATACTAGTTGCTGACATAATAGGTTTATGATGGACTGAGTTTGGGAATTCATTAACAAAGGTTTACATCTAAGTTAATAAATTCTTTAAAACTTCTTTCTTGAAACCTGACTATAATGTTTCACATTGACTTGATGGCTCAGTTGGTCTGATAATAACTGACTCAACTCACTTTCTATCATTTTATACTTTAATTAGTATAATGAGCAAGTCTAAGGACATCTGATAGAAAGAACAGCAAACAAATGTGCATCTAACACTTGTGTTAGAAGACACAATTGTCACGAGCTGGAAAACCTGTCAAGAAAGCCCTTTGAATGGGTTTATCTTTACACAAGCAGTTATTTATAACTGAAAACATTGGTTCTCACACAACCAGAGGTTAAGTTAAACCGAATTCTTGATTAAGTGTCTGTTACACACTTAATCCCTTCAAAATGGTTGAGAGCAGTATGATTTTTCAATAATAAAATCATATTCATACTGCTAAGTCAAAAGTTTCTTCAAAAGAATTTTCAAAGTGGCTAAGAAAAACTATCAAATGATGGAGAATGAGTCAATGCCCCATGAATCACCTTTCACAGGAGTTAACACACCTGGAAGTGATGAGGGCAACAAATAAACTCTTAAGGAATTGATGGCTACATGTACAACATTGTCTGAAAACATGTTCTAATTGGTAGATCAGATGATGGTGAGAGATCTTTCAAACAGGGGAGGAAATGATAAATCTCAGGGGAGGAAATATTTTGGTACACGGTGAGAGATCTTCCATTCTCAGGGGAGGAAGATTAACCAATAAGGGAAGAAAAGATTGTGGTTGTGTATGCTCAGAATCAGGGGAGGAAACTCAAATTGATCAAGTTAAAGAAAAGACAAGAGCATACAAGATGATGATGTCAGCTTTTTGAGAAGCTAACATGTCTTATTATTCAGCCAATAATAAGAACAAGCATTCAGTTGATGATTGCTAGGAATAATCTTTTTCAGTTGATGGATACTGGGAATAAGCTCTTCAAATGAAGAAAGTTCAAATGAAGATTCTGGAGTATTATATATATTCAGAAGGGAGGAATCATTCAAATGGAGAAAGTTCTATCTAGGTTCTTTCAGTTCACTACGTTTGTTCATCACATGCAAAGGCATGCTGAAAGATGATTTGACTTCTTGGAACAAGCATCCAAGATACACAACACTATTGCCTCTTATAATTCCTCTATCCAAGGAAATTGCACCATCTTTTATTCAAGGTATTGATTGTGTTCAAGACAAAGAAAGATGATGTTATTACTGAAAGAGATTCACAGAAAGCAGATGAGTTAGACAGAAAGATATTTAATCTTGAAGAACAAAGGAAAGCTCAGATCAAGATTCTGACTATGCAGTGTTTGAAAGATCCTCACAATTAGAATTTAATTCAGAAGAAACATGTTGATTTGGGATAAATCACAAGTTTAGGGGAGGATTGTTGGGAATTAAATGTTCTGAAGATTAGTACTGCTGAGAAGAATACTCTAACAGTACTAACTGCTAGTGTATATCTGAAGACTTCTCAAGTTATAACTAATAGTACTAACTGAAGTTAGTACTGCTAGTACAAACAAAGGTACTGCTGATTCCTATTGCTGGATGGATAAGTGTCGCGTATACTACTGCTGGTTGGATAAATATAAAAAGATATTTGTGTATAAAAGTCAAGTATATACGGTAGATAATATCTTTGATTTGTAGTCAGTCAAACAAGTTGTAAACATAGATACATGTTGTATCTTAGCTACTGACACACTCAACACATGCAAAGAAAGTAGTTCGACAAGACTTATCATTTATTGTAAAGATCTTCTTTGGACTATAAAAAGAAGATCTTAGACTAGATATTATGTGTGCTTAATTCATATGCTTAGAATATCTATCAAGAGCAAAGAACATAACTTATCAATAGAAATCATAAGTCATAGAAACATATAGATTCAAGGTTTTTGTAACCCTAGTGATAGTGAAGATCACTCATATTATTTTCAATAATATTGAATCATTTGGTATTAAACTTTCATTGTTCATTGTTCACTACTCAAGCATCACTGTTCCATTTCCAATAACAAATAACCTTCTAAGTGTGGTTAAGTAGATTCCGCATACTTAATCATATTAACTCAAAGTATCACATACACAAGTTACAAAGGACTAACATCCTTAAAGTGTATCGATTCCCTCACAGTGAAAACAATAAAAACAACACTAAAAACAAAGGAAATAAACGTGGTTTCAAGGATAGTAATGGTGGTTCTGGTTCCAACAAGAAGCCTAAAGTCGTATGTTGGAAGTGTGGCAAATCTGGTCACTTTAAGAAGGATTGCTGTAGTAGAAACATTAACGATGGCGCAAGCATAGTGGTTTGGGAAAGGGGTCTTAGGACCATCCCCAAAACCAAGGTCAAAATTTAGTATATCGTTGAAACATATTTATTAAATATTATGTTTTACTAACTTTTAAAGCATTTTATATGCAGCTTGATGTTATTACGTGGTAGATTAATTCTGATGCCATAACTCATGTTGGTAAGAGTCCAGGATGCTCTAGTTATGAAAAACTTTTAGCATATTATAACTCATAATTATACTGTAATTTATTTAAGAAAAAGTCTTTGGCAAACCAAAATTACAATGATAAAATGTCTTTTTATTGCTTTGGTATGAATCAACAAATACAATAAAATAAGATTGTGAGAGAATGAAGAGATTTTAGTAAAAGCTTGAGGTTTACTAAGTTGTTTTAAGAAAACTTTTTATTTAAAAGCTTTTACTACAATGCAAAAAACCCTTTTAAAAAGCTTAGTAGGTTACTAAAAAGCTATTAATCACTTTACCAATAGAGATGCTCTAAAGATCGTTGTTGGTTTAAGACATATGAACCGGAAGACAGATATGTCTTTGATTTCATTTGAATATTTGTAGTTTCCATAATGTATGGAAAATAGGTTACAAGGTACATTTCGTAAACAAAGTTGTAAAGTATACAATAGCTGAGAGTTTTCTAGATTTTAAATATCTAAAGTTTTGCTATATAAACTGAATAAAGGGTTTTGCTAATGACAGCCCTTAGGGCTGTCTTTAAGAGAATAATTTTTATTACAAAGTCATCTATAAATCAGTATGATTGGATGTCAATCCTTAAAATTTTTGATGCACAACTAACATTTGATTTTGATAGGTTGATTTCATTTCTTACATTAAATTGTAGTAAAAAGTTCCTATTAAAGACAACCCTAAGGGATGTCATTAGCAAAACCCTAATAATAACATGAATTAGAACTTTTTATAGTTATATGTAAATAATCATTAAGAAAATTCATATCAGGATGGCACGGAGGGGCACAGATACTTTTCGAAGGCTAAAATTTAATTATCATTCGAAACTATTTAACAAACTACTGGGACCTCATTTTATAACTCTGATATTCGAATGATATATCTTTCAAAATGACTCAATTAGAGATCATTTTTTATTATTATAATTGTTGTGCCATCGAGTCACACCCAACTTGAATTCCGCTGCGTATCCCAAAATTGGGGGTGTTACAATATGTCTTTGGTTCAACTTGGTAGTCACTTGCACATAGAAGAATCTCTAAGAGTGCAAGAAAGTGATAAGGGCAAATGAAGCGAAGCTGTTTGATCTTCGATGAATATGATTGAGGAGGGTGAAAACAATAAAAACAACACTAAAAACAAAGGAAATAAACGTGGTTTCACGGATAGTAATGGTGGTTCCGGTTCCAACAAGAAGCATAAAGTTGTATGTTGGAAGTGTGGCAAATCTGGTCACTTTAAGAAGGATTGATGTAGTAGAAACATGAAGGATGGCGCAAGCATAGTGGTTTGGGGAAGGGGTCTAAGGACCATTCCCAAAACCAAGGTCAAAATTTAGTATATCGTTGAAACATATTTATTAAATATTATGTTTTACTAACTTTTAAAGCATTTTATATGCAGCTTGATGTTATTACGTGGTAGATTAATTCTGATGCCATAACTCATGTTGGTAAGAGTCCAGAATGCTCTAGTTATGAAAAACTTTTAACATATTATAACTCATAATTATACTATAATTTATTTAAGAAAAAGTCTTTTGCAAACCACAATTACAATGATAAAAAGTCTTTTTATTGCTCTGGTATGAATCAACATATACAATAAAATAAGATTGTGAGAGAATGAAGAGCTTTTAGTAAAAGCTTGAGGTTTACTAAGTTGTTGTAAGAAAACCTATTTTTTTTAAAAAAAAAAAAGCTTTTACTACAATGCAAAAAACCATTTTAAAAAGCTTATTAGGTTACTAAAAAGCTATTAATCACTTTACCAATAGAGATGCTCTAAACATCGATGTTGGTTTAAGACATATGAACTGGAAGATAGATATGTCCTTGATTTCATTTGAATATTTGTAGTTTCCATAATGTATGGAAAATAAGTTACAGGGTACATTTCGTAAACAAAGTTGCAAAGTACACAATAGCTGAGAATTTTCTAGATTTTAAATATCTAAAGTTTTGCTATATAAACTGAATAAAGGGTTTTGCTAAGGGCTGTCTTTAAGAGAATAATTTTTATTACAAAGTCATCTATAAATCAGTATGATTGGATGTCAATCCTTAAAATTTTTGATGCACAACTAACATTTGATTTTGATAGGATGATGTGGAAAACTAGAAGGGGGTTGAATAGTTTTTACCGTTTTAAATTTAATTCGCTTTGTGACTTAACGTGATTTCAAAGTAAATACTCACAAACAAACAATATAAGTAAAGTAAGTAAGGATAGGAACAATCAAACCACAAGACGGAGATTTATAGTGGTTCGGCTACAAGGACTCTCTTCCTTGCCCTACTACACTCCTCGAGCCTCTAACTCGAGAGTTTTTCTTCACTAAGAAACAAACTCCCTTCTCGGCAGAGAAAACCTTTATACACGTCGCTTACACTTTATTCGGTACTAAGCTAAACACCGGGTTCTTTACAAGGGTACAACCACTCCCGTTGGTTCTTTCACAAGGGTACAGCCACTCCCGACACTCTTTGTGTTTTAAGGACTAAAACACTAACCAAACACTACTGAATGAAATGTACAAACAATGATGTGTGAAAACTACAAGATCACACAATAACTAATGTAATGAAACTTGCAACAATATGTATGTTGAAGCTTGTATGCACGATCTTCTTTGCTACAAAAGTGAGATCAATGTAATGAAAGAATGATATGGGTTAGTAATGTACAAATGAATGAATATCTAATTTAGGCTATATGAGTGATGAATGCGCCTGAATGATCAACTTGCTATTTATAGGCAAACTGATCAAACAGGTGGCGGATTTGGTGGATCCAATAAAAGGGATCCGCCCTTGTAGTGGTTTGGTTCCGCGGGTACAGGACAACTAAGATATTCCCATATCTTTCCATATCTTGCACAATCTTTCCATATCTTCCAAGGTCAACTCTTTAGCTTGAAGATCTATACAAGATATCACCTAAATCCTCAAGATATCTTAAAGATATCAAAATGAGGTATGCCATGATGTCATGTTTAATATTTCTAATTTAAGAAATAATAGTAAAACATGTAAATGTAAAATGTATGCAATGTGATTCCTAGTGATTATGTAATGTGTAAATATGTTTTAAAAGACTTGTTACTATAAATGTAAAAGACTTTAACTTATATTTCTGCTTTGCTTAAAGATTAACTTTGTAATTGTCATTAACAAAATTAAGCAAAGATCGTAAAATATAAATAACGTTTTTAGGACGATATCTGTATTAACAATCTCTCCCTTTTTGTTGATGACAAAACATAAAGTGTATTTTTAAGCAAAGAACTAAATAAAGTATGAGTCTTTTAAAAATATAGATTAAGTTGGTTTTATGCAAGTTTCAAAAACTATTTTAAGAATAAAAGTATGTACTGTAATGATCACAGTGATGTATAAACTTAATCATATCTCCCCCTTTTTGTCAAAACAAAAAGAAGATATGCGTAGCGGAATGTGATGAACATTTGTTGGTTATTACTCCCCCTAAATTGGAGCACCAAGAGTGTTTCAATGATTTTGAGAACTTTAAAGCTCCCCCTTGGATTATACTCCCCCTAATTGGAGTGCCAAGGTTATGATGCATGATCCCACAAAACAAATGGTTAAAATATGATATGCTCCCCCTCGATGTATACTCCCCGTTGCTAGGGTACCAACATATACTTTTCAAGGATGAGAAATGCAATAAAATGATGAGGTAGTACATGATATACTCCCCCTTGATCTATACTCCCCGTTGCTAGGGTACCAACGTATATGATTCAAAGTTGAGAAAAGCTACAAAACAAAGGTTAGTTGTGAATCAATCCAACCAAGTAGCATAATGCATATGTATAAGTTAACCAACATAAGATTTCAACCCATTTGACTTTAAAAAGTAAAAAATATGTGTCTGATCAAAAAAATGCACCTAAGTAGAAATAGTCCAACCATACAATTAAGATAGTAAATTAATCCAACCAAGATATTATGCCAAATAGTGATCACCCATAAGCATAAATATAACATCCATTACTTGAAAATTTGTTTGTGGCATAAGTCACAAAACATGATGTTACAAAAATAAAAAAAGTTCCTAAAAATAGAAAATTCCTAAAACAATCCTACGAAATCCTATAAAAGGAGACTAGGTAGAAACTAAAATTTGCCTATTGCGGAGGATGAGAGATTGCATTTAGGCGTTCAAGAATATGGTTCAAAATGAACCTCATCTCGTTTTGAAGCTCATGGTCCTCTCACATTGTGAGCAATCATGCCTATGATAGTCGGGAGGAAGAATGGGCTCATTGTTTTGTGATGGTGGTGGTGGTTGGTTGGTTGTTGGTTGTGGTGGTGCTTGGTTGTTTGGTGGTGGTGGTTGTTGGTTGGTTGATTGTGGAGTTGTGATGGAGTTAAGCAAGATGGATTGAAGATCCATGGCTTCACCAAGGCGGGAATCTACCATATTAGAGAGAGCATAGAGGCGGGTGAGCTCCTTATTGATCTCTTCATGGGTTTGTAGTTGATTGACCCACATTGCCTCATCAATGGCAATGAGTGTGGATGTTGGTGAGAGGGGTTGTGTTTGTGGTTGAGGTGGTGGTGCATCATGGTAAAGTGGACCATGGATATCCTGATAAATGGGATGGAATAGCATAGGTGTTTGATCTTCAAAGGTCATGGGAGGAGGATTGGTTGACCTTGGTGGAAGGTCTTCCAAATCATCCAAGTATGGATGAGGTGATGAAGGTGGAGTTTTAAACAATTCTAGGGGCTGAAGTTGTGGTGAATGTGGTGGTGAAGGTGTTCTAGTAGGTTGTGATGGAGCGGGTGGTGGTGTGGTTGCTACAGGAGTTATTGTTGGAGGTGGTGTGTTGAGGATGGTGTTAAATGGTGTTGGAGTTGCAAGGTTTAGAAAATTTTCATTGGCAATTGGTGAGGAGATGTTGAGAGGGGAAGACTCTTCTGATGATGAGTTAGCTAGGTTCACGAAGCAATAAGGACGGACACTCATACGAGCTGTCCTTCTTGCGGGTCTTCTAGTAGAAGAGTTGCTTGATTTTATCATGGTTAAGATATGAAATGTAGCTAAAAAGTACAGGAGAGATATCTAGAGAAGATGGTGAGTGAGTGAATTTTGATCATCCTGATCTTCCTAATTTATAGACAGTAAGATTATTGAAATTAGTGTTTGGATTTGATGTGAATCCAATGAGGATTGTTGGTTCCTAATGATTTGGAGCCAATAAATGAGCTTGTCACATCCTAAGGTCAATCCATACAACTGGAGTTGAGTGAAATGTAGGAGATTTGCAGTTAATGCAAGGAGTAAGTGGAAAATCTATTGATGTGATGTTCCCACAGATTTCACGGATCCCATTAGAGGGTTCCTTTCTTGTATTAGAAAGGTAACTCATATGGAAAATTTGAATATTCAAATTTTGGTGGGAAATTAATTTCTTATGGTTCCAAGGGTTCCTAATTCAACCTAATGTGTCTAATGATCAGTAAAGAAATTCTAAAAACTATAATCAATAATCTAAGTATCGGGATTAGTCGGGAATTTTGAAATTTTTTACTGTTGAAGCCTGCGGATCCAATCGACAACAAAGGCGGAACCAAATTTTTGGTTCCACGGAATCCGTAGGTTCAGGACTGGCGGATCCAAATGATATAACAGGCAGATCCAAATTATGGGATCCGCCAAATCCGCCATACATAGGTGCTAAAACAAACAGAACATATGTTGAATTTCGCATTTCATGTTCAAATCCCGAAAATTCTCCTAAAACATATGTAACTACTAATAAGTGATAGAATAAAACTAAAAACACGGGTTCTAACTCACGTTTGCACATAGATTAATTCGATTATAATAACTTACCATAAAAGTGGTCAAGCCAAACAGTGGCTTAATTTCTAAAAATCGATAACAATAGATGTTATCATCCTGCAATGTTGAGTTAGTTCATATACAAGTTAAGTACAAGCATAAGATTCTAAGAAACACACACATCATTGTTTGAAAATATCTAATGCCAAACACTCCCTATACTTCACTTCTTGCTCATTTTCTTGTGAAGCTTCATGATCCAACGGCCCAAATTCTTCACCATTCCTTTGGTTTGTTTAAACTCCGCTGATTCATTCGGGATTGAAGGAAGTTGACTCAAGTACTCGGGTGGTGAGACCCTAGACTTTGGCAAACCATCCTCTTCACTTATGGATGATGATGATGATGATGATGTAGGAGGATGAGCTCGTTTTCCCTTTCCTATTGCTACCCGATGATCACTAAGTGGAACAAAAATATGCTTAATCTCGGTGTAGTCGGGAACGAATCCTAAAGCGTTTCTAGGAATGGGATCAAAGGCTCTATAGAGACGGGTCAAAAGCATCCTGTAAGGCATTGCGGTAGTACCTTGAACTGGAATATCGACCATTCTTTTGGCGATATAATAAGCGAGGTTGAAGGGTTGATGGTTTGACACGCAATACATCATGTAGCAAAAATGATGCGTGGTTTTGCGACCTTACAACAGGTTTTACCTCTCGAGGGATCTCAAGAGGCTTGCAATCCCCACCAGGCAGTGTACTTGACTGATGTAGTATAGTGAAGTGGCAAGTACCGGGGGATTGATCGTTCTCTAGGGGAATAGTGTCGTTAGGATTGAAAAACTACTCTAATAGGTCTAAGGGTGAGGGAAGATTCTTTTTGTATTTTTATATTTTTATAAAAGCAAGTAAAATCTTAGGTTTGAAGGAGTGGGCGGAATTAGTTGCTAGTCAACTAACCCAAATAACTACAAATGAAAATAAAATAAAATACTTGAAAATGAAAAGGTTGTGAAACTTATATGGAGAGAAATGTGTTTACTTAGATTTCCTTACTCCCTAACTATCTTTTATCGGTTGATTAGTGTGTATTAATTGTGTGGATGACGGGTGTATTCCTTAATACCAATCGTGGGGTGGCGTACGTACTTCCCCAACTCTACAAGCTCCTACTTCACTCCTATGTCGAGCCGGCTAAGAAGCTCCTAACATGGGATCACTAGAATTCGCTCATGCATTAAATACAACCATAAAAACCTTAGTACGCATTGGTTCATGTTTCTTAAGACGTTCAAGCAAGTTACCGTATAGGAGGTTAGCCAGTTTTCTTAAGCCTAACATCGATAAACAATCATCCAATACAATTAATAACACACTAATAACCAATAATCAATAGCTAGGTTTCATTAGATCTAAGCAAACACAAGATAAATCTAGCCTAGCATGTTAATTAAAAGACAAGAACAAGATATAATCAAACAACACATAGACATATTGATTGATTAAATGAATACTTATATTCAATTAAACATGGGAGATCCAAGGGTATAAAAACCCTTAAAAATGGCAGAAATTCGTCTTAGGGTTTCTCCTCACAAAGTTGCACACCAATGACAAAAAATTGCAAAACTATATATAGAACTTAGTATCTGACGGCGTCACGTTATAGATCTTGACGCCGTCACCTCGCCGTGGCTAGGGTTCCCGGATGGTCTTCCTGACGCCGTCCCTCTTTAATCCTCCAAAATCATCCCTGGCTTATCAAGGCTTGACGACCTTCTTGACGCCGTCCCCCTTTAATCTTCCAAAATTTCTCTGGCTTATCAAGGGCTGACGGCGTCACAATAGAGCTTGACGCCGTCACATGTACTTTCCAGCATATTTTTGAGACTTTGTCGTTTTCTTCACTTTTATGCTCCAAAAACGTCCAAAATGCTTCCTTTTCCAGATTTCTTCTCCAAAGTACCTAAAATGACAAAAGGAACGATTTAGGGCAATATTTGATCAAATAAATACGATTTAGGGCTTAAATGACCCCCTAAAAGCGGTACACTTTTCGCTTCATCAAATACCCTTACACTTGAGATTTGCTTGTCCTCAAGCAAATGCGCTTTTATTCTAATCAAAATACAAGTTAGGGGTCATTTAACGCTAATATAAAAGTAATTACAACAAATAGTCGTTCCACTTTAATCATAATAAGCATGGAGATTACAAACTAGCACCTCACAAGTAGTGTTTAGATAATCACATCTCTCAGGTGTCATAAAAGTGTATCTCATAAATGAAAACGGATAATATCTCTCACTACCTGTCATAGCAAATAGATTACCATAGGCTTGGGAAAGGATCAAAAACCTCCTCCACTGGGCGTAAGCACCTAAGATAAACTATCAAAGAGGGCTTTTAAACGGGTTATAACGTTAGGTGTAGGGATATGATAAACACGGATTTGTTGGATAAGGGATATTTTACTGGTGGCGAGTTAAAGATCTTGATTAATTACATGTACAATATGGCGTTGCTAAGCCAAGACTAGACTCGACTTAAGCTAAAAACAAAATAACAAAAACATAAAATAAACATAAAATGAAACGGGATGGTAGTCCGTATGTTTTTTCTACTTTTCTTTTTCTCATTTTTTTGTATTTTTCTTGATTTTTTCGATTTTTTTTTCATACACTCTTGCCCTACCATCCAAAATAATACATCATAGGGGCGTTGCATTCCCCTTACACTTGAACTTTTACATAACTTTACAAATAACTATTCTAATGACTCGAATTAAGATAATCGAAACACTTGGAGTACTTTTTAAAATATTTAGCACATATGGGGTAATAATGTTGTTCTTCCCCATTACTCCATTACACTAATACTTTACCCATGAGTCCCAATCGTCCCAAAACAATATGTACAAGGATATGACTCGACTTAGCAACCTTGTAATCAATTAGATAATTAACTTGGGGTTTAAACAAATGTTGTCACAATAATGCACTAAAAATGAGTGCATACAAGGTAGGCTAAGGCGATTTGGGTGTACATTTAAGTGGGGTGTAACAAATTCTTCCTTTAAGTGAAATGCTTAAAGTTAGAAATGAAAAGATAGGCTCTGAGGGGTGTACTAGGGGTATCATGTACTAAAAATGAGTACAACGCAAAGGGTGTGGGAGAATTACTTGACCAATGTAGCCAACGTAATTATAACAAAAACACAGGTGTAAAACAATGGGTTAATCCTAATGCCTCTTATCATGTAGTAAATCTAACTACACGAATGTAGTCTCACTTGTGGCCTCGGAATGGTCCTAACGCAAGTTCTAGAATCTAAGTGCTACCGGTACACACATCATAGCATAAATGCTTTTCCTACCAATTCTAGGGCGAACCTCACATATTTGGGGTGGAAAATTTTTTTAGTGGTACGGTTTTTGTGCTAGTCATATAACTCCTATCCATGAGACGCTCATTAAGACCAAAGTTTCACTCCTATATGTTGTAAAAAATTTTAAATTTGGCACTAAAATTGCCCTAACAGGTATTTATCTCAGTTTTATTACACATCTACCATTAAACAAACAAAAATCAAGCGTAATAGCATTCTCTAAAGTATCGTACTTTACCCCCCCCCCCTTACACTTAAGATGAACATTATCCCCAATGTTCAAATAACAAGATGTAAAAGTAAATAAGGTAAAAGAATGAAATCAAATACTCCCCTGATTCGTTTGGTGGATAAAGAGGTAACATGGTTAGATCTTCTTCCAATAAAATGTAGAAGCTCCAAGACTAAAGCATCGCCAAAAGCTTGATTCCACATACATCTCCTTGTCCAAAATAACCTGTTAAACCTGAGAAAACAAACACGAAAACCTGCATAACATCGGCGGGATAAATCTGTATAAGGATATAATGCTTGTGGAATGATAATTTTGCAGATTCCTGGAGTTTATATGTTAGAGATTTAATAAAAACTTTTTATGAAAACAAAACTTTCAAAAATTTCAGAAAATTAAAACCTGACGCCGTCAGGTTGTAAGGCTTGACGCCGTCAGAAATGATCTGACAGAATTCTCATGTTAAGTTTCCGGAAAATTTCTGGAAAAACCTATACCTTACTTCCTGGAATTCCTGCAAAACATCATTATGACTCGATACAAGCATTTGACTCAAACAATTACTAATATGTATGTTAATTTAATATTGTTATGATTCATGTTCATTTGTTCTAATAAACCGATTTGGATTTCCCTTACACTTATCTTTTGCAAAATACCTTTATATGTAGTTAAGACGAAGTTAAAAACAAGATAAAGCATTTTCACAATTTAGTTTTGAACATGAATCAATAATAATAAAAATTAAACATACATACGGAAGCAAATAAAATCAAACAAACAAAGCAAATAAAGCTTGGGTTGCCTCCCAAGAAGCGCTTGTTTTTGTTCGAGTCACGAGCCTGACTCTACCCTTATTTAACGGATAAAGGAGAGGTTTTCCCTACACTTAGGATTAAGTGCGGGTGATAGTAGCGATACACACCATCTTGGTGGAAGTATGCCGCGTGAGGAAAGAGTGGTGGATGAATTATATACTCAAAGGGGTGTGCTCCTTTCATCATAACCTTACCTAGTTCACTTTGGTCAATGGGTGAATTAAAGTTTTCTCCTAAAAAGGGATCATCTTCTATCAACTTCGAGAGATTCCTAGTTGGGAATCCATCTTGACCTAATAAACCCGGTTTAAACCCATAATGTTTCTTGTGATCAATCATGAATGGGTGATGTAAGTATGTAAGGTCATGGTTCACTCCTATGTTAGCTTCCACTCCACATGGCCTAGAGTCTACTACCTTAATCTTAACATTACCCGGACTACATGGTTTGATGGGTGGATCGGGACCTTTTTTAATTCCTAAATTCACATCTAAAGATGGAAGATTAGGTAACGGTTTTGGTTGAGGCTCCGGTTCATCAAAAATAGGAAATCCCCTAGAACTAAGAGTAAGGTTGTGATCACTATAAGCATTCAAACCTATATCCTCTAGTTGTGTTTGGTTCAAAGGTTCTACCTCCATCGGGATTCCTAAAGTCTCTTCTACTTCTTCCGGGTAAGTCACGGGCGGTGTGGGTGCCTCGAATGATGGTGGGTTTTGTGGAGTACTTGGTGGACTTGGATTTTCTACTTTATCCTCCATCTTATCTTGATTACCTTTGTGCTTATTATGTGATTTGTTGAAGTCTATCCCCAACATGCACCTAGGTATCTCAAATCCTTTACTATTCATCTCAAATTCTAAGTCCGATTCATAAGAATCTTCCCCGATAACATGATTACTATGTTCAATTTGCCTAAAGGATTCATCATGTGTTCCTTGAGATTCAAAGTCATTGATCATAAAACCTAGGTCTTTTTGCTCAATATGCTCATGTTAGGCTAAATCCTCCTCAATTGTTTCCTCAAGTTGTGATGCATACGAACCCATTAATTCATTAAACTTATGGTTCACGGTTAGGAGGCTTTCCTCAAAATTTTTCCAAAGGGTCTTATTAAAAGGAGTTGATCCTAACAATGATTGTTTAATAGAAGCCACACATGCACATAATTCATCAAACCTATCAAACTTTATACCCATCTCCTCTTGTATATATCTAAGATCACTTAAAAATTCATTGGAACAACAGGAAGCAAATCTATCCGTGTAAAGTAAGTGTTCCTCTATTGTTAATGATCTAAATGGAATTTCATCCGCCATGGTGACAAATGAAAATGGTTTTACAAACAAAGGGCACAAAGAAAAAGATAGACTAAAGAAATCTAATAAAAAAGAAAAATAAAAATCTCACTAGAAAGGAATCTAGTGAGTAGACCTAATAAAATAAAAATTCAACCTAAACAATAACTATTCCCCGGCAACGGCGCCAAAAACTTGATGCGTGGTTTTGCGACCTTACAACAGGTTTTACCTCTCGAGGGATCTCAAGAGGCTTGCAATCCCCACCAGGCAGTGTACCTGACCGATGTAGTATAGTGAAGTGGCAAGTACCGGGGGATTGATCGTTCTCTAGGGGAATAGTGTCGTTAGGATTGAAAAACTACTCTAATAGGTCTAAGGGTGAGGGAAGATTCTTTTTGTATTTTTATATTTTTATAAAAGCAAGTAAAATCTCAGGTTTGAAGGAGTGGGCGGAATTAGTTGCTAGTCAACTAACCCAAATAACTACAAATGCAAATAAAATAAAATACTTGAAAATGAAAAGGTTGTGAAACTTATATGGAGAGAAATGTGTTTACTTAGATTTCCTTACTCCCTAACTATCTTTTACCGGTTGATTAGTGTGTATTAATTGCGTGGATGACGGGTGTATTCCTTAATACCAATCGTGGGGTGGCGTACGTACTTCCCCAACTCTACAAGCTCCTACTTCACTCCTATGTCGAGCCGGCTAAGAAGCTCCTAACATGGGATCACTAGAATTCGCTCATGCATTAAATACAACCATAAAAACCTTAGTACGCATTGGTTCATGTTTCTTAAGACGTTCAAGCAAGTTACCGTATAGGAGGTTAGCCAGTTTTCTTAAGCCTAACATCGATAAACAATCATCCAATACAATTAATAACACACTAATAACCAATAATCAATAGTTAGGTTTCATTAGATCTAAGCAAACACAAGATAAATCTAGCCTAGCATGTTAATTAAAAGACAAGAACAAGATATAATCAAACAACACATAGACATATTGATTGATTAAATGAATACTTATCTTCAATTAAACATGGGAGATCCAAGGGTATAAAAACCCTTAAAAATGGCAGAAATTCGTCTTAGGGTTTCTCCTCACAAAGTTGCACACCAATGACAAAAAATTGCAAAACTATATATAGAACTTAGTATCTGACGGCGTCACGTTATAGATCTTGACGCCGTCACCTCGCCGTGGCTAGGGTTCCCGGATGGTCTTCCTGACGCCGTCCCTCTTTAATCCTCCAAAATCATCCCTGGCTTATCAAGGCTTGACGACCTTCTTGACGCCGTCCCCCTTTAATCTTCCAAAATTTCTCTGGCTTATCAAGGGCTGACGGCGTCACAATAGAGCTTGACGCCGTCACATGTACTTTCCAGCATATTTTTGAGACTTTGTCGTTTTCTTCACTTTTATGCTCCAAAAACGTCCAAAATGCTTCCTTTTCCAGATTTCTTCTCCAAAGTACCTAAAATGACAAAAGGAACGATTTAGGGCAATATTTGATCAAATAAATACGATTTAGGGCTTAAATGACCCCCTAAAAGTGGTACACTTTCGCTTCATCAAAAGACTTGCGTTAACATGATCTCTATTCCCTATGGTGCTTATGACATTAGCCCCTAGAACTTCTTCTAGTTTCTTAAATTGGGGCGTAAGTTCATTTAGCTCTATGGCAAATGGATCCCTATCCACTTGACGACCTCAAGTTAACCTAGTTTGGTTGTTCCTAGGCACAAAGAGATACTCATGAATGGTTTCTTTAGCGGTTAAAGGTGTGGCATATGGTGCTGTACGATCAAGGTTGGACTCTAGAATGGTTAATGACCACTTGTCCAAATAGAAACAGGTTCCTTGATTTGGAACTCCTAAAACATCTCCAAATTGATCTAAAGGAATGTTGAATTGAAACCCATTGACTATGAAATGGACATTCATGTATCCATAGTCATTTGAACTAAGTCCTACACTAGCATAGAACTCGAGAATGAACCTTGAGATGATGGGCTCATCGATGTCTAGAAGGCTATCGAAATGAATCGCGGCTAATTGTTCTCAGAGAATGGCACCTTCATAGAATGAGGGTTCTACGGTTCTACCCTCGTGTACGTACCATTTTTCTAAGGCTTTGAATATTTCAACTTGTTCCTCACTAAGTCCTTTGGTTTTGTGATGTTTAGGTAGGTATTTAACGGTTTCTTTGTGATCATAAAAATTTGCGGGAGGCATGTTTTATCCTAGACAAGAAAATATATAGTTTAGTTACAATTAACGAATATTTTCATATATATATTTCTAGTGTGTGCCTATATGGAGACAATGTGGAGGTACGGTTATCTCGACTCCTTTTGATGCATGAAAATTTTGTTTATGCAAGTTTTATGATAAAACAAGAGATAACCCAAACGCTCCTACTTCAATTTAGGTTCGATTGAATGTACCCAAAAATACATATTAGTTATGTATTCTCTTTAGCATTCAAGAGACATTATGCTAGTGATGTTTAAAACATAATGTTTTTGTATTTGTATGAACAATGTCCAAAAACCGTTTTTCCTTGTCGTGAGAAGATTTTAGCAAAAATTTCTCATGGTGTTTTTGATGAATTATGATAATGCCATATGATGTGCAATTCCTAACTATGAAAAACATGATTGTTATGCATTAGTATTGCTCAGATTTTACAGATATGCATAAACCTAGTTTGATTTGTGCATAATAAAATCCAGACATAGAATTGACATGAAAGAATACTTACATATATAAGTACAAATTGGTTGTGAAGATGACTAATAGAATTTGGTATGATATGTCGAGTTCCAGTAGCAAATATGTTTTGGGAAGTGGATGAATAGTACAGGAGTTTATTTAATATGCAAAAAATTGGCTCAGCAGGCCAGATCGGCGGATCTGAAACAAGGATCCGCCCTTGTCGTTTGATCCCAGGATTAGAACACAAATTGGGTTATTGCCGTGTTTGGTTAATCTAAGTTTGAGGTAAATTTATCTATCACTAGGTTCCATTAATCCTAAACTAGTCTAAAATTAAAGTTCTCTCTAAGGGGCTTGTAAGGATGTCGGCAGTGTGATATCGACTCTGAAAGAGAGACTTCCTGCTCGACTTGAGATTATGTTGCGCTGTTTGATGATCGAAGTATAAGAATCGCTCAAGAAGAAGGGTGTGTGCGGTTATTGAGATGCGATTAGAGATTTGAGATAATATCTAAGCGTGTTGGTAACATCATTTTATTATCTCTAGCTTAAGTAGATTCGCATACTACCTTAAATAGTTGAATCATCAAAGTTGAACTAGAAGTCTCTTAGTTTGGGTCAAGGATTCGGCAATGTTTTCCTCTGACGATACTTTCTCGATTGAGATTTTTCCCTTCTGAACATTGTCGCGTAGGAAGTGGTGTCGTATTTCTATGTGTTTGGTTCTAGCGTGTTGGACTGGATTTTTGCTGAGATCGATAGCTCCTTTGTTGTCGCAAAGAATGGGAATGTCGTTGAGTTAAATTCCATAGTCGACGAGAGCTTGTTTCATCCACAGTGCTTGTTGACAAGCTTTTCCTGCTAACACGTACTCGGCTCCAGTTGTTGATATTGCGAGGGCCGTTTGTTTCTTAGCAAACCATGATGTGAGACAATGTCCTACAAAAGTACAAACACCGCTTGTACTTTTCCTATCAACATAATCACCAGCATGGTCTGAGTCGGCATACACTATGGTTTCCATTCCCGTTCCTTTGGGATACCATAATCCTAAATGTGTAGTGCCTTTAATATATCTAAAGATCCGTTTAACGGCTTCAAGATGGGATATTTTGGGATCTTCTTAAAAGCGTGCACATAGAAAAACACTAAACATAATGTCCGGTCTACTAGCCGTAAGATAGAGTAAACTACCAATCATTCCTCTATATTTCGTGCTATCTACAGGTTCACTTTCTTCATCCTTTGTGAGTTTGGTTTCGGAGGACATGTGTGTTTTTATAGGTTTTGAGTCTTCAAGACCAAACTTCTTAAGCATATATTTGATATACTTAGATTGGTTGAAGAATATCCCATTTTCCAATTGTTTGATTTGGAGACCTAAGAAAAAGTTAAGTTCCCCCATCATACTCATTTCAAACTCATCATGCATGATTTTTGAAAATTCATCGCATAACTCTTGACAAGTTGAACCGAATATAATGTCATCCACATATATCTGGACTATGATAATATGTGATCCCTTTTTCTTGGTGAAAAGAGTATTGTCTACTAGGCCCATGGTATACTTATGGTCAACTAGGAAAGTCTTAAGTCGATCATACCAAGCTTTTGGTGCTTGCTTAAGTCCGTATAAAGCTTTCTTAAGTTTGTAGACATGATTTGGTTTTTCAAAATCGGCAAAGCCGGGAGGTTGTGCTACATACACTTCCTCATTTATAAAACCATTTAGAAATGCACTTTTGACATCCATTTGAAATAGTTTAAAGTCATGTGCACATGCATATGCAAGTAGTATCCTAATTGACTCAAGTCTAGCGACGGGTGCAAATGTTTCATCGTAATCTATACCTTCCTGTTGATTGTAGCCTTGTGCTACTAGCCTAGCTTTGTTTCTAGATACTACGCCATTTTCATCCATTTTGTTTCTAAAAACCCATTTTGTACCTATTATGGTTTGATTTTTAGGTTGTGGGACTAATGTCCAAACGTCATTCCCAACAAATTGATTTAATTCCTCTTGCATCGCAATGACCCATGATTCATCTTTTATGGCTTCATTAACATTTTTAGGTTCAATTGTTGAAATAAAACAAAAGAAATAACTTTCGTTTTGAGCTTTAGACCTTAATGTTGTTTCATTGATTTTTCCTATGAGGTTTTCTAATGGATGACTTTTGGTTTCTTTGATATTAACTATTTCTCTTTTTACCGGTTCATCTTCTTTGTCACTTTCAATATTTTCCTGATTTTCAACCATTTGACTTTCAACTAAGTCATCATCTACCAAAGGTGATGTCTTAGAGGGAGGTGGACTTTCATCGAATGTTACGTTCAATGATTCCTCGACTCTTGAGGTTTCTTTGTTCAAAACTATATATGCTTTACTAGTTTGTGAATATCCTAAAAATACACCTTCATACGACTTTGGGTCGAACTTGGTGAGATAATCATTTGTGTTTAAAATGAAGCACTTGCTTCTAAACACTCTAAAATATCCTAAAGTAGGCTTTTTGCCTCTATATAACTCATATGGAGTCTTTTTCAAAAATGGTCTAATTAGAACTCGAATTAGGATATATGTGGATGTATCTACAGCGTGACACCAAAACTTTTGAGGTATGTTTTGTTCATTTAACATAGTTTTACTCATTTCTTGAATTGTCCTATTTTTGCGTTCTACTACACCGTTAGATTGAGGAGTTCGAGGAGCTAAGAAATTATGTGTTATGCCATTAGCATCACAAAAAGCTCCTAATTGGATTTCGTTGTCAAATTCACAACCATGGTCGGTTCTTATTGACACTATGTTAGTTCCTATTTGATTTTGAATTTTCGTACTTAAGATTTCAAATTTATCAAACGCTTCATTTTTAGTTTTCAAAAACGTAGTCCATGTATACCTAGAGTAATCATCTACTATTACCAAAGTATAGAAGTTTCCCCCGTAACTTTGTATTGCGGATGGACCAAACAAATCCATATGTAATAATTCTAGACACCTAGATGTAGACACCATGTTTCTAGCCTTATGGCTATTATGAACTTGTTTTCCTATTTTGCAAGCATCACAAAAGTGTTGGTCATATTTCAACTTGGGCAGGTTCCTAACGAGTTCCTTAGATGATAAGGATTGAATTAACCTCATATTGGCGTGACCTAAGCGTCGATGCCATAACGTTGAGTTTTCGTCCAGAGAGGTGAGACAAAGTTTGTCTTTAGGTGTTTTGTCTAATTTCATAACGTAAACGTTATTCTTCAAAACACCTTTTCCTACGATTATGCCATCTTTAAGTATTTTACTTCCATTTTCACTGAAAAGGATGTTATACTTTTTGCGGCATAATTGACTAATACTAAGTAAGTTAAATCCTAAGTTGTCTACATGAGCAACATCATCAATAGTGAGAGAGTCATGAGAAATCGTACCTTTTCCGATGATTTTACTTTTAAGCTTGCTACCGAATGTGACATTACCTCCGTCGTACACTTGGTCGGTTGAGAAAATGCTTTTGTTTCCCGTCATATGTCTAGAACATCCACTATCTTTGATCCACTCGTCAGGTTCTAACTCTACCTTTAAGCACACCTCTTCTAAGTTATGGGCCATGAGATCAACTTTGTCGTTCTTTGGCTCGTCTTCATCACCGTCATTGTCACTCCAAGCTCCACTAACAAATGCTTTCTGAGACTTATTCATTGGAGGCTTTGGACAATCTCCTATTAGGTGACTGGAATCCTCGCACCTAAAACACTTCCTATCTATTTTTCCTCTCCTATCATCACGGTCTTTTTGGAAGGATTTATTTTCTTCACGAGGTTGTCTTACGAACCTTCCTCATCTCCTAAAGAACTTTTTGAAATCTCTAACGGCCATGGTATACTCTTCATCTTCACTACCCGAACTAGACTCTTCATCACTTAATTCTACTTTAGCTTTTAAGGCAATGGACTTCATCTTCTCCTTTTTGCCTTTAACTATTTCTGAGTCTTTTTCCAATACCATTTCGTGAACTTTGAGATTTTCGATGAGCTCTTCAAGTGTCATGATTGAGAGATCCTTGGATTCTTCAATAGCTGTCACCTTTGCTCTCCACTTCGGATGAAGTGCTCTAAGAAATTTCCGGACAAAGTTCCTGCTAGAAAAAGATTCATCAAGTGCTTTAAGAGAAGTAATTATAGTATTAAACCTAGCAAAATCACTATCAATGGTCTCATCTTCAGAAATAACAAATTGTTCATATTGTTGAACAAGAAGATCAATTTTGTTATCTTTGACTTGTGAGTTCCCTTGATGAGTGATAATCAATGACTGCCAAATATCCTTAGCCGTTTTACACATAAAAACTCTTTCATATTCTTTCTTAGGTAAGGCATTATAAAGCATCATTTTGGCTTAATTATTTTTGGCAATTAACTTCTTTTGCTCATCACTGTGACGAGTAAGAGAAGTACCTTTATCCCGACCACCTAATACATTTGATATAGGTTTATAATCACCTTCTACTATAATATACCATAGATCTATGTCCTTTGAATTCACATACGTCTCAAAGCGGGTTTTCCAGTATATGAAACAATTTGGTTCAAATAGAGGTGGTCTTTGCATATATTGCTCTTCTTTAAAGTTTTCAAAAACCATTGATCGTTTCAAGTTTTTAAAATACAATATATTTTGAAAATCTTGAGTAACGTAGCTCTGATGCCAATTGTGGAAAACTAGAAGGGGGGTTAAATAGTTTTTACCGTTTTAAATTTAATTCACTTTGTGACTTAACGTGATTTCAAAGTAAATACTCACAAACAAACAATATAAGTAAAGTAAGTAAGGATAGGAACAATCAAACCACAACACGGAGATTTATAGTGGTTCGGCTACAAGGACTCTCTTCCTTGCACTACTCCACTCCTTGAGCCTCTAACTCGAGAGTTTTTCTTCACTAAGAAACAAACTCCCTTCTCGGCGGAGAAAACCTTTATACACGTCGCTTACACTTTATCCGCTACTAAGCTAAACATCGGGTTCTTTACAAGGGTACAACCACTCCCGTTGGTTCTTTAACAAAGGTACAACCACTCCCGTTGGTTCTTTCACAAGGGTACAACCACTCCCGACACTCTTTGTGTTTTAAGGACTAAAACACTAACCAAACACTACTGAATGAAATGTACAAACAATGATGTGTGAAAACTACAAGATCACACAGTAACTAATGTAATGAAACTTGCAACAGTATGTATGTTGAAGCTTGTATGCACAATCTTCTTTGCTACAAAAGTGAGATCAATGAAATGAAAGAATGATATGGGTTAGTAATGTACAAATGAATGAATATCTAATTTAGGCTATATGAGTGATGAATGTGCCTGAATGATCAGTTTGCTATTTATAGGCAAACTGATCAAACAGGTGGCGGATTTGGCGGTTCCAATAAAAGGGATCCGCCCTTGTAGTGGTTTGGTTCCGCGGGTACAGGACAACTAAGATATTCCTATATCTTTCCATATCTTGCACAATCTTTCCATATCTTCCAAGGTCAACTCTGTGGGAAACTAGAAGGGGGGGTTGAATAGTTTACCGATTTTGAGTTCTTTTAAAAATCTTGTTTTAAAAGTTGGATATTGGAAACTTTGATTCGAACTCTATGTGCTATCAATCAACACCTATATGAACTACACACTAAACTAACTAATGCTAAATAATGAAATTAAAGAGTAGAGTTGGAAAGATCAAACCGAGACAAAGGATTTATAGTGGTTCGGCTACGAAGCTCTTCTTCGCCATACTCCACTCCTCGAGTATCACACTCGAGAGTTTCAAGCACTATGTCAACAACCTCCCTTCAAGGGGAGAAAACCGTACACGTCGCTTATCCTATTACCGACACTAAGCTAAATGTCGAGTGCTAATCTTAGCTAGCACCAATCTACCAAGGTCCACGTGAACAATTACACAAGCCCAATGGCTACAAGAGATCACCACGATCTCAACACGATCACAAAGATCAACTCTCACTTCACTACACTTAATCTAACTACTTTAGATCCTTTGATCACTCACACACAAGCCCAATGGCTTTAAGAGATCTTCACTATCTCTTAAGATCACAATGATCTTCACTCACACTCTCACAAAAGAAAGATAATCTTGATGTATGCTAAGATACAACAAGGATGTAACAAGTGTTACAACAACCTAACAACTACAACTCTTGTATCCTCTTGAATACTTGAGTTCTTCTCTTGCTAGTGAAGAGGAATGATAACACCTTGTATCAACTTGGATACTTTTGTTCTTCTCTTGATAATGAAGAGGAATTATAACACCTTGTATCAACTTGGATACTTGTGTTCTTCTCTTGCTAGTGAAGAGGAATGAAGAGGATCACTTTGAGGATGATTGGATCACTCTTGAACAAAAGAAAAACTAATCTAAATGATCTAAGAAAGAAAGTGTGAAGAGAATATTCAACTCAGAAAGTTTTGTGTGTGTAAGGATACCTAAAAACTGTGAATGGGGTTGGTTTTTATAGGCAAGAAAAATCTGAACGTTACAGAAAATTTTGTACGGACGGCTCCACTAAACATGCCACGGCTCCACTAAATTTAGTGGAACCGTGGAGCCGTCCTAGACTAGGACGCTCCAAATTTTGTCTTTTCTAGTGAAAACTTATTTGGGGAAGGTTCGAGCTGATTTTGGGGGGAAAAATAGCTGTTCTGATTTTCAAACTTATTTTTCCATTAAAACATTTCTTAATAATTCAAAAATAATTTGTCATGTGTATTTTTGAAAAAATGTTTTGTCCCATTAAAATGTGAAGTCTCAAAACACAAATTCACTTCTTTGATCATTTGTCAAGTTGTAAATTTGTTCTAGAGTGATTTGCGTAGAAACGGGATCTTCCGATTAAAAACTTGTTTACGTTAATTTTAAGGTAACATGATTTCACATTTTGTCATCTTCAAAACGTGAAGTAATCGAAAGATGTAAATAACGTTTTTAGAACATTATTTGCATCAACAAACTCTTTAGCTTGAAGATCTATACACGATGTCACCTAAATCCTCAAGATATCTTAAAGATATCAAAATGAGGTATGCCATAATGTCATGTTTAATATTTCTAATTTAAGAAATAAAAATAAAACATGTAAATGTAAAATGTATGCAATGTGATTCCTAGTGATTATGTAATGTGTAAATATGTTTTAAAAGACTTGTTACTATAAATGTAAAAGACTTTAACTTATATTTATGCTTTTCTTAAAGATTAACTTTGTAATTGTCATTAACAAAATTAAGCAAATATCGTAAAATATAAATAACGTTTTTAGGACGATATTTGTATTAACAGATGATTTCATTTCTTACATTAAATTGTAGTAAAAAGGTTCCTATTAAAGACAGCCCTAAGGGATGTCATTACCAAAACCCTGATAATAACATGAAATAGAACTTTTTATAGTTATATGTAAATAATCATTAAGAAAATTCATATCAGGATGGCACGAAGGGGCACATATACTTTTTGAAGGCTAAAATCTAATTATCATTCGAAACTATTTAACAAACTACTGGGACCTCATTTTATAACTCTGATATTCGAATGATAAATCTTTAAAAACGACTCAATTAGAGATCATTTTCTATTATTATAACTGTTGTACCATCGAGTAACACCGAGCTTGAATTTCGCTGCGTATCCCGAAATTGGGGGTGTTACAATATGTCTTTGGTTCAACTTGGTAGTCACTTGCACATAGAAGAATCTCTAAGAGCGCAAGAAAGTGATAAGGGCAAATGAAGAGAGGCTGTTGGATCCTCGATGAATATGATTGAGGAGGGTGAAAACAATAAAAACAACACTAAAAACAAAGGAAATAAACGTGGTTTCAAGGATAGTAATGGTGGTTCCGGTTCCAACAAGAAGCCTAAAGTGGTAAGTTGGAAGTGTGGCAAATCTGGTCACTTTAAGAAGAATTGTTGTAGTAGAAACACGAAGGATGGCGCAAGCATAGTGGTTTGGGAAAGGGGTCTAAGGACCATTCCCAAAACCAAGGTCAAAATTTAGTATATCGTTGAAACATATTTATTACATATTATTTTTTACTAACTTTTAAAGCATTTTATATGCAACTTGATGTTATTACGTGGTAGATTAATTCTGATGCCACAGCTCATGTTGGTAAGAGTCCAGAATGCTCTAGTTATGAAAAACTTTTAGCATATTATAACTCTTAATTATACTATAATTTACTTAAGAAAAAGTCTTTTGCAAACCACAATTACAATGATATAAAAGTCTTTTTATTGCTTTGGTATGTATCAACAAATACAATAAAATAAGATTGTGAGAGAATGAAGAGCTTTTAGTAAAAGCTTGAGGTTTACTAAGTTGTTGTAAGAAAACTTTTTTTAAAAAAAAAAAGCTTTTATTACAATGCAAAAAACCCTTTTAAAAAGCTTATTAGGTTACTAAAAAGCTATTAATCACTTTACCAATAGAGATGCTCTAAAGATCGTTGTTGGTTTAAGATATATGAACCGGAAGACAAATATGTCCTTGATTTCATTTGAATATTTGAATATTTGTACATTTCGTAAACAAAGTTGCAAAGTACACAATAGCTGAGAGTTTTCTAGATTTTAAATATATAATGTTTTGCTATATAAACTGAATAAAGGGTTTTGCTAATGACAGCCCTTAGGGCTGTCTTTAAGAGAATAATTTTTATTACAAAGTCATCTATAAATCAGTATAATTGGATGTCAATCCTTAGATTTTTTTATGCACAACTAACATTTGATTCTGATAGGATGATTTCATTTCTTACATTAAATTGTATTTAAAAGGTTCCTATTAAAGACAGCTCTAAGTGATGTCATTAGCAAAATCCTAATAATAACAAGAAATAGAGCTTTTTATAGTTATATGTAAATAATCATTAAGAAAATTCATATCAGTAGACGATCCTGTCTTCTTTTGTAAATATTAACTAAATTTAAAACTAAACGAAAGCAAAATACAAAGGCTCGCACGGGCACGTTCAAATATCTTTTCTAACAATACTGAAGTTATTTGTTTGAATCCGTAAAACGTTAGTAACTAGTGTAACACTTATGGCTTAAAGATAATATGTGAAAAACAATGTTTAAACTGACTTGGGGAAGTCTTACATTATGAAACTAACTGAGTTACGTTTAGCCCCAAAGTTGTGACCCATGGGTCCTAACTTTGGTTATTTTACCTAAGAGTTGTTAAACAATGATAAGAGATTAATTTCATTTTTTCATTTTCTTACAATGTAAGAGTATCTAATTTAACACTATTATGCCCATTGCGTTTTGATTATTGCATTTCAATATGTATACATAAACACCTCTAAAAAAATTTGATCATAGTAAAATGTAATGAAGAAAGACATGAGCTCTTAATTGTTTCACTTACTTGATCATGTAAACATGTAGAGGCGAAATGACCCTTATATAAATCAGATGATCATAAATTATAATCATTTTGTTTTTATAATTCAAATGTGATTATTTGAATCATAAATTTCACTCTAGTCCAAACTAAAATTACTAGATATTTAGATGAGTCATTTCAAAACAATGCAAAGACCCCCTTGTATATATAACCATTTGATTGTTTCCCCAAATTCTATTTTTCAGTCTTTTTCTAACAGACCAATTACTCATGGGTTTAAGCCATTAAATAGCTACATACTTTCTCAGAGTACGTGTACTAAATTTATTATTTGTATCATACATCAACTTTTGAATTCGTGTTAATATGGTCACTTTTTTATCGGCAACCGGTAAAACCGGCTAATTTATGTGACGTGTATTTGTGTTTTCTATTTTGCTTATTTTAAAAAAGTGACGTGTATTTATTTTGTGTATTTTAATTATTTTGAAAATGTGATGTGGAATAAAACGCTCTAATAAAACAGTTGGGTCCATTCAGTAACCAAGCGTCCTGAATACAAGGATTTGAATACAAATTAACCCAAGTGATAAACAACCTTAAGCGATCTCAGGTCACTGAGTGAACAGTCACTCAGTGAGTTATCTTCAGGATGCTTAGGACGAGTCTAAGAAGAAAGATTTACCATTCAGTGAGGCGGAACTCCCTAAGTGTCACTTAAGCCAAAAAAGAAGATAATGGGTTCAGTGAGTGATGACAATAACTCACTGAACCCTAGTCTCCTCAACAACAATAATGAATGAAGATGAAGACTAAAGACCAAGACTTAAGAATCTGAAGTCTGAAAAAAAGGCAGGACAAGGCGGGAAGAGTTTGAAAAGATAAGGAGAAGTCCTTATCAGGCCAAAGTCAAACTTTCCCTGAAAGGCTTGAGAACAAGAGCAGTGTCATCACTGTCACTCAGAAAGCATATTTGTCTTATACCCGATATAGGTTCTTGTAACATGGACAAAATACATCACTATTTTGTCCAGACTAGCTAGGTCATTCTTTTTATCTTTTTAGTCACGAGTGCTCTTTTATACTTGTGTATAAATAGGATCATAAGGGAGAAAAATGGACAAGTTTTGTGCACTTAATTCTTAGACATTAACAAAACCACTTTTCTCCCCCAAAGAGCAACCTAGTCTCTGAGATAGCTCAGTGGTTCATTCATTGTTGCCACTCAAGCATAGCTTGAGTTTAGAGAGGGGAACATATCATACTTTGTCATTTCAATCCCAAGTGTTTATTCCGCGAACATTTGGGTATAGATTCTTTTGATTAATTTCTAATAAGAATTTAAACTTTGAAAAACTTGTGTTTTATCTTTTACGTTTTACTTATTTGTTTAAATTAATCAATACATTACTCAGCCATGGAACATGATTAGCTTAACTTTGTAGTTAAATCTAATTGTGTAACGGGAACAACAAATGGTATCAGAGCCTCTGGTTTGTAAAATATTTCAAAAACTAAAGAGTGCTCAAAAGGTTTTTAAAACCAAGATCCTACCATGGCTGATATTAATGTGCCCTAACTAGTTGACAAAAAGGGAGGAAGCTATTCAGCTGTTGCTCCCAGACTAGAAGCTGGAAAATTTAGTAAGTAGAAAAAGCGTATGCTTTGCTACTTGACTTATATGGAACCATACTACATCACATGTATCAATAAAGGTCCTTATGTCCCTAAGACTGCTGAAGGGTTACCTAAACCTGAAGCTTAGTGGGCCATTCATGAGAGAAGGGTGGTCAACCAAGACCAACGCCTGAAAAGCATCATTATATCTTGTCTTCCTGACGATACAATGAAATCAGTCATTAACTGCACAACTGCCAAACAAACTTGGCTTGACTTGGTTCATAGCTTTGAAGGTCCCTCAGATACCAAGGAAAATAGGATCATGGACTTAAAACTTGAGTATAATAATTTCGGGGCCAAAGACTCTGAAAGTCTCTCTCAGACCTATACTAGATACAAAACCCTGATAAATGAATTATCAAATGATGGTTTAGTTTTGTCTAAGCATGAAATCAATGTCGGCTTTGTCAACAGTCTCCCTGAGAAGTGGTTAAACTTCTCTCAGGGCCTCAGGAATGCAAACCACATTCAGACCCTTGAGCTCCCTGAGATCTATGAGAAGTTTGTCTATGAGGACAACTTAATCTCTAGGAGATACCCTGACTCAAAGAAAGCTCTTGAGACCAAAAAGGCCCTGACAACCATACCCATATCATATACCTTTTATTCTAATGGTGTTGTGCAGGATTTCCAAGAGAATTTTGATAATGAGGCTGATGAAAGAACTAGTGAGGAGTACCTAAATGATTTACAATTAGAATATCAAGAAAGGGCACTCCTTGCTAATTAAAAAAGGTTTATTAAAAGAAATCAGTCAAACTTTTCTAAAGCAAAAGAAAATAAAACCACTGAATGTTTCAAATGTGGTAAAAAGGGTCATTTTGCAAAAGACTATTTTTCAAAAACCATCTCAGAACCCTCTTATAAATTTTCTAAAAACAGTTCTTCTTCAGGAACTAGCAAGTTTCAACCTAAAATGCTTTAGTCTACCCACCATTTTCAAAACAACAATGTTCAAAAAGGTCAAAAAGACTTTAAAGCTAAATATTGGAAAGCTAAAGCTAAACTTTCTCTCCTTGAGGCCAATCCCTCAATGTCTCAGGCTGTTCAAACTTCCAAACCTGTTCAAACAAAGAACAAGGTTCTTGTAGCTGAAGCCTATGACTGGGATGAAGAAGAGGTCTCCTCAGATGATGAAGAAGTAAGAGTCAGTGCACTGATGGCACTTTCAGATAGTGATCAATTGGCTGTTGGAAAAAGCCATGCAAGAAATGGAGAGTGGGTCAACATTACCATGAAAAAGGTAAATATTTTACTTTCTATGGATGATGATTCTGATTGGCAATCTTACATGAATTACATTAATGTTGATCTTAAGTTTATTGAAGAACAAAGGCTTAATTTGCTTTCAAAATATAACAATCTTGTTCAAGAATTAAATAAGTGTAGAGATGAATTGCTTGTCTTAAAACAAGCCAAGCTAGAAGCTATTACACTTCAAATTCAAAACACTGAGATTTTGAAACAAAATCAAGCTCTTCAAAATGAACTTAACAAAGAAAAGGCTGTCATTGAAAGCTGGACTAAAAAGAATCCTAAAGTCTATGAAACTGTTAGTCTTATTCCTAGTGCTAACAAGAAAGTCATAGGAGAAGACCAACTCACTGAATCCCCCAGTGAGAGTCATAGTGAAAAGGTCTTTATTCTAACTGGCATATCTTTTGAGCAAGAAATGGTACCCAAGTCTAGTGACTGGATTGTCAGAAATAACCCAGTCAGTAAGTTACCTAACTTTAAGACTGGGAAAATCTTGCAACCTGAAAGTCAGGCTATAGACGATATGCTTGGACTCACTAATAAACACAGTAACACTGAGTCAGTCAATGAGTCTGAATCAGAATCACATGCACCACTCCCACCTCTGAAAGTCCTTCAAGGAGCTGAACCATGCTCTAACCTTACACCATTAGTCTACTCTCAACATTCTCCAAAGGAGAAGTCAGGAGTAGGTAAATCCATCCTGAAAAGGTCAACACCTGAAGTCTCAGTTCCTACTGATGACTCAACAACTTCAGTCCCTACTGAGGTAAAATCAGAAAGCCCTGATTCAAAATATGATCAGTTGGCTGAGCTTCTCAGGAAGCTGAGTGAGAAGATTGAATCTTCTGAGAAACCTTCTCAATCTAAGATGAAGGAACTCAAATCAGCTTCCTTAAGCACCACCAAAACAAAACCCTCAAAACCTCAGCAAAGATGTGAGCTGTGTAACTATACAAATCATTCCACTGATGATTGCTATAGAATCCTCTTTTGCATGGTATGCAAAAAGAAAGATCACAGAACTTCTGATCATATGTCATACACAGTCACATCCAAAGCTGCAAACTTTAAAGCACAAGCTTTTAAGTATCCCCCTGATTCTAAGCAGAAGTAGAAACAAAAGGCTAAGCCTTTTTCACCTTACCCACATTGTGGCTTCAATGACCACCTTCCTAAGGATTGTCTAATGGACACTAGTTGTGACATATGTGGATATCCCACTCATGACACCTCAGGACATGAGAAGGTCATTCAGGCTAGAAGAGGAATCACTAAGTTATCCTCTCAGTCCTCTGAGTCCTCATCTGCAATCAAATGAAAAATTTATGAAAGCTCAGTCCATACAACCACTGACCATGCATCAATTGTTACTTTTAAAAAGGCCATTAAAGCTAAGCCCTCCAAGAAGAGGGGTCCTAGAAAGAACTAGCACAGTTTACTATTTGTGCAGAGACATTCCAGGGAGCCAGTTTGGCATCTAGATAGTGGATGTTCCAAGAGCATGACTGGTGTGAAAGAATATCTGCACAAGTATGTAGAGGAACCAGGACCTTAGGTGGTATTTGCTGATAACTCATCATGTCTCATTGAAATTTATGATTCAGTAAAATGTAGTGGTATAATCTATAGGTGATGTAAAAAATAAATCAACATATTAAAATATAAACGCAGCTGAAAACATCACCAACAAGGATCCATATAGCCTTATGATCAATCATAGAATTAAACAAACAAGTTTTATACCTTTGTAGCGTGATCCGGGTAACACCACCAATATCACCACCATGATGGAATGCAAGAAACCAAAAGATCAATAAGGTTGATCTTCTCTAAGTGTGAAACACACTACACGTCATCGATCACCACCCGATGCTAGTCTTGACCTCGTAACAATGATCCTTGATGCATCTACAATAGAATGAGCAAAGAAGGGATCAAGAAAACACAAACCCTAGAAAAGGGTGTGTTTTTGTGCCGTACATATTAGGGGAGAGAAGGGGAAAAACGTTTTTGGTAAGTTGTTTAGTGATTAGTGATAATGAAAGACTAAATCAATATTGATCTTATCATTATCTAAGTTACACATAACCCCTTCAAAAACTTCCATTGTCCCTCTTTTCCCTTCCATATGACCGGCCATGATAAGGGCCCTGAATGGGCTTGCCCATTGTTGGCCCAGTCCAAAAACACTAAGTCTAACTTAGTATTTAATGGCCCGTTATTGATCCTGAGTTACGTAGTCGTTTATATATTGTAAATACGATAATTACAATCTATAAAATGATGTCTCTGTGTATAAGTGTGTGACCTCATAGGCTCACATATGTCTAGCCATATAATTATTAATTATGACACGAGCATACTCCAACAGCACCCATTTACGACGTCATAATAATCAAGTAATTATACAAGCAATGGTTAACGTCTAGCAACACGCCAATGCCCCTAGAAATATGAGAGGGTAGTTTCTTAAACTGCTCATTTCAGATGGTTTATATGTCATCTATCCTTTTGTTTCAGAT
Organism: Artemisia tridentata subsp. tridentata; assembly: GCA_021014915.2. Taxonomy (NCBI): domain Eukaryota; kingdom Viridiplantae; phylum Streptophyta; class Magnoliopsida; order Asterales; family Asteraceae; genus Artemisia; species Artemisia tridentata. Next base: position 109,301,951 of record CP139505.1, read on the forward strand.
ACCGTGTTGAACATCAGACATGGATCAAATGTCATTCTAATATTTCAAACATTATGTTTCTCGATATAGATATTGAACAAGATAACCAAGTGGGTTAAGATTCATCTTCATCTCATTTGGGTACGGCCATACAAACATCTGTCCAATTCATCGAGGGGCCCAATAGTATCTAACTCCATAACATATGGAGGAACAAATCCTGTTTTGACTACACGTGTCATTCACATGCATCATATCACTCCTGATAATGGCTTTTATAACTACCTTATTCAGGACAGTGTTTAACCATATCAAGGAATGAAATTGCACACATGTAAGACCTGCTTGCATCTCAAGTCTAAGGATAAGAGACATAACCTCTTGCAAGATTCACTATTGACGACGATCCATGTAGTGAAACTCGTAGGTTGGGTTAATCCAATGTTCATCACAATGAACAACATGTGAGCTTGGCAAATAAATCACCAACACGCTCACATTTGCCTTAATTTGATGATACTCCCGTATCGTCAACCGACAATGGATAATTTTAGAATAAATAAATTATTCATGGATTAAACATGCAAATATAGAACACAGTAGTATAAATGAAGACGATCATACCAGGTATATCAATTCATTGTATAATACGACTGCTTACATTTCCATTATCCAAATACTAAAAACAGATATGCATAAGACTACTCATAGGTCGAAATCCGATGTTCCCACCATGATCAAATCATGTTGTACAAGACAACAAGTAGTCATCTGAGTAAACTTTGAGAATACTTGTTTCAAAACTCATGAAAGGTTTGAATGATGATTGTCCTTTGTATGTGCACATTCAAGTACAAGACGAGTATCGCAACAATACATTCCATAGGGTGTTTGAAGCTAGCAAAACACCTACTTTAGACAGTCATCTGAATAGTGATGAAGCGAAAAGTGTATCGCTTTTAAGGGGTCATTTAAGCCCTAAATCGTATTTATTTGATCAAATATCGCCCTAAATCGTTCCTTTTGTCATTTTAGGTACTTTTGAGGAGAAATCTGGAAAAGGAGGCATTTTGGACGTTTTTGGAGCATAAAAGTGAAGAAAACGGCAAAGTCTCAAAAATCGGCTAAAAGTTACCTTTGACGGCGTCACAATTTACTCTGGACGGCGTCATGCCTTGGCAAGAAAAGTTGGACGTGAAATTTACTCATGATAAGCCAGTGAAAATAGCATGTGAATTCTGACGGCGTCACGCTTTAACTTGATCAAGGGCGTCACGGCTTAAATCAAAAGGGGACGGCGTCACGTTCAAGGTTCGACGGCGTCAAGCCTTGATAAGCCAGAATGGATTTTTGAAGAGCTAAAGAGGGACGGCGTCAAGAAGGTCATCCGGGAACCCTAGAAGCGGCGAGGTGACGGCGTCACACTCCATAACGTGACGTCGTCAGATCCAAAAATCTATATATATTTTTCTAATTTTTTGTCATTAAGGGAGAACTTAGTGTGTGGAATTTTGGGAGAAAACCCTAAGACGATTTTAGCTCCTTTTTCAAGGCTTTTTGCCTTGAGATCTTCCATGTTACATTGAAAGATAAGTTATCAATTAATCATTCAATATGTCTATGTGTTGTTTGATTCTATCTTGTTCTTGTCTTTTGTTTAACATGTTAGGCTAGATTTATCTTGTGTTTGCTTAGATCTAATGAAACCTAGCTATTGATTATTGGTTATTAGTGTGTTATTAGTTGTATTGGATGATTGTTTATCTATGTTAGGCTTAAGAAAACTGGCTAACTTCCTATTCGGTAACTTGCTTGAACGTCTTAAGAAACATGAACCAAATGCGTACTAAAGGTTTTTATGGTTGTATTTAATGCACAAGCGAATTCTAGTGATCCCATGTTAGGAGCTTCCTAGCCGGCTCGACATAGGAGTGAAGTAGGAGCTTGTAGAGTTGGGGAAGTAAGTACGCCACCCCACGAATGGTATTAAGGAATACACCCGTCATCCACGCGACTAATACACACTAATTAACCGGTAAAAGATAGTTAGGGAGTAAGGAAATCTAAGTAAACACATTTCTCTACACATAAGTTTCTCACCACATTTTCATTTTTGTTATTTTATTTTATTTGCATCCGTAGTAATTTTGGGTTAGTTGACTAGCAACTAATTCCGCCCACTCTTTCAAAACCGAGATTTTACTTGCTTTCATAAAAAATTATAAAAACACAAAAAGAATCTTCCTCAACCCTTAGACCTATTAGAGTAGTCTTTCATACCTAACGAACACTATTCCCTGTGGAGAACGATCAATCCCCCGTACTTACCACTACACTATACTACATCGGTCAGGTACACTGCCTGGTGGGGTTGTAAGCCTCTTGAGATCCCTCGAGAGGTAAAACCTGTTGTAAGGTTACAAAACCACGCATCAAGTTTTTGGCGCCGTTGCCGGGGAGTAGTTATTGCTTAGGTTGAAATTTTATTTTTATTAGGTCTACTCACAAGATTCCTATCAAGTGAGATTTTTTCTTTTTATTTTGTAGCTTTCTCGTAGTCTATCTTTTCTTTGTGATTTTGTTTGTAATTTGCTTCAAATGGACTTTTCACTTAGATTTCTAAGATTGCATGATATGGTTGAGTGGCTAGAACACCAAGAAGTTCAAAATACCTCATTTAGAGACACTTATGAATCATATGAGCCTTCACCTAGGATAGATTCTTATGAACAACCTCCATGTTTAGGATCTTGTTTTAGTGAGGCTAATAGGAAAAGCGACCTAGTTTGCCAAGGAATTGTGGATAGAGCCGTATCAATAAATCATAAGTTGGATGAAGCACTAGGTTTGTTATTATCACTACCTAAGAAAATAATTGACGAGGATATAGGTGATCTTGACACGTGGAATGATGAGGTAAACACCATAAGCCCACAAAATACTCAACCATCATTTGAGGCACCCACACCGCCTGTGACTTACCCGGAAGAAGTAGAAGAGACTTTAGGAATCCCGATGGAGGTAGAACCCTTGGACCAAGCACAACTAGAGGATATAGGTTTGCACACTTTTAGTGATGACCTTACTCATAGTTCTAGGGAATTTCCTAGTGTTGATGAATTGGAACCTCAACCTTTACACAACTTTTCATCCTTAGATTTACATCTAGGAGAAAAAAGAGGAACCGACCCACCCATCAACCAATATTATCCGGGTAGTTTTAGGATGAAGGAAGCCATTCACTCACCCCCTTCACCTCACGTGGCATATTCACACCCTAAGGGTGTGTATCGCTACTTTCACCCGCACTTAATCCTAAGTGTAGGGAAAACCTCCCCTATTTTTGTTAAATAAGGGTAGAGTCAGGCTCGTGACTCGAACAAAAACAAGCGCTTATTGGGAGGCAACCCAAGCTTTATTTGCTTTATTTGTTTGATTGTTTGTTTATTTAATTTTATTTGTTTCCGTATGCATTTCTTATTCTTTTTTTTTACTGTTCATGTCTCAAATATAAATTGTGAAAATGCTTTATTTTGTTTTTAACTTCGTCTTAACTACATATAAAGGTATTTTGCAAAAGATAAGTGTAAGGGAAATCCAAATTTGTTTTTAAGAACAAGATTGAACATGAACGATAACAATGAGATATAAGCATGCATATTAGTATTTGTTTGAGTCAAATGCTTGTATCGAGTCATAATGATGTTTTGCAGTATTTCCAGGAAGTAAGGTAAAGGTTTTTCCAGAAATTTTCCGGAAACTTAAAATGAAAATTTTTGTCAGGTCATTTCTGACGGCGTCAGGGTTTATAACCTGACGGCGTCAGATTTAATTTTCAGAAATTTTTGAAAGTTTTGTTTTCATAAAAAAGTTTTTATTAAAATCTCCAACTTATAATCTCCAGGAATCTGCAAAATTATCATTCCACAAGCATTATATCCTTATATATAGATTTTATCCCGCCGATGTTATGCAGGTTTTCGTGTTTGTTTTCTCAGGTTTAACAGGTTATTTTGGGACAAGGAGATGTTTATGGAATCAAGCTTATGGCGATGCATTAGTCATGGAGCTTCAACATTACCTTGGAGGAAGATCTAACCGTGTAATTTCATTATCCACCGAGCGAATCAGGGGAGTATTTGATTTCATTCTTTTACTTTATGCTTTTACATCTTGTTATTTGAACATTGGGGACAATGTTCATCTTAAGTGTAAGGGGAGGGTAAAAGTACGATTTTAGAGAATGCTCTTACGCTTGATTTTTGTTTGTTTAATAGTAGATGTGTAATAAAACTGAGAGAAATACTTGTTAAGGTAATTTTAGTGCCAAATTTAAAATTTTTTACAACATATAGGAGTGAAACTTTGATCTTAATGAGCGTCTCACGGATAGGAGTTATATGACTAGCACAAAAACCGTACCACTAAAAAAAATTTCCACCCCAAATATGTGAGGTTCGCCCCTAGAATTGGTAGGAAAAGCATTTTGCTATGATGTGTGTACCGGTAGCACTTAGATTCTAGAACTTGCGTTAGGACCATTCCGAGGCCACAAGTGAGACTACATTCGTGTAGTTAGATTTACTACATGATAAGAGGCATTAGGATTAACCCATTGTTTTACACCTGTGTTTTTGTTATAATTACTTTGGCTACATTGGTCAAGTAATTCTCCCACACCCTTTGCGTTATACTCATTTTTAGTACACGATACCCCTAGTACACCCCTCAGAGCCTATCTTTTCGTTTCGACCTTTAAGCATTTTACTTAAAGGAAGAATTTGTTTACACCCCACTTAAATGTGCACCCAAATCGCCTTAGCCTACCTTGTATGCACTCATTTTTAGTGCATTATTGTTACAACATTTGTTTAAACCCAAGTTAATTATCTAGTTGATTACATGGTTGCTAAGTCGAGTCATATCCTTGTACATATTGTTTTGGGACGATTGGGACTCATGGGTAAAGTACTAGTATAATGGAGTAATGGGGAAGAACATCATTTATTACCCCCATATGTGCTAAATGTTTTAAAAGTACTCCAAGTTTTTCAATTATCTTAATTCGAGTCATTAGAATAGTTATTTGTAAAGTTATGTAAAAATTCAAGTGTAAGGGGGATGCAATGCCCCTATGATGTATTATTTTGGATGGTAGGGCAAAAGTGTATGCAAAAAAAAAAAAAAAAAAAAAAAAAAAAAAAAAAAAAAAAAAAAAAAAAAAATCGAAAAATCAAGAAAAATACAAAAAAAATGAGAAAATGAAAAGTGGAAAAAACATACGGACTACCATCCCGTTTCATTTTATGTTTGTTTTATGTTTTTGTTATTTTGTTATTTCGTTTCTAGCTTAAGATCGAGTCTAGTCTTGGCTTAGCAACATTGTATAGTACATGTAATTGATCAAGATCTTTAACTCGCCACCAGTAAAATATCCCTTATCCAACAAAACCGTGTTTTCCTTTTCCCTACACCTAACGTTATAACCCATTTAAAAGCCCTCTTTGATAGTTTATCTTAGGTGCTTACGCCTAGTGGAGGAGGTTTTCGATCCTTTCCCAAGCCTATGGTAATCTATTTGCTATGACAGGTAGTGAGAGATATTATCCGTTTTCATTTATGAGATTTATTTTGATGACACTTGAGAGATGTGAGTATCTAAACACTACTTGTGAGGTGCTAGTTTGTAATCTCCGTGCTTATTATGATTGAAGTGGAACGATTATTTGTTGTAATTACTTTTATGTTTGCATTAAATGACCCCTAACTTGTATTTTGATTAGAATAAAAGCGCATTTGCTTGAGGACAAGCAAATCTCAAGTGTAAGGGTATTTGATGAAGCGAAAAGTGTACCACTTTTAAGGGGTCATTTAAGCCCTAAATCGTATTTATTTGATCAAATATCGCCCTAAATCGTTCCTTTTGTCATTTTAGGTACTTTTGAGGAGAAATCTGGAAAAAGAGGCATTTTGGACGTTTTTGGAGCATAAAAGTGAAGAAAACGGCAAAGTCTCAAAAATCGGCTAAAAGTTACCTTTGACGGCGTCACAATTTACTCTGGACGGCGTCATGCCTTGGCAAGAAAAGTTGGACGTGAAATTTACTCATGATAAGCCAGTGAAAATAGCATGTGAATTCTGACGGCGTCACGCTTTAACTTGATCAAGGGCGTCACGGCTTAAATCAAAAGGGGACGGCGTCACGTTCAAGGTTCGACGGCGTCAAGCCTTGATAAGCCAGAATGGATTTTTGAAGAGCTAAAGAGGGACGGCGTCAAGAAGGTCATCCGGGAACCCTAGAAGCGGCGAGGTGACGGCGTCACACTCCATAACGTGACGCCGTCAGATCCAAAAATCTATATATAGTTTTCTAATTTTTTGTCATTAAGAGAGAACTTAGTGTGTGGAATTTTGGGAGAAAACCCTAAGACGATTTTAGCTCCTTTTTCAAGGCTTTTTGCCTTGAGATCTTCCATGTTACATTGAAAGATAAGTTATCAATTAATCATTCAATATGTCTATGTGTTGTTTGATTCTATCTTGTTCTTGTCTTTTGTTTAACATGTTAGGCTAGATTTATCTTGTGTTTGCTTAGATCTAATGAAATCTAGCTATTGATTATTGGTTATTAGTGTGTTATTAGTTATATTGGATGATTGTTTATCTATGTTAGGCTTAAGAAAACTGGCTAACTTCCTATTCGGTAACTTGCTTGAACGTCTTAAGAAACATGAACCAAATGCGTACTAAAGGTTTTTATGGTTGTATTTAATGCACAAGCGAATTCTAGTGATCCCATGTTAGGAGCTTCCTAGCCGGCTCGACATAGGAGTGAAGTAGGAGCTTGTAGAGTTGGGGAAGTAAGTACGCCACCCCACGAATGGTATTAAGGAATACACCCGTCATCCACGCGACTAATACACACTAATTAACCGGTAAAAGATAGTTAGGGAGTAAGGAAATCTAAGTAAACACATTTCTCTACACATAAGTTTCTCACCACATTTTCATTTTTGTTATTTTATTTTATTTGCATCCGTAGTAATTTTGGGTTAGTTGACTAGCAACTAATTCCGCCCACTCTTTCAAAACCGAGATTTTACTTGCTTTCATAAAAAATTATAAAAACACAAAAAGAATCTTCCTCAACCCTTAGACCTATTAGAGTAGTCTTTCATACCTAACGAACACTATTCCCTGTGGAGAACGATCAATCCCCCGTACTTACCACTACACTATACTACATCGGTCAGGTACACTGCCTGGTGGGGTTGTAAGCCTCTTGAGATCCCTCGAGAGGTAAAACCTGTTGTAAGGTTACAAAACCACGCATCAAATAGTTTCTCAAACTATAAAGTATTCTTATTCTTTTAATGTATAACGCATTAATGCTCTCAGTCGAGCACATCTAGTCAGCAATGTCATCATTCATGATGGCATCCTACCACGACTAGGGTTGAGTATCATCTCAGTTAAATAAGCATCAGCGTATGCAAACAAAACAGAGTTCCTCAAATATCCGTAAACGTTTGAACGTATCTTTGGTCCTTCGTAGGTCCATTATAATGCTCGTTTAACAATTATCTAATGACGTTCACTTAGATATTTGTTGTTATCAACTCATCTTGCATTCATGCAAATGATAAATATAGCCCAATGCGTAATATGACTTACATGATGAATCCTTTAGTCGAACTTAAGATTTCCATTCATGTGTTCAATCTCATCAAGTGAGACTGATCATTGAGACTCCCCTCAATAATATGTTATATTGTCTTTAGACTTAATAACCGCTTATGTTTATTCTAATAAACATATATATAACAAGGTTGTATGTCTTATTTTATAAATCCCTCAAGAGAAACTTCATTCCAAGCTAAGGATTAAATTCTAGCTTAGATGGAATATTGTTTCTAATATGTTAATGACATATGAGATTTAAGAAAATAAATACAGTGCTCCAACTTGCTCTTAGTGTACTTAGGAGTAATCTTATTAATCAAAATCAAATTAATGATTTTATAATTAACTCAAGATCTTTGCTCCTAGATGCATGATCTAATCCACACATGGATTATTTTATCTTGTATACATAATAAAGATTATATGGATTCTTAAACCCTTTTGATTACTCATCATCCTCGTAAAAGGTAATCAACAGGAAAAGTGTTTTGATATCCTATTGTCATATTTCATTTATATGAAAACAGGTATGACAATAAATCATCTTTATACATTTAATGTTTGTAGATAGGAAGATTTAATCATAGCCAATTTCTTGAGTATGAGTAAACTCCTTTTACTACGCGTGCATTAAATGTGTGTACAAGTTTGTCCTTTTGAGTCTTCTCATCAAGAAACTCATTCTTAACCTCACAATCTAACTGATTGGTAAGAGATCAATCAAACTCCATGAGTGATTGTCTTTCAAGGACTGCATCTTAATATTCATAGTTTGAGTTATTCATCAGATTCAAGATCTGATAATGCATCTCTATAGTTAGCAGGTTCACTATGATCCTCTAACTTATATCCCTTAGCATTGATATAAAACTAAATCATTCAGGTGCAATAGGAATCCTTGCGGATTTACGAATGAGAGATATCAATCTATGGTTTAACATATGCATGTTCAACCTTAGTATGACATTAGCAAGTGTACTCAGAAGGTTGTGTATTTAGTTCTTGAATAACTTCAAGGTCTAAAGGTGCTCCCACTTGCTTTTGTAAATAGAGACTAATCTCTAGATACTCAGCATCATGAGTAACAATAAATTGTTTTCAAGTGGGACATCCAAAATACATCGTTAGTTCTTAACTTTAGTTTGTTAATTACTTACTCTTAGGTAGTTAACAAATTCAGAACTTCAATCAAGACATAATGAGATTCATCCCATGCCATAATACAATGGCATCTTAAATTCCTTCTGGGTTGGAACTATATTGAGTGTACACATGACACATCCAATTTCTAACCTTGATAGCTTTGGAGGTAAAACAATTTAAGTCATCAAAGATCAAACAATATCAATAGTGTTTGATTTTCCATGATGGACATACCATAAAGTTGTGGTATTCAATGAAGACTGATTTTGTGAGACTATCTCACAACTCATTTGATGAACTTATACTTTTTGGTTTACATATCTGCCAACCAAGTCAAACCAGATGGCATTAATAGTAATTTTAATTTACTGCATACTTTACTTCATGTGCATGTTTTGACTAGAAAACATGAACATTTAATAGTATCTATACATCGTAAGTGTACATGTCTTAACAAGAAGACATAGCATGGTACCCGCGCGTTGCGGCGGATACCATGGCACAGGCTTCAAATGATAGACGGCATGATCACATAGCGGCGACTATTTTTGTGGTGGCTTCGATGATTTTTTGTGTGCTTTATTTTTTTGACGGCGAATTTTTTTTTAACAAATTTCGAAATGTTGACGGCGCGAAAAAATGTTGACGGCGAATATTTTTTCAACAAATTTCGACGGCGAATGATGCTTATCCTCAGGCGTTGCAACATGTGGGAATATTTAATATGTACAATTTTGTAAAGTGTGATGAGTATAACCAAAAGAGAATCAAAGTGGTGATCGGGTTTGCTTTGGTTATATTAAATATTATATTAGGTGATCGGGTTTGCTTTTGCGTCTTCAAGTTTCTTAAAAGGCCATGTTTTCTTTTCAAAACGAATTTTGGGCTAAGATGCCACAATTTTTGCATGATAATCAATATAGAAGATCGATATGTTATATCAATGAAAGTTCAATAAAAATTGAAGAATCTCTATCCAATTTTTCTATAAATAATTCGCAAATTTTTGTTTCATGTTCGTGTGTATATCGTGTCTATTTAACAATACATTTTACATTCTCGAATCCGTGTTTATACAAAAAATAACTCTTTTATCGTAGTTCCTATAACTGAAATTATTCATTTTCGATTGTTTTATAAACTTTTCAGCTTTCCCGGTTCAAAATTTGTTTAATTTCTAGTTTTCGCGGTTCCCTATAATTCAAAATTTTTCAGTTTCAACTTCTTTCACAATTCCCTATTTTCAGTTTGAGTTCCAGTTCCCTATAATTCAATTTCCCAAAACTATATATATATTTTTTTTGCCATGTCTCTTTCCTAGGCAAGTTTTGAGAGTCCCAAAAACTCAATCTCTTCTTTCTACAATATTTTACTCTCAAAGCTCAATCTCATCTTTCTAGTATCTCTGATTCAAATTTCATCTGAGTATCAAGTTTCCAGACCCTCACTTGGTCAAAACATAAATATGAAAAATCAAATAAAAGCAAAGAGATCAGAAGGATACAAATCGGACAACATATCGGTACTTGGGGGTGTTGTACTTGTTCTTGTCCTGGTTAATCAACCGTACTCTAGCACGGTAATCAGTCTTACCCTCTGCATTAGAAATCAGGAAACAACATACATTAGTAATAAGTAAACACAAGACTAAAAAAACTAAACAATCCATGATCGGACAAAAAGCAAACAACTAATGAAAACTAATTCATACCTCTCCTTCTCTTAAACTTAACTTGAAACCTCTTGAAGTAAGACCTTGACTTCAGAGATTTGACAAACACCTTCAATAACAGAAACAATAGTTAAAAGATAGAAGTGAGCAAATATCAAACCGCATAGCAGAGTTAAATCAGTCTTTCAACAATTTGCTTGAGCTATTAAAATTGCAGATATATTCAAGTCATGAAAATTGGTTTCTACAAATATATTATTTATACCCTTTTGCAAATTAACACAAACCCATCAGATCTTGAAAGATCTACACAACCGAAACCACTATGGGTTCAAACGCATGCAAAGAATTAAAAAATCAACACTTTCAAAATATTTCAAACTTTCAAGTTTAAAATTTCAAAATATTCCAAAAAAAAAAAAAAACAAATTTCAACTATTTTCAAAATACTCCAATTTACACTATAAACTTTATATAAAAATTTACACCATAAACTTAAAATTTAAGCAATAAACTTTATAACAAAATCTACACCATAAATTCTATCAACAAAATCTACACAATAAATGCTATAACAAAATTTACACAATAAACTTTCTAACACAAAATTTTTTATATAATAAAACAAAACCTCTAGTGGGGACTTTTACATTTCAAAAAAATCAAATCATACCTTATTAAGTAATAATCAAATTATTATTATTATTATTTTCTTAAATATTAAATAAGAAAAGTCTAAATACTTCTAAATTTATCCATATTCTACAAAAAAAACGAATGTGATTTGTAATCATTCAATAAAAACTTACAAAAATATATGTGTCAAAATATAAAAAATTAAAACTTGAAAACAGTGGAGCAAGTTTTTCAAAGATTTGGGCTGAAACTTAAAATTCAGTATCATTCCCAGTAAATATTTGAAGTCCCAACATTCCCAAATTCCTCCTCTATCAATCAAACTCGATCTCTTATAATTCATTCACGCACAATCATTGACACAAGAACATCTCCTCCAAATCTAATTAATATTAAAACCCACTACATTCGTAAATAACCCTAATTCAATACCTCAATCAAAGTACAATGGTTTTGAAGATTCTGTTATAATAATTAAAACCCGAAATTAAAAATAATAATTTATTTAAATGATTAGAAAAAACCCCGCGCGTGCGCGGGCATTATATCTAGTTTATACAATAAACTTTCTAACAAATTTACAAAATAAACTTTATTACAAATTTACACCATAAACTTTATTTCCGGAGATATCGACGATTTCCGGCAACGGTACAAATTTTCCGACAACTGATGCAATTTTATCCGGCAAGAGACCCGCGGCTATAGCACCACCATAAACCATAGATTCAGTCATTCGAAAAAATAAAGATATATCTACTTTACAACAAAGATATATGCATAGATACATCGTTCCAATCTTTATGTGATGACAAAATTATAGAAGTTTATCATTCAAACGCAAGCAATGGTTATCTTTGTGTAAAGGTTATGATTCAAAAGTAATTGCTTTCTGACTCATCTTTAAATATATATTATCTCCCTTTCAAATTCTTGATATATTATTGAAAAATAAAAATAAAAAAATTGCTCACATGGTCATTATCAATCAATTTTAATATTCAAAGAAGCAGATTCGTCATTACCAATAACAAATAGTTTAAGGCTCGCATTACCAAATAACGTTAGATCTACGATAAAAACATATAGATTTATAAATAAAATCTATATATAACGAAATACCTTAAAACTTTATATAAAAAAAAAAAGCAATAGATCCGGCGACAGTAACTTTTCCGGCGTCTACGGTGGCAGTAACTTTTCCGGCGTCTACAAAATTTGCCGGCGACAGTTCCGGCGAGAAAATGGTTGCAAGCGGCGGCCTAACAAAAAAAACACCAATAACGTTAGATCTATAAAAGAAACATATAAATTTACAAATAAAATCAATAGATCTAGAAAAAAAATGTATGGATCTATAAAAAAAACTATAGATCTATGAAAAAAATTATAGATCAACAAAAAAAAATAGAACTACAAACAAAATATATAGATTTATAAAAAAAGCAATAGATCTATCAAAATACCTTAAAACTTAAAAATATAAACTTTCGGTGGTGCGTTGGTGGAGGTGGCTTCGGTGGATGTGGCGTAGGGTGGTGGTGGCAGCGTAGGGTGGTGGTGGCAGCGTAGGCGTAGGGTGGTGGTGTTGAGAGTTTATGAGTTTTTTTTAGAGTGAGATGCAGTTTTTTTAGAGTGAGAAGAGTGAGATGAGCGTATGTGTGGATTGAGAAGAGAGAGATGAGTAAAAGAAAAACCGTGAGTTGTGTGTGTTTATTTTTTGTGTTATATTAAGGTGGGGAAGGGCATTTTAGACATTTTGCATGTCTTAAAATGTCTAACTTTCAACATGGGGGCATAATCTTTATAAGGGAGTATAGATAACAAATTAACGTCTTACTTTAAGTTAAAAGTTTTTCAACAATTAACGGAATTGATGTTTGTGTCTTTACAAGAGACCTAAACATATTCAACTAAAGTAATTACGAGCGCCGACTCTGGGCCTCAATAGTAAATTCAAGTTAATTTCATACTTCATGATTATGACTTTACAAGAAAACATAATCATATTTACTAAACAATTCAGTGAATATGTTGAAGTAGCTTTTCATGTTATCTTGATATTTGTTCTAATTAGGGAAACATACATTTTATGTGTAGAAGTCCTAGTAGAATCTTAGTTTCTTACCTTGCAGTCAAGAAAAACCATTAGTCATATTGTTATATGTTGTACCTTGCACACTATTAAGATTTCTCCCACTTGTGCATGGCACAACATCACGAGAGTATACAAACACCACTACGCTCGTGTGTTTGTATGAGCAATATGACAATGTCTAAGATAACATATGATTTTTAGTCAAAATCAAATTATAGATATGTAGAACTTTATCGTTTTAATAATGAATCACGCATAACAATTTTATAGATAACATTTCAGGAAGCAACATCAGGAACGCGACAAGTTATCTTATAAAATTTATGTAATGGTTCTTATATAAACTATGATGCTTAACATGTGGAAAGTAATGTATTATTTCAAGACAATCTGTAAATAAGATGGGCAACTTGCAAGGTAATAAAGCTTACAGCTCCCACTGGATTAGACAACATTACATGTGTTTCGTCACCAGTAATATAATCACGTACCTCCCACTGGATTAGACAACATTACATGTGTTACGTCACCAGTGGAGAGTGAGTGGCGATTGGATACTTTCCTTCTTTCTTTGAATATCTGCACATTATTGCTAATGTGAGTCACTTTGACTAGTAAGCATGTACTTAGGTATTCAAGGAAGTGCATCAAGTTCTAACATATAGATGATGGGCTAGCCATCATTGTTATTTTAACTTGAAAATAGGCATGCATTTCCTCCATAATTGGTCTACTTTACCACAAGGGTATGTAGGACCTTATTGGGTTAAGACAAACTGCTAGGTAATCATGCTAGTAATTGCCTTTACCACTTTGCGGTTTATTGATATTTCCGTCTTCTAATTATTTAAACTCATTTTAGTTTGGTAGCTATAGAAAACGTGTTCTCTAGTTATCCAAATATCTTATATTTCTTCAATGTTTCAAAACCGAAACTAGGGTTATAAAACAACCTTGAAAGAATAAGATGTGTAACCATACTTAACAGTTTTGACTTTTACAAGACATCACGATTTCTAGAGTAGGTGTTCTTTGAGTTTGATTGGAATTAGGAAAATTCAAATATTTCTATTATAGCTTTTCCTCATAAAGAAAAAGGATAGGAATAAGTCTCTTTCTTACATGGAAAGAGCGACTTAGTTCGTCCTTTTAACAAGAAAAGAACAAACTCTTGTTTATGGTTGTGTTGCATTAATTCATTAATTGAATTTACAAAGTTCATTTTTAGAATTTTCGATAATTATCCTTTTGTAATTTAACTACCCCATGTTTACAATTTAAAACAATTAATTTACGAAAAGGCTAAGATCCACATTGTGCTTCTACTATCACATCAGTTGATCTGCTAGCAATAGTAGATTCAATTGGTAGGCGACGATCACCAATTGTATTACATGTACAACTCTTAGATCCTTATGGGACTCATGGCATCTAGTGTCAAACAGCTAGTGTCATGTAAGCATGTTTAGTCCCATCTTTGCCTCGTGTCAAGGTCTCACCGCTTAACTCGATTAAGTCATCCAATTTGAAAACGTGTGAGAATATATCTAGGTCCCACGCATAGAGAATAGTCACCTTGGGTTACAATTCAACCTAGGTCCCACGCATAGGCAAAAGGTAATTGCAAGTATTCTCAACGATTGGACGGCATGACTTAAATTTTGACGGGTAAAATGTTTTGATGTGAATCAAAAAGGTGTACGAAAGAAGCATGCATTCATTCTTCGTAGCACAAGTTAAAAAATTTTATTAACTTAAGTCTAATCATTGTTTTAATTTATGTGTGTCAAGTTGTCCATTTTCAAGACTAATATAAATCCTAAGTGGATTATAATTAAGTTTGGACAATACAATAAATAAATAAACAACTTAACTAGTTTAAGTGTTATTTAGAAAACAATGAATTTAAGTTTCAAATCATATTTAAACTTAGTTAAACTAAATCATAAGACTTAGTTCAAAATGGTTTGTGTTTCGTTTCAAGTTTTAAGAAAACATTTTCCGTTTTACATATAGTCACAACATATATAAAACAACCAAACAAATACACAACCACAATATGCACAGCCTCAACCGATGAAAATCCTATGCTTTGTCTCGTGAGCCATCACAAGAACCAAGAGTCAATTAGGGACATAAGCACAACCACACGTAGGGCTCCCACTTGCCCCAAGACAATCATGGGCAAGTAAAGGCCCAAAATGCACATGAAAACATGATTCTGTCAGCCCAGTTTTTCTGTCTTTGGAGGCCCAAACGGCCTAGAAGATGACCTCCTCATGCTTCGGCCCAGTTGACAAAGTTGTAGGCCTATGTCTTGTGAACCTACACAAAAAAAAATTTAGCCCAAAATACCTAACCAATCTCCTGGAAATCGCGTTTTCCCATCAGGTGTCCAGCAGCTACTTTTGGTCCAAAATCCTTCATTCTTTTGCCATTTGATTCCAAGCTTTCGGTTACATGATATAAAAAGTAAAGTACTTCTAATCTACTTTCTATCTACTGTAAAAAAGCCCAAAAAATGGCAAAACCAAAATGAAATACATTGCAATAAAATTATGATTATAACAAGGTGTTGGCTAACTCTATGGACAAACATGCATGTATTTTCCATGGATAACAAAATAAATGACAAGAATTAAATTGTTAGCCAACGAATCGAAGAAATTAATTAACAAGAATTAAAACCCCGATTGGTACGCGTGTCAAATAGCCATAGGTTCAAAACCCACTGATATTAGGACCTTCTTAACATCATATTACCACAGAAAATTAAGCCTCATAGGCTGATTTGAAATCGTTTCACAAAACTATCAAATAAACGCGTTTTTAGGCCATTTTACGGGTACCGTACAAGTATAGCAATTAAAGTATGCATAACAAATGGCCATAGGATCAAAAATTCCAGATCATTAGACCCCATATGGGTCGAATTATTTACAAAAAATAAGCCCCCGGGGCTGTTTTGAAATTAAACCTTTAAATCCATTAAAAACACACGTTTTTAGCCATTTTTACGCATACTAGATGATCATATGACATCATATGATGGCTCGTGATACCACTATAGGTGATGTAAAAAATATATCAACATATTAAAATATAAACGCAGTGGAAAACATCACCAACAAGGATCCATATAGCCATATGATCAATCATAGAATTAAACAAACAAGTTTTATACCTTTGTAGCGTGTTCCGGGTAACACCACCAATATCACCACCACGATGGAATGCAAGAAACCAAAAGATCAATAAGGTTGATCTTCTCTAAGTGTGAAACACACTACACATCATCGATCACCACCCGATGCTAGTCTTGACCTCGTAACAATGATCCTTGATGCATCTACAATAGAATGAGCAAAGAAGGGATCAAGAAAACACAAACCCTAGAAAAGGGTGTGTTTTTGTGCCGTACATATTAGGGGAGAGAAAGGGGAAAACATTTTTGGTAAGTTGTTTTGTGATTAGTGATAATGAAAGACTAAATCAATATTGATCTTATCATTATCTAAGTTACACATAACCCCTTCAAAAACTTCCATTGTCCCTCTTTTCCCTTCCATATGACCGGCCATGATAAGGGCCCTGAATGGGCTTGCCCATTGTTGGCCCAGTCCTAAAACACTAAGTCTAACTTAGTATTTAATGGCCCGTTATTGATCCCGAGTTACGTAGTCGTTTATATATTGTAAATACGATAATTACAATCTATAAAATGATGTCTCTGTGTATAAGTGTGTGACCCCATAGGCTCACATATGTCTAGCCATATAATTATTAATTATGACACGAGCATACTCCAACATAATCTTCACTAGGATAACTTATGTAAATGGTCTTAAGTACAATCTCATCAGTGTCAGTCAACTATGTGATGCAAAGAACATAGTTTACTTTGATGATAAGCAAGGGACCATCTTCAATGCAAACAAAGAAGTAGTTCTTATTGTACCAAGAAGACAAGATGCTTATGTGTTAGACATGTCTACTCTAACTCATAATGGAACTTGTCTCTTTGCTAAAGCCACTAAAACTCTCAACTGGATTTGGCATAAGAGACTCTCCCATCTGAACTTCAAAAACATAAACAATCTTGTCAAACAAGACAAGGTCCTTGGCTTACCATCACTTGTGTTTTCAAAGGATAAACCCTGCTCTGCCTGTGAAAAAGGTAAAAATCATAGAGCATCCTTTAAAACCAAGCAAAACTTCTCAATCAAAAGTTTCCTTCATCTTCTCCATATAGATTTCTTTGGGCCCATCAGTCCTAGATTCATTAACCATGAGAAGTATACTCTGGTCATTGTAGATGAATACTTAAGATACACTTGGGTTTATTTCCTGACCAAAAAGAGTCAGGCAGCTGGAACAATCATGTCCTTTGTAAAAAACATTGAAAACCAAAATGACATTAAAGTCAAACAAATCAGGACTGACAATGGGACTGAGTTCAAAAACCATAAACTGGAATGTTTCTGTGATGAGAAAGGAATTTCTCAAAATTTCTCCTCTCCTTACACACCTGAACAAAATGGTTTTGCTGAAAGGAAGAATAGAACACTCATTGAAGCTACTAGGACAATGCTAAATGGATCAGTCCTATCCAAACACTTTTGGAATGAAGCAGTAAAAACTGCCTGTTATACTCAAAACAGATCCATCATTGTCAAAAGACATAGAAAAACTCCTTATGAGTTATTCAAAGGAAGAATCCCTAACATCAGCTATTTTCATATCTTTGGGTGCCCTATGTTTATTCATAATCACAAGGATCACTTAGGGAAATTTGATGCTAAGGCTGATGATGGATATTTTCTATGATACTCCTTTGTCTCTAAAGCCTTCAGGGTGTTCAATACAAGGAGACAACAGACTGAGGAAACATTCCATGTCACCTTTGATGAGAGTGCTGAAGCAATCAGATTCTCAAATACCTCAGTGGAAGAGATAGGAATTCATGATTCATCAAGATATCCAACTGATGAATATCATCCTGACAATAATCCTTCCCCTCAATATCAAGCAGATGCTGATATTTCCTACTACATTGTCCCTCACAGCTTTTCTTACCCAACCATCACTGAGTTTGTTGAAGCACAGACATGCACTGATGCAATCAATCAGTCTGAACAAAGTGCTCAGGAACCAACCAATCTCAGTGATCAGCTAAGTCAGTAAGACACTCAAGATCCTGAAGATCATCAAGTGTCTGCACCAGAACCTACACCTCCACCCAATCAGGCCTCTACAAGTTCTAATCAATATCCAAGACCTCAGGACAGTTGGACTAGGTCTAAAGATATAGAACTTGTTAACATAATTGGAGAGCCTACTGAAGGTATGCTTACTAAGGCAGCCTCAGCCAATGAATGCTTATTTGTGGACTTCATCTCTACCATTGAACCTAAAAGTGTCAAAGAAGCACAGAAACATCCTAGATGGGTTCAGGCTATGCATGATGAACTGGAACAATTTGACAGAAATAAGGTAATGACCTTGGTCAAGTGTCCTCAGGATGTTTCAGTCATTGGCATGAAATGGGTGTTCAAAAACAAAAATGATGAAAATGGCATAGTCATTAAAAACAAGGCCAGACTTGTTGCCAAAGGCTACAATCAACAAGAAGACATTGACTATGAAGAGACATTTGCACCAGTGGCAAGGATGGAAGCCATCAGGATCTTCCTTGCATTTGCGACCTACATGAACTTCAAAGTGTACCAAATGGATGTAAAAAGTGCATTCTTAAATGGATCACAGAAAGAAGAAGTTTATGTTCAACAACCTCCTGGATTTGAAAGCAGTGAGTTTCCAGACTTTTGCCTAGTAGTAGTATCTTTGCACTAGCAGTAGAATAAAATACACTAGCAGTAGAATCTTTTATGCCTAGCAGTAGAATCTACTTGGTGTATTTTGCTTATCATTTCAGTAATCCTTATGATTCATTCTTCTTGTTTTTGATCATCAAATCTATGGAATATATAAAACCCAACAGTATGAAACTCTTTCAGCCTTCCTCATCCAAAAAAATTTTGTTAGAGGCAAGATTGACAACACATTGTTTATCTATAGGACAAATAGAGATGTCATTCTTGTTCAAGTGTATGTGGATGACATAATATTTGGCTCAACAAGTTATAAACTTTGCAAACAGTTTGAAAACTGATGGCAAAGAAATTTGAAATGAGCATGATAGGAGAACTCACTTACTTCCTTGGACTGTAAATCAAGCAGACTTGTTAATACAAATATCGTCATAAAAACGTTATTTATATTTTACGATCTTTGCTTAATTTTGTTAATGACAATTACAAATTTTATCTTTAAGCAAAGCATAAATATAAGATTAAGTCTTTTACATTTATAGTGATAAGTCTTTTAAAACACATTTACACATTACAAGATTACTAGGAATAACATTATATACATTTACATTTTTATTTCTTAAATTAGAAATATTTAGGATGACATCATGGCATGCATCATGAACATAATCTTAGAAAGATTTTTTAGATATCTTTTACAGATCTTCAAGCTAAAGAGTTGACATTTGAAGATATGGAAAGATTGAGCAAGATATGGAAAGATTTGAGAATCTATTACCTGTCCTGCATTGGCGGATCCAAACCCATACAAGGGCGAATCCAAATTTAGGGATCCGCCAAATCCGCCAACTGTTTTATCAGTTTGCCGATAAATAGCAAGCTGATCATTCAGGCACATTCATCACTTACATAGCATAAATTATACATACATTCATTTATACATTACTAACCCATATCATTCATCATTCTTAGCGATCTTCCTTTTTGTAGCAGAAGAGATCAAGCATCAACAAGCTTCAACATACTGTTGCAAGTCTTGTAAAGTAGAAACTGTGTGATTAGTTATAGTTTACACATCATTGTTGTACCTTTCATTCAGTAAAGTCCAGTTAGTGTTTTAGTCCTCAAAACACATAGAGTAAACGGGAGTAGTTGTACCCTTGTAAAGAACTCGACATTTAGCTTAGTGTCGGTAATTGTATAAGCGACGTCAGGTTGGTTCTTCCTTGAAGTAGAACCCGGTGTTTAGCTTAGCACCAGATAAAGTGTAAGCGACGTGTATAAAAGTTTTCTCCTCCGAGAAGGGAGTTTGTTTCTTAGTGAAGAAAAACTCTCGAGTTAGAGGCTCGAGGAGTGGAGTAGGGCAAGGAAGAGAGTCCTTGTAGCCGAACCACTATAAATCTCCGTGTTGTGGTTTGATTGTTCCTATCCTTACTTACTTTACTTATATTGTTTGGTTGTGAGTATTTACTTTGAAATCACATTAAGTCATAAAGCGAATTAAATTTAAAACAGTAAAAACTATTCAACCCCCCTTCTAGTTATCCACAATTGGCATCAGAGCTACGTTACTCAAGATTTTGAAAATATATTGTATTTTAAAAACTTGAAACGATCAATGGATTTTGAAAACTTTAAAGAAGGGCAATCTATGCAAAGACCACAACTATTTGAACCAAATTGTTTCATATACTGGAAAAACCGCTTTGAGACGTATGTGAAGTCAAAGGACATAGATCTATGGTATATTATAGTAGAAGGTGATTATAAACCTATATCAAATGTGTTAGGTAGTCGGGATGAAGGTACTTCTCTTACTCGTCATAGTGATGAGCAAAAGAAGTTAATTGCCAAAAATAATGAAGCCAAAATGACGCTTTATAATGCCTTACCTAAGAAAGAATATGAAAGAGTTTTTATGTGTAAAAAGGCTAAGGATATTTGGCAATCATTGATTATCACTCATCAAGGGAACTCACAAGTCAAAGATAACGAAATTGATCTTCTTGTTCAACAATATGAAAAATTTGTTATCTCTGAAGATGAGACCATTGATAGTGCTTTTGCTAGGTTTAAAACTATAATTACTTCTCTTAAAGCACTTGATGAATCTTTTTCTAGCAAGAACTTTGTCAGGAAATTTCTTAGAGCACTTCATCCGAAGTAGAGAGCAAAGGTGACGGCTATTGAAGAATCCAAGGATCTTTCAAGAATGACACTGGACGAGCTCATAGGAAATCTCAAAGTTTACGAGATGGTGATGGAAAAAGACTCGAAAATTGTTAAAGGCAAAAAGGAGAAAATGAAGTCCATTTCCTTGAAAGCTAGGGTATAATCGAGTGATGACGAAGAGTCTTGTTCTAGTAGCGAAGACGAAGAGTATGCCATGGCCGTAAGAGATTTCAAGAAGTTCTTTAGGAGACGAGGAAAGTTCGTAAGACCACCTCGTGAAGAAAAGAAATCCTTCCGGAAAGACGGTGATGATAGGAAGGGAAAGATAGATAGGAAGTGTTTTAGGTGCGGGGATTCTAGTCACTTAATAGGAGAATGTCCAAAGCCTCCAAAGAACAAATCTCAAAGAGCGTTTGTTAGTGGAGCTTGGAGTGACAGTGAAGGTGATGACGACGAGCCTAAGAACGACGAAGTTGCTCTCATGGCTCATGACTCAGAAGAGGTACATTCTGACTCGTCATACTCCTCTATTGATGATGAAACCTTAGAAGTAGAATATAACAAACTGTGTGAAATTACCCTTAAAATCATAAACAAGAATAAGTTCTTAAAAACCAAAACAACACTTTTAGAAAACGAAGTTCATTGGTTAAAAGAAAAAGAGATAAGAATGGAAAAGGGTAAAAGTGTTAAAGAAACATGTGTGTCGTGTCAGGAACTTAAATTAGAACTAGAAACACTTAAGTCCACACAGGAAGAACTTATCAAACAAAATTCTAAGTTTAAAAAGTTTGATAAAAATATAAGTTGTATAGATGAGATAATGAAGATGCAAAAATTACCTCATGATAAAACCAATCTAGGTTTTATGAAACTAGGAAGCTTGTTGGGCTATGAAATATCAAAGTACTGCTGAAAGTCAAAGTACTGCTACTCAAGTCAAAGTACTGCTGTTCGACTAAAGTACTGCTGCTCGTTGAAGGACTGCTATGCAAATAGTTTAAGGACTAATGTGTAATTCTAGAATGTTCGTATTAGATTAGAGTTATAATTAGAATTACTTGTCGTTCAAGTATTGTAAACCGACTAGGGTTTTCCTTGTGCCTATAAAAGGATCCCTAGGTTGGCATTAGAGATATGTTTTTTAGATATACGATTATTAGTCGATTGTTAGAAGTATTAGTGATTAGAGTTTGTTAGTGAATCTGTGTAAGAAAGCAGGTTCAAGGTTTTAATAATATTCAAAGTCGTTTATTAATTCTTCTTAGCTTTGTTGAAGTAGATTCCGCATACTTAGCAAAGTATATCAGTGTTTCATTATTAATAGTTTTGAATTCATTCAAAGTTGTTAAACCGTAGACAAGCTACAAGTTAGTTTGGTCAGAGTATATCGATCCAACAAGTGGTATCAGAGCTTGTGTGGAGACTCTGATTAAGAAGAAACCCTTAAAACCGATTTATCAACAAACCCTCAACAATGTCGACTGAAGCTGCACCTATCCCATCCATCACCTCACTCAGAATTCCTATCATCAAGAAGGGAGAATATGATCTCTGGAGCATGAAGATGAGACAGTACCTTGCTATTACTGACCATGCTCTATGGGATGTAATTGTCAATGGTAATGTTGTTCTTGATGAACCTTTACAAGTTGAAGGACAACCCAAACCACCTCAACCAACCTTGCCAGCAGCTACAAAGAGAAATCAAGATAAGGCTCTCAACATACTGTTGTCTGCTATTCCTGATGGTCACCTACTAAAGTTCCATGATGCTAAGGATGTAAAGCAATTGTGGGCTGCGATCAAGACAAGATTTGGAGGTAATGATGCTTCAAAGAAGATGCATAGAAACTTATTGAAGCAGCAGTTTGAAACCTTCACTGTTGGTGAAAGAGAAGGTCTTGATGCTGCCTATGACAGATTCCAAAATCTACTTAGTATGCTAGAACTGTATGGAGCAGAGGTATCTGTTGAAGATGCAAATTTGAAGTTCTTAAGGAGTTTGCCATCTGTCTGGTATGTGGTTGCTACTATGATTAGAGGACAACCTGGGTTGGAATCTATGGACTTTGATGATCTCTATAACAATTTGAAAGTGTACGAGCAAGAGATGAATGGTCACAGTTCTCAGAAAACTCACAACATAGCTTTTGTGTCTTCTGAAAACAGAAGCAGTACTTCCACTAAAAGTACTGCTTATCCTTCTCAAAGTACTGTTGGTGATTCACAGCATGTTTGCACAACCTCAACTACTCCCATCCCATCACCAACAAACAACACCAATTCTGATGAAGTTGTATGTTCTTTCTTTGCACAACAAGCCACTTTACCTGTTACCTATCAAGAAGACTTGTTGCAGATTGAAGAAGATGCTTTAGAGGAGATTAACATAAGATGGCAAGTAGCTATGATCACTGCTAGGATCAAGAAGTTCATGAACAAGACAGGAAGGGGAATTGATTTCAAAGCCAAACAAGGTATAACTTTTGACAAATCCAAGATTGAATGTTTCAATTGTCAAAAGCTTGGACACTTTGCAAGGGAATGCAAGTTTGCAAAATATCAAGCAAACAGGATGATTGAACAACCCAAGGTTGAAAGAAAGGAGATTCCTATTACTGAATCACAACCAAAAGCTTTGGTGGCTCAAGAAAATTTAGCAGAGATTGACTGGAGTGCTGAATTTGATGATGAACCTGTAACCTATTCTATGGTTGCAATGGAAGAGTTTGATTGGGGCACAGCTTTTGATGAGGAACCAGGATATGCTGCTTTGGAATCAAGAGATGGTCTTGGAAGCTTTGACTGGAGCTTGGAGGATGAAGATGAACCTGTTCAGATTGCTATGGTAGCTACTTCACCAAGTTCATCCAATGTCTCTGAGGTATGCTCTAAGTGTAATGATGTTTATCAAAAGTTGCTTAAAGAATATGTGACTGAAAGAGATAATTGTAGAACAGCTAGGTCTGAGGTAGCTGGTTATCAATTAACTTTAGAGTCAATGGAAGCCAAAATATTAACACATGAAAATAATGAAATGGCTTGGGCAGAAAAATATGAGAAACAAGATTACCAATTGAAATTAAGTGAATGGAAGTTAGGATGTAAGGTGTCTGAATTAGAAAAGATTACTAAGGAAAGAGATACTTTGTTAGAAAAACTTGGTAGTATTAAACAGGCTGGTCTATCACATGTTCAATTTGTTGAAAAACAAAGAGTCATAAACAGTAGAGCTGGACTAGGTTATGGTGAAGATAGTAGTTCAGATGAGACCTCACCTAGTGATAAGGAAGAAACACCACCTAGTGATAAGGAAGAGATTCCACCTAGTGATGATGACCTTACAAGCTCAGAAGAAAACACATCTAGGAATGAGGAACCAATTAGTGAATCACCTCCTAAGTTTAAGAAAGATAAGGAGTACCACTCAGTTCCTCCACCCACTGGTCAGTTTCAACCACTTAGGACAGATGTTTCTCGTTATGGTGTAGACAACCTAGAGTTTAGGAAGAAGATTACTAGTTCTGAGAAACCTAAGAATGATTTTCAAAGGGGTAATGATCAAAAGTTTCCTACAGCCTTTCAAAAACAAGCAGTACCTCCAAAAACTTTTCAAAGTACTGCTGGACATTCAGCAGTACCTCCAAGAGAAACTTTTCAAAATACTGCTCACTATAGGAAATCTTTTTATCATAGAAGAGGATTTGGGAATATGGAGAGAAAGTTATGTTATGTATGCTATAGTCCTGATCATTTGATTAAGCACTGTGACTTACACTCAGAATACTTAAGTCAGTTTCCAAAGAATAGGTCTACCACCCATAAGCCAAGAGAGACTAGACCAGTTTGGAATCACTCAAATAGGGTTAACCATAGTAATTTCTCCAAAGACTATAGGTACCCTCACCAGAAAAGGATGTTTTCCAAATCACCAGTACCTTCACACACTGATAAGTCTCAAGAAGTACCTTCTCAAAGGACTGATAAGTTTTCACCCACTCATGGTACTGCTAACACTTTTTCACATAGAAGACCTAAGAGATTCAATTCATATAAAAGGTCTTACACCTCAAGCAGAGTACCTAGATCAGAGAAACCTAAGGTCAAATGAAATTGGGTTAAGAAAGAAAGTACTGATGGGGAACAAGAAGTACTTTCATCAGATAAGGGTGAAACAGGGAGTGTTGTTGATAATACAACACAGGACATGGGACCAACTCAAATAATCATTGACCATGCCTTCAAAACCAGTGGAGATTACATACTGAAGGAATTCAAGTATGTCACTCCACAAGGGGAACACAAGTCAGTAATGGATTGGGTTCCTAAAAGACACTAACCCTTTCTTTTACTGTGCAGGGCAACCCAGAAGAGGAGCTTAAAGATCATATTATTGTTGATAGTGGTTGCTCTGGCAGTATGACAGGGGACAAGGAGATCCTGTCAGATTTTAAGGCATATTATGGAGGAAGAGTTGCATTTGGTAATGATCCTGATGGAGGAAGAATCACTGGCAAAGGAACAATCAAGGCTGGATGTATTGATTTTGAGAATGTTAGATATGTGAAGGAGCTCAAGTTCAATCTTTTATCAGTATCTCAGATTTGTGACAAGAAGAACCCAATTCTGTTCACTGATACAGAATGTCTCATTCTCTCCCCTGAGTTCAAATTTGTTGATGATCACTTGGTAACATTGAGAGTACCAAGAACCAATGATGTGTACAACTTAGACTTAAAGAGTCTCAATTCTGCTGGAAGAGCAACATGTTTAGTAGCAAAGGCATCATTGGAAGAAGCACATCTGTGGCACAGAAGACTTGGTCATGTTAATTTTAAGAACATCAACAAGCTGGTCAAAGGAAATTTAGTTAGAGGTTTACCTTCCAAAACATTCAAGACTGATCATTCATGCTTGGCTTGCAAGAAGGGTAAACAACATAAAGCTTCATGTAAGAAGCTTGGGGAAAGAGATATTAGAGAACCTTTGGAGTTGCTACACATGGATCTGTTTGGACCAGTTTCAGTAGAGAGTTTAAACAAGAAGAAGTACTGCTTGGTTGTGACAGATGATTGTAGCAGATTTAGTTGGGTCTTTTTCTTGGGATTCAAAGATGAAACCTTTGATGCTATTCATGACCTGATAGTAGCCCTTGAAAATCAATTAAGACTCAAAGTAAGAGGTATTAGATGTGATAATGGAACAGAATTCAAGAACAAGCATATGGATGAATTCTGTGCCAAGAAAGGGATCAAGAGAGAGTTTAGCATTGCTAGAACACCCCAGCAAAATGGTGTTGCAGAAAGAAAGAACAGGACTTTGATAGAAGCAGCTAGAACAATGCTTGCAGATTCCCAATTACCTATTCTCTTTTGGGCTGAAGCCATAAGTACTGCTTGCTATGTGTTAAATAGAGTTTCAGTAACTAAACCTCAGATGAAGACACCTTATGAGTTACTAATGGGAAAGAAACCAAACATTCGTTTTCTAAAACCTTTTGGCTGCTCTCTGACTATTCTAAATACCATTGACTCTCTGGGAAAATTTGATGGTAAGTCAGATGAAGGATATCTATTGGATTATTGTACAAATAGCAAAGGTTTTAGAGTTTATAACAGGAATACAAAAAAGGTACAAGATTGTCTTCATGTTGAATTTTTGGAAGATAAGGAAACTCAGAAAGGTAAAGGTCCTGATTGGATGTTTGATCTTGATCTCAAGTTCACTCCATCTATGAATTATGTTCCTGTTAGAGAAGAGAATCAGGCTAATCACAAAGAAGATGATTCTCAGTACATTGTTCATGGAGTCAATGTTACACCAGAAGATGTTCCTGATAAAGAACCTGAAGTTACTGATGAGGAATAAAGTACTGCTCACCCAACTAATACAGTATCTGATGAAGATCAAGCAATACAAGATGAACTTAATAGGATGCTTTTTCAAGAAACTATAGCACAATCCTATGAAGATGAACAAAGGAAGGCTTATGAAGCTGCAAAGAAAAAGAGTAAATTTCAAGATACTGTCCACAGTACTTTAGATCAAAGTACTGCTGATCCTTTTGACAGTACTTCTGGTGTGTTAGAACAATCAAATTGGAACAATGCTGATAATTCCAATGTTGATGATGATGATTTGGATAATGCTAACATTCCTGGTTTAGAAGAAATTGATGATGAGTTTAATCCAGAAGGTATTTTCTCCAATGAAGGGATTGATTTTACTAACTTGGAGTCTAATCTTCCAGTACCACCAACTCCTACATTAAGAGTTCATAAAGCTCATCCTCAAAGTAACATTATTGGATCACCCTCTTCAGGAGTGGTTACAAGGAACAAAGTTAAAGGACTTTCTAAGCAACATACTGCTTTACTTAGCTTTGTTTACAAACAAAACAGGATGAATCACAAGGATCAACAAACATGCCTGTTTGCTTGCTTTCTATCTCAAGAAGAACCCAAGAAGGTAGCTCAAGCTTTAGCTGATGAAAGTTGGGTTGAAGCCATGCAAGAGGAGCTTCTACAATTCAAGCTTCAAGAAGTCTGGGTATTATGTGATTTACCAGATGGCAAAAGAGTCATTGGTACAAGATGGGTTTTCAGAATCAAAAGAGATGAAAGAGGAAATGTTATCAAAAATAAAGCTAGATTGGTTGCACAAGGATATCGCCAAGAAGAAGGAGTGGATTATGATGAAGTGTTTGCTCCTGTTGCAAGGATAGAGGCAATAAGGTTATTTCTTGCCTTTGCATCATATATGGGATTTCCTGTCTACCAAATGGATGTGAAAAGTGCTTTTCTTTATGGCACAATTTCTGAGGAAGTTTATGTTAAACAACCTCCTGGTTTTGAAGATCCTGCACATCCAAACAAAGTCTATAAGGTGATCAAGGCACTATATGGCCTTCATCAAACTCCCAGAGCTTGGTATGAGAGACTCTCAAATTTTCTATCACAACATGGTTATAGGAGAGGAGCAATTGATAAGACTTTGTTCATCAAGTGGGATAAGAAAGACATTATGTTAGTCCAAGTATATGTGGATGATATTATATTTGGAGCCACAAAGAAGTCTATGGTGAAAGAATTTGAAGATCTTATGCAGAAGGAGTTTCAAATGAGTTCTATGGGAGAATTAACCTTCTTTTTGGGACTTCAAGTTAAACAAACAAAAGATGGAATCTTCATTAACCAAGAAAAGTATGTTGCAGACATACTTAAAAGATTTGACCTTCCAAATCTCAGGCCTGCCACCACACCCATTGATAACCATAAACCCTTAGGCAAGGATGAAGATGGACAAGCTGTGGATGTCAAGCTTTATAGATCTATGATTAGTTGTCTTATGTACTTAACTGCATCAAGACCTGACATCATGTTTGTTGTATGTTTGTGTGCAAGATATCAGGTTACACCCAAGGTTTCACATATGTATGCAGTCAAGAGGATTTTTCGATATCTCAAGCATCAACCAAAGTTAGGATTATGGTATCCTAAGGAGTCACCTTTTCACTTGGAAGCTTTTTCAGATAGTGACTATGCAGGTGATAATTATGATAGAAGATCAACCTCAGGAGGATGTCAATATCTTGGAAGACGATTAGTTTCCTGGCAATGTAAGAAGCAAACCATTGCTGCAACCTCCTCTACTGAAGCAGAATATGTTGCTGCTGCAAGCTGTTGTGGACAAGTTTTGTGGATGCAAAATCAACTCTTGGATTATGGATTCAATTTCAAAAATACTCCTATCAATATTGATAATGAGAGTACCATCTGCATTGTAAAGAATCCAGTTTATCACTCCAAGACCAAGCATATTCAGATTAGGCATCACTTCATTCGGGATTGTTATGAATACAGGCTTATAAATGTGGTCAAGGTTCACACAGATGATAATGTAGCTGATCTACTCACTAAGGGATTTGATGTTTCAAGATTCAACCACTTAGTTGTGAGCATTGGGATGATTAACTACTAGGCTACATTTGAGGGGAGGCTTTAGTATTAGTTAGTATACTTTCTTTTAGTTCTTAATGAAAGTATTGGTTTTTAGTAATTTAGTTTAGCCTATATGTTGTATTTGAGGGGAGGCAACATAAGCTATTAGTTAGAACTTAAGCATGAACCATTTACAAGTTCTTGGTTTTAGTTTGGAGTGTTGATTGTGGTTAAGAAGATGGAACGTACTGCTTTGTTTCTTAAAGTACTGTCTCAGCAAAGTACTGCTTCAACGTACTGCTTACGTGGATGTACTGTTCCAACGGTCAAAAATTGTGGGGCTATGGTTAATTAATTCCTTACGGCGGAGATAATAAGTTAATCAAAACGGTAACTTTATTATTTAGAGTTTGATTTGTTTCCATCCTATTTAAGGAAACTCTCCCTATTTCCCCGCCCTTTACCATATTTGAGATTCCTCATTCGCTTTTACACCACAATCTTTTTAACAAACCACACACTCAAAGCGAATTCTTCTCTACCACTCATCATGGCTAATCGACTCACTGTTAGCAAACACAATATGATCGCTAACTTGGACAAGACAAGGGATAATGTTGATTTTCACGCGATCATTGATTTCTTAACTGGGTCTTCCATCAACTACTCTATTTTAGTTGACCCTGATGTTATTGGTCCCTGGATGCAAGAATTTTGGGCTACTGCAACGATTAAAGATGACTCGTTGATTAGGGCTACGGTTGCTGGACGCACTATTCGGATATCTGAGGCCACGATTAGGGATGTTTTGATGTTCAATGATGAAGGGGGGGCTGTTCGTTTTGAAAAACAAGTGCTTTGGGACACTTTAAGTGATATAGGTTATGAAGGAGATCTGACGAAACTTACTTTTCAAAAGCCTTTGTTTTGTTCTCATTGGAAGTACCTCATTCACGTTTTACTTCATTGTTTAAGTCCCAAGAGTACTTCTTTTGATCAATTTGGTCAAAATATTGCATCTGCATTAGTGGGTTTGGCTACCGATCAAAGATTCAACTTTTCAAGACTAATTCTTGATGGTATGCTTACACATATTGCTAATGGTTCGCCATTCTTAATGTATCCAAGGTTTGTTCAGTTATTTTTGAACAATCAACTTGAGGATGTCCCTAAACCTCAAAGTTTTTTACCCACTATCAAACTTCCACCAAAGGTGTTTACTTTTTTCTCTAAACAAAGTGTCAAGTTTTCTGGAACCAACACACCTTTGACTGCTCATATATTGGGAGTTGCACAAGTTGTTAGAGATGCAGAGCAAAAGCAAGAGCA
This sequence comes from Artemisia tridentata subsp. tridentata, assembly GCA_021014915.2. Classification (NCBI taxonomy): domain Eukaryota; kingdom Viridiplantae; phylum Streptophyta; class Magnoliopsida; order Asterales; family Asteraceae; genus Artemisia; species Artemisia tridentata. The sequence goes on from CP139505.1 coordinate 109,332,437, forward strand.
AGAAGCAAATTCTGAATCAGCAAGCCAAGAGTCTCCAGTTTCAAGAGAAGTTAGTATTCCTCAACCTACTGCTTCTCAACATACTGCTTCTCCACATTCTGCTACTCGAGAAGATACCGCTCCTATGGACATTCCTACTCATGAGGAGTCAGACCAAGGTATGAATCAACCACCATCTCCTAATGATTATTCTTCCACAAATATGTCTAAGCAATTTGAAGAAGAAGAGACAGAGTTGGATAATTATGCTTTAACAAGGGAGTTAAAGAGGCTGAAAAAGGAGAGTGAGGCTCAAGCTGCTAAGATAGTCAAGTTAAAGACTAAGTTTCAAAGATTGAAGAAGTTTTTTTGGCCACTAGTTCAACATCATAGATTATGGGTAAAGTCTCAAAAGCAGAGTGGTCAGAAACCTAAGAAGTATTCTCAGTCAAAGAAGAAAAAATCTAAGAAGCAATCTTCATTCCAATTGGGGAGGAATTTAGAGAATTTGAATGAAGACGATGCTGGTTTTGAACAAGATTTTGAACAAGATGCTGGATTTATGGATGATACTCAGAGGACACCACCTGAACATATTCCTCAAGATACTGCTGAGAGGAAGAGTGATGAAACAGAGCAAATCAATTTGGAAGAAGCTACTGTTGAAGTAAGAAGTGGTGATACTGAGGAAATAAACTTGGAAGGAGCTGAAGCTGAAAGTACTGTTCAACAAGGTACTGAGAGGCAATTCACTATTACACCTAGAACTTTAGATTTTGAAGAATATATTGGTCCTTCAAGACAAGTTCAAGAGGAAGTTGGCCCTTCTAAACCAGCTCAGGAAGAAGATGTTATAGCTCATACTAACAGTGATGATGAAACAATTGCTGACATTATGCTTAATATGTCAAGTCAAAGAGGCATCAGTATTCATGAGGTTGAACAACAACAACAACATCATACTTCTTCTCAACCTACACAAGAGATAGATCCAAAAGATAAAGGTAAAGGGATTTTGGTAGAAAAAAAGAAGAAGAAGATGACTTTGGCACAATTAAGAGAAATTCAGATTGCCAAAGGTGAAGAAGCAGCTAGACTATTGCAAGCTCAGATAGATGCTGAAGAATCAAGGAAGATTGTTCAATCACAAAGGCCAATTAGTAAAGCTAGAGAAAGGAATGATATGATGGCTTATCTGAAAGGTCGAGGATATACAGGTTTAGTCAGATTGACATATACAGAGATGAAGGATCTGTATGATGCTGTTAGAGAAGCTATTCAAAAAGATCTTGCAAGCATTATTTCTTTTGAAGATAAGGAGCTTGAAGATAAAAGAAAGGAAAGAGCTGTTACAAGGAGCTCAAAGAGGAAAAGAACAACTGATGAACAGCCATCAAAGAAGTTCAAGGAAGCTGTTGAATTAAGAACAGACACAGTTGATGAGCTAAGGAATTATCTTAGAGTTGTTGACTTTGAAAATCCAAAATTGAAAGAAGATACTGATAAGAAGTCCAAGATATCTACTTTTTTAGTTGTAGAATCACAAGAAGGAAATTATCTGATCTTTCATAGACAAGATGGAAGTTTTAGAGTGTTCAATTCATTGTGGGATATATTACATCTGATTGATAGAGATGATATGCTTCAGTTATATCTCCAAGTACAAACTTATTTTGAGCATATTCCACCACAAGGAGTAGGTTTGATATTATTAGGAGATCTCACAACAATCTGGGAGACAGAAGAAACAAAGGACAGTACTTTGTGGGAAAATCAAGATAACTGGGAGATTAACAGATGGAGATTCTTTGAATCAGTTGGAATACATGTTTTGGAGTTAGAAGATGGCACTATGATTCATATGCTAGCAGAACAGAGATATCCACTCACAAGAGATCTGATGATCAGAATGCTAGAGCATGGCATGGAAGTGGAACAAGAAGATGAAGTAGCATTGATGGTCATAAAATTATTCATCAAGTGGACAACTGAATCTGAAGATTAATGCATAACTACTGGTATGGTTTAATTATTATATAAATCTTTTGAAAAATAAGTACTTTCTTCAAAGTACTGCTAGTCAAACAGTACTTTCTCAAAGTACTGCTTGCAGCATAAACCAGTAAAGTCTTTTGATAAAATCAGTAATTTTTGATAAGTGCAAAAACATTTTGAAGCACAAAGATTAAACAGCAACAAATGGTTTTGGAAGCAACAGCATGGTGTTAGTACTTGTACTACACAACAAATGGTAATCAACTCACCATGTTTAATAAACAAGAAAGAGTTTGACTCATCATGAGGGTACGGCTCTGATGTGATTATCAAATCCGTTTTTAGTTGGCAATTTACTAAAAATTGTATGGTTTTCAACTCACCATATCTATATTAGTGAAGAGTTGGCTAGCCCACAAGATAATGGCTTTGTGGTAAAGGCTGTGGAAAACCATTATATGGTAATTAGTTCACCATGGTAGTGATTGTACTAAAAGAACTAGCTAGTCCAAAAGCAAACGGCTATTTGGTAAAGACTACTCAAATCCGTTGATAGCTGATGATTTGCTAAAAATCATATGGTTATCAATGTACCATGGTTTTTCTTAAATCTAAACATTGGCTACTCCAGAGTTAATGGCTTTGGTAAAGAGACATCAAAATCCATTAAAGTTTTCGATGATTCACCTCTCACAGGAGTTAACACACCTGGAAGTGATGAGAATAGTATGGAACTTTTAAGATCTGATGTACCTATTGTCAATATGATGCTGAGTTGCTGAAAAGATATGATGCTGAAAAGAATTGTTGCTGATGAAGATTGAAGATACTAATTGCATTTATGATGACAAAACAACAACGAGACAGATTTCAAAGATACAACCTTTCCTTGAAGATAAAGTGTTGAAGTTAAAGACACACAAAGGAACTTGAAATCAAGCAAGTAGAATTCAAGTTAGGGGAGGATTGTTGGGCTAGGAAATATCAAAGTACTGCTGAAAGTCAAAGTACTGCTACTCAAGTCAAAGTACTGCTGTTCGACTAAAGTACTGCTGCTCGTTGAAGGACTGCTATGCAAATAGTTTAAGGACTAATGTGTAATTCTAGAATGTTCGTATTAGATTAGAGTTATAATTAGAATTACTTGTCGTTCAAGTATTGTAAACCGACTAGGGTTTTCCTTGTGCCTATAAAAGGATCCCTAGGTTGGCATTAGAGATATGTTTTTTAGATATACGATTATTAGTCGATTGTTAGAAGTATTAGTGATTAGAGTTTGTTAGTGAATCTGTGTAAGAAAGCAGGTTCAAGGTTTTAATAATATTCAAAGTCGTTTATTAATTCTTCTTAGCTTTGTTGAAGTAGATTCCGCATACTTAGCAAAGTATATCAGTGTTTCATTATTAATAGTTTTGAATTCATTCAAAGTTGTTAAACCGTAGACAAGCTACAAGTTAGTTTGGTCAGAGTATATCGATCCAACAAAGCTTAAGTGACTTTAACAAACAAACAGTGAAAGAAAAAGAAACTGTTCCAACCTAGTCAGACACCGATGGATCCGACGGATCCAAAATTTTGGATCCGCCAGTTGTACCCAATGGATCCGCAGGTACTGTTGATAAACAGAAAGTTCGTAATTCGGATCGTACTGAATTTGTTAAGGTCACTAGAAAACCTAGCACTAGTAAAACTATTGAGAAACAAAAATGATCAGTCCCTATAGGAAAAGGTCAAGTTAGAAATGAGTATAGAGTTAAAACGGTTCAACAGACACCTAAAACTAGTTTTCCCAAACACCCCTTTCCAAAGAGTAACTTTAACACACAACATCATTATCAAAATAATTGGAACCAAAACATGTCTAGAAACTTTCAAGGTCCCAACTTCATGCCATGGAACACGTGTCCACCATTTCCATACATGAACCATGATAATGTTATGTTTAACCCAAACGGACCCATGAGATATTGGGGACCAAACGCTTGATTTTTTCTTGAACTTAGGTATGCTTAAAAGTTGAGTTAGAACCATATGAGTGGATTAAAGATAGTGGGTGTTCAAGACACATGACAGGGAATAAAAGCCTTTTCTCATCCTACCAAGTGTACGACGGAGGTATTGTCACATTCGGTAGCAAGCTTAAAAATAAAATCATCAGAAAAGGTACAATTTCTCATGACTCTCTCACTATTGATGATGTTGCTCATGTAGAAAACTTAGAATTTAACTTACTTAGTATTAGTCAATTATGCCGCAAAAAGTATAACGTCCTTTTCAGTGAAAATGGAAGTAAAATACTTAAAGATGGCATAACCGTAGGAAAAGGTGTTTTAAAGAATAACGTTTACGTTATGAAATTAGACAAAACACCTAAAGACAAACTTTGTCTCACCTCTCTGGACGAAAACTCAACTCTATGGCATCGACGCTTAGGTCACGCCAATATGAGGTTAATTCAATCCTTATCATCTAAGGAACTCGTTAGGAACCTGCCCAAGTTGAAATATGACCAACACTTTTGTGATGCTTGCAAAATAGGAAAACAAGTTCATAATAGCCATAAGGCTAAAAACATGGTGTCTACATCTAGGTGTCTAGAATTGTTACATATGGATTTGTTTGGTCCATCCGCTATACAAAGTTACGGGGGAAACTTCTATACTTTGGTAATAGTAGATGATTACTCTAGGTATACATGGACTACGTTTTTGAAAACTAAAAATGAAGCGTTTGATAAATTTGAAATCTTAAGTAAGAAAATTCAAAATCAAATAGGAAGTAACATAGTGTCAATAAGAACTGACCATGGTCGTGAATTTGACAACGAAATCCACATATATCCTAAATCGAGTTCTAATTAGACCATTCCTGAAAAAGACTCCATATGAGTTATATAGAGGCAAAAAGCCTACTTTAGGATACTTTAGAGTTTTTGGAAGCAAGTGCTTCATTTTAAACACTAAGGATTATCTTACCAAATTCGACCCAAAGTCGTATGAAGGTGTATTTCTTGGGTATTCGCAAAATAGTAAAGCCTACATAGTTCTAAACAAAGAAACCTCAAGAGTCGAGGAATCGTTGAACATAACATTCGACGAAAGTCCACCTCCCTCTTAGACATCACATTTGGTAGATGATGACTTAGTTGAAAGTCAAATGGTTGAAAATCAGGAAAATATTGAAAGTGACAAAGAAGATGAACCGGTAAAAAGAGAAATAGTTAATATCAAAGAAACCAAAAGTCATCCATTAGAAAACATCATAGGAAAAATCAATGAAAGAACATTAAGGTCTAAAGCTCAAAATGAAAGTAATTTCTTTTGTTTTGTTTCAACAATTGAACCTAAAAATGTTAATGAAGCCATAAAAGATGAATCATGGGTCATTGCGATGCAAGAGTGTTGGGTCTAAAATGCTGCTGATTCGAGAAACATAACTCTGCTGGATAGTTATGTGACTCTGCTGATTAGTGTATTAACTCTGCTGTTTTGATAACTCTGCTGTTTGGGATAATAGGCATAGTGTAACTCTGTTGCTAGCTTACGAAGACTCTGCTGCTAGAAGATTTACTCTGCTGCTTATTAGATATGTATAGTATGTTAAGGATAAGTATAGAAAAGATACGTATGAATATTTTTCTTGTATAGAAAGTCTTGTAAACCGACTAGGACTCCTTACGCTATAAAAGGAGGTTCTAGGGTTAGGGTTAGATATCGATTATCTTAGCATACGTATTATTATTTACACTTCAAGGTTTCTTGTAACCCTATTGCTATTGAGCAATCGTATTAATATTGAAGTGTTGTTTGAGAATTCGTTTGTGTTTATTCTTCTTAAGATCAAGTATTAGTTTCCGCATAATATTTGATATACAACTCAAGATCAGTTTCTATATCGATTGCTTTAGTTTTATCTAAGGTAATTAATAAGATCGTGAAGCTCAACTGGGATCAACAAGTGGTATCAGAGCTTGTGATCTAGAAACTGGTACCAAGAAGAATTTTTGAATACAAGATTTACTAATCATCACAGTAAGCAATGGACTCCGACTCTACACACATGGTTACTGCATCAAGGGTTCCCATGCTCAAGACTGGAGAGTATGAGATCTGGAAGATGAGGATTCAACAGTACATAAGAATGGTTGATTACTCACTTTGGGAAGTTATTCTTCATGGCGACAGTGTGCAAACCAAGACTGCTACTGGATCAGTCTTGACTCTCAAGACAAGTGAGGAGAAAGCACAGAGAAGATTGGAGGTTAAGGCTCACAGTATTCTCATGATGGGAATACCTAATGATTATCAATTGAGCTTTAATCATATTGAGTCTGCTAAGGAGTTATGGGAAGCAATCGAACTTCGATTTGGTGGGAATGAAGCTACAAAGAAATCAAGAAAGAATCTACTGAAGCATCAGTTTGAAACTTTCACTGCTTTAAGTTCTGAGGAAATTGAGGGAACTTATGATCGACTTCATAAGCTATCAAGTCAGATGGCTCTTTTGAAGATTGAGCCATCTCAAGAGGATGTCAATCTAAAGTTTCTGAGAAGTCTATCTTCTGAATGGAACACTCATACAGTGGTTTGGAGACATAAGGAAGATTTTGATACTATGGCATTGGATGATCTGTATAACAACTTGAAGGTGTATGAATATGAAGTTAAAGGATTATCAAGCTCATCTTCTACCACAAATAATATGGCTTTTGTTTCCTCAAACAGCAAGAATACTGGTAGACATCAAGAACAGCACTCTGCTGCTGGTGCTTTTGCTCCTGCTGTTGGTTCACATGTCTCTGCTGCTGACTCTGCTAACACCAACACTATCAGTGATGCTGCAATTTGTGCTTATTTGGCTGAACTTACTACAAGTACTTCAGTCATGCCTCAAGATCTGGATGAACTTGATCCTGATGATGTTGAAGAGATTGATATGCAATGGCAGTTTGCAATGTTAACAATGAGGGCAAGAAGGTTTCTTAAGCGAACTGGTAAAGAGATGAAGTTCAGAAGGAACAAGAGTGTGGGATTTGACAAGTCAAAGGCTGAATGTTTTAACTGCAGAAAGAAGGGACACTTTGCAAGAGAATGCAAAGCACCAAAAAGAAGCAATGAGAATTTCAAGAAGTCTGCTGATGAGGAGCCAAATTCTACTACTGCTATGGTATCATGTGATGGGTTAGGTGATTATGATTGGAGTGATCTTGTTGAGGATGGTCCAAATTGTGCATTGATAGCTGAAGAGGAACCTGAAGTACAACATTTTGCTCTCATGGCCTATTCTTCTTCTGGATCAGACTCTGAGGTATCCAATGAATCATCTTGTTCTTTTAAATCATGTTCTGATACAATTGAGATACTTAAGTCTAGCAATGGAAACCTTAAGATGGAAAATGAAACACTTAAGCTAGATAATCTTAGTTATGCATATGGTTTAAAGAACTTAGAAGAGAAGCTAGAATTTTATAAAAAGACTGAAATTGAATACCTTGATCAGATCACTATTCTGAAAAATGAAATTATCAAGAAAGATGATGAGATTAAGGTTCTTATGGAAAAAGTAGAAGAGGCTGAACAGGCTAGAGTTTCAGCTATTAGTGAGACTGAAAAACACATAGTTAGGGTTGAAAAACAACAATATGCCACTGATATTCTCAGTAAACCAATAGGTAGACACTTTGCAGAACCAGGAAGTGGTTTAGGATATAATGCTGTTGCTCACCCTATGAAACTTAGTGCCAATGCCCCTCCCACTAGGACATTAACTTTCATATCTGAGTCTGGGGCTAAACCTGTAGGTGAAACTAGTAAACCTGTAGTTGAAACTAATGAAAAAGAAATAGAGTCACCTAAGGTTGAGGTAAAGAAGTATGAACAAGCACCCCTGATTGAAGATTGGGTGTCTGACAGTGATGATGATGAAGTAGAATCTGATTCAACCTCTAAGAACAAAAAGGAAGAAATTCCTACTGTTGTTGAATCAAAAGTTCCTAGGGCTAAAAAGGTTAATTTTGTTAAGCCTAGGTTTGGTAAAGGTATCTCTAGGAAGATGGCTGAGTATGAAAACACACCTAGAGTATATCCTAAAAGAACAAATAACTTGCCTAGGGGAAATCAGAGAAATTGGAACAACCTAGTTTCACATAAATTAGGTCCTGATTTTCAATTACTTAAGAAGGCATGTTATTGTTGTGGTAGTTTTGAACATCTACAAGATGAGTGCTATAAGAAACCAGCTTGGAACCAATACTCAAGGGTGAACAATAGAAACTTTGCTAGAAAGACTCACCCTCATCCCAAAAGAAACATGGTTCCTAGGGAAGTCTTGATGAGAGATGGTACTTCTAGAGTTATCTCTCCTATTGCACCAACAGTGCCCATAAAGAAGGATATAGTTGATTCTGCTGTTAAGGCAAACTCTGCTGTTAAGGCAGACTCTGCTGTTTTGCCTAAAGTTGTTACTGATACTGTTGTGGGCAATCATTTTTATGTTGTTAAAGCCTCAGCTTGCTGGGTCTGGAAACCAAAAGTTAAAGTTTTAGATCATGTTCTCAGACACAGCAGTGCACCAATGCAGTTGAAGAAATTTGACTACTTTGATGCACAAGGTAGATCCAAGTCAGTAATGGCTTGGGTCCCAAAGAGAAACTAATTCTCTTACTTTTTGTGCAGGGCAATCTACAAAAGGAGCTAAAGGATAAATGCATTTTTGATAGTGGATGCTCTTCACACATGACTGGAGACCAAAGCAATTTGGAGAATTTTGAAGCTTTGGATGGTGGATATGTTGCCTTTGGGAATGATCCTAAAGGAGGAAAATTTTTTGGTAAAGGCATAATTAGAACTGGAAAATTGGATTTTGAGAAAGTGTATTTGGTGAATGGCTTAAAGTTCAATCTTTTTAGTGTCTCACAAATGTGTGACAGAAAGAATTTTGTTCTTTTTACAGACACTGAATGTCTTGTCTTATCTCCCGACTTTAAGATACCTGATGATAAATTGGTACTTCTTAAAGTCCCTAGAAATGACAACATATACAGTGTGGACATAAAGAACATTATTCCCAAAAGAGATTTAACTTGTCTGTTTGCCAAAGCCACTATTGATGAATCCAAACTTTGGCACAGAAGGCTTGGACATCTGAACTACAAGGCTATCAACAAGTTGGTGAAAGGGAACTTGGTCAGAGGATTACCTTCAAAGGTTTTTGAGAATCCTGAAGTATGTGTTGCTTGCCAAATGGGAAAGCAACATAGAGCATCTTGTAAGTCCAAATTGGTGAATTCTATAACTGAACCTTTGTTTATGTTACACATGGACCTATTTGGACCCACTTATGTGAATAGTTTGAACAAAAAGATGTATGGCTTAGTGGTCACTGATGATTTCAGTAGCTTTACTTGGGTATTCTTCTTAGCTACTAAGAATGAGACCCCTGGTATTCTTAAGGCTTTTATTACAAGGATAGAAAACCTATTTAATCACAAGGTTAAAATCATCAGATGTGACAATGGAACTGAATTTAAGAATCAAGTGATGAATCAGTTCTGTGAGGTAAAAGGGATAACTAGACAATTTAGTGTGGCTAGAACTCCTCAGCAAAATGGTGTGGCTGAGAGGAGAAATAGAACATTAATTGAGGCTGCTAGGACTATGTTGTCAGAGTCTAAGTTACCCACTATCTTTTGGGCTGAAGCAGTCAACACTGCTTGTTATGTGCAAAATAGAACTAAGATAGTTAAACCTCACAATAAGACCCCTTATGAGTTATTGCATTGTAGGAAACCTCTGATAGATTTCTTTAGACCATTTGGGTGTCCTGTCACTATCTTAAACACCATTGATCACTTAGGCAAGTTTAGTGAGAAAGCAGACATAGGTTACTTTGTTGAATACTCTACTGAAAGTAAGGCTTTTAGGGTTTTCAATCAAAGAACTGGGCATGTGGTGGAAAATTTGCATGTTAGAATTAGAGAAACCACACCTAATGTTGATGGAAAAGGTCCTGAGTGGATGTTTGATATTGATTCTTTAACCAAGAGTATGAATTATCAACCAGTCATTGCAGGTACTACTAACATGTCTTTAGGTACACAAACTAACCCCAATGCAGGTACACAAGCAAAGAAGGATGGATCTGCAAAGGAGTTTGTTTTGATTGAAAGGAGCACATTTGATCTGTACTTCTCTCCAACTAATAAAGAGAAAGTGAGTTCAGATGGTGATGCTGTTCATAAGGAAGTTCCAAAGGTTAATGTAGAAGGTGTTGATGAACCTTCTCATGATGTCAAGAATGATGATAAGAAAAGAAATAAAGAGACAGAAGTTGATGGGCAACAAGGGAATAACCATAGCAACAGTTCTTTCAACTCTGCTGCCAGGCCAAAACACTCTGCTGATAAGCCAAAACACTCTGCTGTTAGGCCCAAACACTCTGCTGTTAGGTTTGGTAACTCTGCTGCTATGCCAAAGAACTCTACTGATAGAAATGGTGATTCTGATGATGATTCTGCTGATGAGATGCCTGAATTACAAGAAGTATATGTGGATACTGATGATGAAGTTGTTGATGTTTTTGGTGCTGACGGTGATTTATCAAATTTGGAGACTGATATACCTGTTAGTCCCACTCCTACAACCAGAATCCACAGGAATCATCCAAAGGAGCAGATAATTGGTGATGTTCACTCTGCTGTTTAGACTAGAAGTAAATCAAAAGGGTTGAGTGATTTGCTTGATCAAGGATTGTTTGCCCAAACACTTAAGAAGAGGAATAGACACAAGGATTTACAGAATTGCATGTTTGCCTGTTTCTTATCTCAAGAAGAACCCAAGACCATTCACAAGGCTTTGAAAGATGAAAGTTGGGTTGAAGCTATGCAAGAGGAGTTGCTGCAGTTCAAGCTTCAGGAGGTCTGGACATTAGTTGATTTGCCTAATGGAAAAAGGGCAATTGGTACAAAATGGGTGTTCAGATGTAAAAGAGATGAAAGAGGTATTGTCATCAGAAACAAGGCTAGATTGGTGGCTCAGGGATACACTCAGGAAGAAGGGATAGACTATGATGATGTCTTTGCCCCAGTTGCAAGATTGGAGGCTATCAGACTTTTCTTGGCATATGCCTCATACAAGAATTTTCCTGTGTATCAAATGGATGTGAAAAGTGCTTTCTTGTATGGAAAGATACCTGAAGAGGTTTATGTGATGCAACCACCTGGGTTTGAAGATCCTAAGTATCCTGATAGGGTCTACAAGGTGAAGAAAGCACTGTATGGACTACATCAAGCTCCTAGAGCTTGGTATGACACCTTATCTCAGTATTTGTTGAATAATGGTTTTTGCAGAGGAACCATTGATAAAACATTATTCATTAAGAAAGACAAAAAGGATATCCTACTTGTTCAGGTTTATGTAGATGATATCATTTTTGGGTCTACAAATAAGGTGTTATGTGAAGGATTTGAGAAGCTTATGCACAACAGGTTTGAGATGAGTTCTATGGGAGAACTGACTTTCTTTTTAGGGCTTCAAGTAAAGCAGAAGTCAGATGGGATTTTTATTAGCCAAGACAAGTATGTGGCTGATATATTGAAGAAATTTGGTTTCAAGGATGTGAAGGCAGCTAAGACACCAATGGACAAAAACAAACCTTTGCTCAAGGATGAAGATGGGGTAGAGGTTGATGTCCATCTTTATAGGTCAATGATTGGTTCATTGATGTATCTGACTGCTTCAAGGCCAGATATCATGTTTTCTGTGTGTGCTTGTGCTAGATTTCAAGTGTCCCCAAAAGTTTCACACTTAGAAGTAGTCAAAAGAATTTTTAGGTACCTAAAGGGTCAACCAAAATTGGGTCTTTGGTATCCTAATAATTCACCATTTGACTTGATAGCATACTCAGATAGTGACTATGCTGGAGCTACTTTGGATAGAAAGTCAACCACTGGAGGCTGTCAGTACCTTGGACATAGGCTGATCTCTTGGCAATGTAAGAAACAAACAGTGGTGGCTAATTCGACAACTGAAGCAGAGTATGTTGCTGCTTCTAGCTGCTATGGACAAGTGCTCTGGATTCAGAACCAATTGCTGGATTATGGGTACAATTTTATGAACACAAAAATTTTTATTGACAACAACAGCACAATGTGTATTATCAAAAATCCTGTTTTTCATTCTAAAACAAAACACATAGAGATAAGACATCATTTTATTAGAGATTGTTATGAGAAAAAGCTTATTCAAGTGGTTAAAATACATACTGACAACAATGTTGCTGATTTACTTACCAAAAGTTTTGATATAAGTAGATTTTAATTTTTAGTTGCTAGTATTGGCATGATAAATCTTTAATCTTTAACCATCTTATCTATGTATGTTTTTGTAAAGTTTTGTAAGGATTTGTGCTGTTTGTTAAGTCAAAAGTTGCTGTTTGTTAAGTTGTTTGCTGTTTAGTTGTCTGCTGTTATGCTACTCTGCTGCTATTATGGAATATTCTTGCTTGTGTTTGTTGTTTGCTACTAACCTTTTGCAGATACATATACATACACAATCAAGTACAGCATGAAAAGAGGAAGTTCATTGATAATAAAGGCATAAGTACATCATACAGTTACCATACATTCATGCTATTCAAAAGTAAGATCAAAAGACAACAAGCTTCACACATTCACAACCTAAATTCTAGCAAAGTCAGGCATGACCTTGCTACGAGGACCCCTAGTGCCCATGGCCTCTGACACCCTTGGACAGGGGAGAGCAAGTACTACTGATCGTGGAGGTGGACTCTGCTGTTGGCTTGTTGAGGGAGCTGATTTCTTCTGCTGCTTCTTCTTCTTTGGAACAGGGGGTTTCTGCTCAACCGTACTTGGCTTTGGATGAGGCAGGTGGACACTCTTCGCAAAGGCGGCGGCGGCATTCTCCATCTGTTTTTGTAGCTCAGCGGTCAAAGGATGCTGTGGAGGATCGATCTTTGTTCTTTTATCATCATCAGTTCAAAGGAGGATGGCGTTGATGGAAGTGGGTTGGAATATTCCTCTTCGATAACTGCTTTGCCTTTTGGTTTTGCTGAAGATGAACTTGGAAGATAACCTTGAGGAAAGTAACTTGCCCATCCCTCTGAATTGTCTGATGATGAATCTGAGGAAATGTCGATAATTGGAGCTTTTGATGAACTCATGATTTGTTGATTTTAAGTTAGGGTTTGTGAATTGGGGATTTATTTAAGTGATTAAGGGATTTTTGGACTTCAATGAAGGGTTGGTATGGTATTTAAGGAGGTGATTTTGAAGATATTGGGAAAGTTGACTTTTGGTCAACACTATCGCAACTCTGCTGATGAGTTTGAAAGTTGAAGGGTCAAACTGAAACTTTTGGCGCATTCTTAAACCTAATTAGATCAAAACGGTATCTTTAACCAATTTGATCTCATTACATTTTAATTGCTCAAAATTTCATTCAACCTTCACCCAAGAACATCAATTCATATCATTTCACCCAAAACCCCCAAATCAAATGGCTCGAAGAACGTTTATGGATGAACACAATCAGATAGCATTTCTCAGTAAGGTTACTGCAGCTGTTGGATTTTATGAGGTTATGGATTTTCTGAGTTCGTCTAAGTTAAGGTATGCGTTAACAGCTGATCCTACCATTTATACATCTCATATGAAACAATTTTGGTCAACTGTTAAGTTGGATGTACTAGATGGTGAGGAAAGATTGATAGGTAGTGTAGATGGGGAGAATATTGTAGTTAGTGAAACAACAATTAAGAGAAGTTTGCGCTTATCAGGCATACCAACACCCCCTACCCTTACCCCAGAAACTGTTATGACTGAGCTTGAGAATATTGGATATGAGAGACCTGAGGTTGGTGGTACATTTTTGAAAGGTCGTCTCTGTCCACATTGGAAGTTTTTGCTACATACACTTCAACACTGCCTGTTTCCCAAAGTAGGTGGATGGAGTGAGTTTAGTGCTTCTCAAGCTATGGCTTTAGTGTGTTTAGCTACAGGGCAGCCCTTTGATTTTTCTGTTATGATATTTGAGGGGATGAAGAAGTTTGTTAAGAAGAAGTTTTACTTGTACCCAAGGTTTCTACAACTTATTATAAACAGACAGCTAAGGGAACCATTGAGGCATGTAAATGTTGAGCCCTGTAGTAGAATGGCAATCAAGATGTTTGCATTTTTAAAGAAGAATGGGAAAGGTTTTTCTGGCACTATAATTCCCCTAACTGTACACATCTTGAATGTAGTGGCTGCAGAGAATGAGGATGAAGAGGCTGGAACACCCACAGCTTCCCATCACACATCCTCATCTACAAACTTAAATGAGTCATCTTCCACTGAACCACAAAATACCTAAACACCTAGGACTTCACAAGAGGACATTGTGCAACCTCAGGCCAATGTCAGTATGGTAGCAGATGAGGCTGATACAGGTGTTGGAGGTATCATGATGGAAGAGGCTGGCACTACTGTTTCCAACTTAGTAGTTGAGCAGGACAGTGTCAACATAATTAAGACCTCAACCATGGCAACATCTTTTGTAGAAGGTTCTCAGGAACCTGACACAACTGATGGTAACCCCAGCCAAATGGCTTCTATGGGGGGCTCAGATGTTCAACCTAGGGTTGAGACTGAGTTTGTGTCCCAAGATTCACCTCTCGGAGAAGGTAACACATCTCGAAGTGATGAGGACAGAGATGATACTATTGAATTGATGGACACTGATGTACATATTGACATTGCAAATGATACACCTCTCGGACCAGGTTACACAGGTCAAAGTGTTGATGCTAGTATTGAACATGACACTGAGGATTTGACGGTTAAAACACCAGTACATAATGCCAATTCCAATGATCAACCTCTCGGGTCAGGTTACACAGACCGAAGTTGTGAGGATATCATGAAACAATTGAAAGAATTGACGGATAATTGTACAAAATTGTCAAAGGAGGTTCTTGGTCTTCGAAAGGAGTTAAAGACAGTCAAGGCTACTCAAGGTGCTGCAATAAGAAGGCTTAAGCTAAGGGTTACACACCTTGAGGGGAGGCTAAAGAAGAGTTCCAAACCAAGTTTGGAAGAGGATGCTTCCAAACAGGGGAGGAATAATCAGGAGACTGTAGTGAATGATCAGGATCAGGAAGTTGTAATAGGTTCAGGGGAGGTTGAAAATGACTCTGTTGAAAATGTTGGTGATAAGAGTGACAAGGTTGACTCTGCTGGTGCAAAACACTTTGCTGATGGGTTAAAGGTTTCTGCTGATGATACTGAGCAGAGTGCAGGAGTAAAGGACTCTGCTGGAGTAAAGGACCCTGCTGGAGTAAAGGACTCTGCTGATTCAGATGATGAACAGATGACTTTAGCTCAAGTACTGCTGAACATGAACAAAGGAACTAAAACACCCACACCATCACACCAAGAACCTGCTGCTGAATCTACTGAAAAGATTGAAAGGAAGAAAAAGTTGGCTGATGAACAAGCTCAGATTGCTCAGGATGAAGAATATGCAAGAAGTGTTGCAGCTGATGAAGAGAGAAATCAGTTTGAACTTATGGAAAGCTCTACATTTAAAGAAGTTAATCAAGAAGAATTAAATGAACAATTGCTGTATTTCATTGATTCTGATATGATTGTAAGAGGTGAAGCTAGGTTGATAACAAATGATGAGCAGTTGGATGGAAATGAAAAGACAAAAGAGCTTGTTGAGTTTATACTCAGAAAGAATGGGTTAGCTAAGTGGGAAGAGTTGATTATGAGGATTAAAGAAGCACAGAAGCATGGTTACAAACCTAAGTCACCTTCAAGGAAAGCAGTGGTTAATGATATGAAGTATTACTTGAAGAATGCAAGAGGTTATCAGATGAAGGATTTTAAGGGAAAGTCAGATGCCTTAATTGAAAAGGAATTTTATGAAACTTATGCTAAGCTTAATCCAAGAAAAGTTTTTGAAAAGAAGAGAAATCCAGAAGTTATGGGATCTGACAATATGAAAGCATCTGGGAGTGGAAGTGTTTCAAAGCCCATAGTATCTGATGTTGAAAAGGAGAAAGAAATTGTTGTTGAAGCTGAAGTTATGACTGAATCCTCTGCTGGTACAAAGAGATATAGGAGGAAAGTAAAGCAGGTGGGTAGGAAGAAGAGAAGAACACAGTCCGTAGTGATGAGTGATTCGGAGAAAGAGGAGAAAGAGGATAGTGATTCAGAGAATGAAGAAGTGACTGCAGATGACATGAAAGGGGTTATGGATCTCACAGTTCATGAACCTCAAGAAGAGCCTAAGTTACTTAATGAAGTTCCTTTATCAATAAAATATCCAATCATTTCATACTCACATGATGTTCTTGCTGATAGTCAACTATGCTGGGTGATTAAGAGATCAAATGGTTCAAGTGTGGGGTATATTAGTTTTTCTCAGATGTTGCACTACATGGATAGGGATGATATTACTCAACTCTGGAATTTATACAAGATGAATTATGGTGATACTAGACCAGAGGTGGTGTATGAGAGACTAAATTATTACTACTTGAAGAATATGTTTGAACCAGATGAGAGGAGTATTGAATGGAAGAAGTTATTAAGCTCCACAGTTCAGAAATGGTATTTATATCAATCTTGTGGAGTTCATCTCTTATCATGCATAGGTGTGACTGTGTATATGCTTGTGGAGAAGGATTATGTCATCAACAACAGTACATCTATTCTGTATCAAATGTTGCAGCCTGGTAAGTTGACATTACAAAGACCATTTGATGCAGATAATCAAGCATTTGAACTAATTGAGAAATATAAAAAGTTGCTGGAATCAAAGGTTTCAAAACAGTAAAGTGTTTGGAAGCATCCTCCTGGTGGTTAGCTGGGTTTGAAAGAAACTTGATGATTTTTGAAGAAAAATATCAAGTTTAGGGGAGGATTGTTGGGTCTAAAATGCTGCTGATTCGAGAAACATAACTCTGCTGGATAGTTATGTGACTCTGCTGATTAGTGTATTAACTCTGCTGTTTTGATAACTCTGCTGTTTGGGATAATAGGCATAGTGTAACTCTGTTGCTAGCTTACGAAGACTCTGCTGCTAGAAGATTTACTCTGCTGCTTATTAGATATGTATAGTATGTTAAGGATAAGTATAGAAAAGATACGTATGAATATTTTTCTTGTATAGAAAGTCTTGTAAACCGACTAGGACTCCTTACGCTATAAAAGGAGGTTCTAGGGTTAGGGTTAGATATCGATTATCTTAGCATACGTATTATTATTTACACTTCAAGGTTTCTTGTAACCCTATTGCTATTGAGCAATCGTATTAATATTGAAGTGTTGTTTGAGAATTCGTTTGTGTTTATTCTTCTTAAGATCAAGTATTAGTTTCCGCATAATATTTGATATACAACTCAAGATCAGTTTCTATACCGATTGCTTTAGTTTAATCTAAGGTAATTAATAAGATCGTGAAGCTCAACTGGGATCAACAAAGAGGAATTAAATCAATTTGTTAGGAATGACGTTTGGACATTAGTCCCACAACCTAAAAATCAAACCATAATAGGTACAAAATGGGTTTTTAGAAACAAAATGGATGAAAATGGCGTAGTATCTAGAAACAAAGCTAGGCTAGTAGCACAAGGCTATATTCAACAAGAAGGTATAGATTACGATGAAACATTTGCACCCATCGCTAGACTTGAGTCAATTAGGATACTACTTGCATATGCATGTGCACATGACTTTAAACTATTTCAAATGGATGTCAAAAGTGCATTTCTAAATGGTTTTATAAATGAGGAAGTGTATGTAGCACAACCTCTCGGCTTTGCCGATTTTGAAAAACCAAATCATGTCTACAAACTGAAGAAAGCTTTATAAGAACTTAAGCAAGCACCAAAAGATTGGTATGATCGACTTAAGACTTTCCTAGTTGACCATAAGTAGACAATACTATTTTCACCAAGAAAAAGGGATCACATATTATCATCGTCTAGATTTATGTGGATGACATTATATTCGGTTCAACTTGTCAAGAGTTATGCGATGAATTTTCAAAAATCATGCATGATGAGTTTGAAATGAGTATGATGGGGGAACTTAACTTTTTCTTAGGTCTCCAAATAAAACAATTAGATGATGGGATATTCTTCAACCAATCTAAGTATATCAAGGATATGCTTAAGAAATTTGGTCTTGAAGATTCAAAACCTATGAAAACACCAATGTCTTCTGAAACCAAACTCACCAAGGATGACGAAAGTGAATCCATAGATAGCACTAAATATAGGAGAATGATTGGTAGTTTAATTTACCTAACGGCTAGTAGACCAGACATTATGTTTAGTGTTTGTCTATGTGCACGATTTCAAGAAGATCCCAAAATATCCCATCTTGAAGCCGTTAAACGGATCTTTAGATACATAAAAGGCAATACACATTTAGGATTATGGTATCCCAAAGGAACGGGAATGGAAACCATAGTGTATGCCGACTCAGAACATGCCGGTGATTATGTTGATAGAAAAAGTACAAGCGGTATTTGTACTTTTGTAGGACATTGTCTCACCTCATGGTTTGCTAAGAAACAAAAAGCCCTCGTAATATCAACAACTGAAGCAGAGTACGTGTCCGCAGGAAAAGCTTGCCAACAAGCACTGTGGATGAAACAAGCTCTCGTCAACTATGGAATTGAACTCAACGACATTCCCTTTCTTTGCGACAACAAAGGAGCTATCGACCTCAGCAAAAATCCAGTTCAACACGCTAGAACCAAACACATAGAAATACGACACCACTTCCTACGCGACAATGTTCAAAAGGGAAACATCTCAATCGAGAAAGTATCCTCAGAAGACAACATTGCCGACATTCTCAAAAAACCCCTTAAGAGAGAACCTTTCAACTTTATTAGACTTGGTTTAGGATTAATGGAACCTAGTGAGTAGATGAAACCGTAGCTTGAACCTTAGAGTAGCCAAACACGACAAAAAAACAAAACCTGAGTTTGGACCTGCGGATCCAAACGACAACAAGGGTGGAACCCTTGTTTTGGATCCGCCAGATCCGTGGCTCACTAAGTCAGTTTTTAGTTTATTAAAACAAACATCCTTCACTTTATATCACATTCCCCAAAAACATACATCCCACTGAAATTCGATCCCTATCACACAAAACTCAGAAATTAGGTCATACTCCACCACCAATCTGTGCTTAAATCATCTCTGTAAGTATCCTAATCATAATCTAATTCCTAATCTGAGTCTAGGATTTATATTTCTTGCACAAAAATCAAAACTTGGGGTTTATACATATTTTTAGGAAAATCATGAAACTTACTTACTGAATTGCATCACAAACTATGTTTTCCTTAGTTAGGAATTGCATCTTGTTGTACATTATCATAATCTATCAAAAACCCCATGAGAAATTTTTATCAAAATCTTCTCACGACTAGGAAAAACGATTTTTGAACATTGTTCTTACAAATACAAAAACGTTATGTTTTAAACATCACTTGCATAATGTCTCTTGAATGCTAAAGGGAATACATAACTAATATGTATTTTCGGGTACATTCAAATGAAGCTACATTGAAGTAGGAGCGTTTGGGTTATCTCTCGTTTTATCATAAAACTTGCAGAAACAAAATTTTTGTGCATCAAAAGGAGTCGAGATAACCGTACCTCCACATTGTCCCCATGTAGGCACACACTAGAAATTAATATACATATTTTTGATAATTTTAACTAAATTATGAAATTTTTGTGTCTAGGATAATCATGCCTCCTACGACAAATTATGACCATAAGAACACCCTCAAATACCTACCTCAACACCACAAAACCAAAGGACTCACAGATGATCAAGTCAAAATCTTTAAGGCATTAGAAAAACGTTACGTTCACGAAGGTAGAACCATAGACACATCATTTTTAGAAGAAACCAATATCCATGAACAATTAGCTTCTATCCAATTTGATGGTCTTCTCGACATAGATGAACCCATTATTCCTAGGTTTATACTTGAATTCTATGCTACTGTAAGTCTTAGCACAGACGACTTTGGATTCATGAATATTCATTTCAAAGTAAACCAAAACCAATTCACCTTTCCTTTAAATCAATTTGGAGAAGTTTTAGGTATTCCAAGTCAAGGAACTTGCTTTTATTCGGACAAATGGCCATTGTCCATCTTAGAGTCCAACCTTGGTCGTATTCATCCATATGACACACCCCTCACTTCCAAAGAAATCATCCGTGAACATCTCTTCAATCCTAGAAACAACCCAACTAGGACAAACCGAGGTAAACAAGTAAACCGAGATCCATTTGCCATGGAACTTAATTAACTTAAGCCTGAATTTAAGAAGCTAGAAGAAATTTTGAGGGCAAACGTCATTAGCACCGTAGGAAATAGGGATCACGTCAATGCTAGCCTCTGCTACATGATGTATTGTGTGTCGACTCATCAACAATTTAACTTAGCCTACTATATTTCCAAAAGAATGGCAGATATTCTAGTTCTAGGTACCACTGCCATGCCATATGGAATGCTTCTTACACGTCTGTTTAAAGCCTCCATTCCTATTCCTCGAAACACTAGTGGTTTCCTTCCTGACTACACCGAGATTCCACACACCTTTGTTCCTTTTAGTGATCATAGGGTTGTCGTAGCAAGAGGAAAACGTGATCATCCTCCTACCTCATCATCATCATCATCGGCTAGTGACGAAGACGGTTTACCCAACTCTAGAATTCCTCCACCTGAATACTTGAGTCAACTTCCTTCCATTGACAATGAATCCGAGGAGCATCGACAAACAAGGGGAATGATGAAGAATCTTGGCCGTTGGATCATGAAGCTTCACAAGAAAATGAACAAGAAGTAAGGATTAGGGAGTGTTTGGGACAAGACATTTTAAAACAATGATGTGATAAACTTGTGTGTGTCTTAGGATATTTTGTTGGTCTTTGACTTTTATGTGAACTAACATAATGTTTCAGAGTGATAACACTTGTTGTTATCAATTTTTCATGCCTAAGTCATCGTTTGGCTTAACCTCCTGTCATGGTAAGTTATTATCAGATTAATCTATTTGCAAACGTGTATTAGAACCTATGTTTTTAGTTTTATTCTATCACATATTAGTAGTTAGACATGTTTTAGGAGAATTTTCGGGATTTGAAAATGTAACGCAAAATATGACATATGTTCTGTTTAAATTGATACCTTTGTATGGCGGATATGGCGGATCCCATATTTTGGATCCGCCTTTGGTGTCGATTGGATCCGCCAGCTTCATCAGTAAGTTTTTCATATTTTTCCCGACTTATCTAGATTCTTAGATTCTTAATTTTAGTTTTCAGGAGTATGATACTGATCATTAGAATCATTAGGATGTTTAGAAACTCTTAGAACAATTAGAAAACAATAGAATCAATTTCCCACCAAAATTTGAAAAATTCAAATTTTCATCAAGTTACCTTTCTCTAACACCTAAGGATCCCTTTAATTGGTTCTTTGAAATCCGTGAATCAATCACATTACAACCTTTTCTGTCATCACCTACACCCACTGATCTTCCTCATGTCAACTCCATTTCTATGGATTGACTTTGATAAAATGACAAACTTTTTCTTGTTCCAAGTCATTGGTAATCCACAATTCTTTTCTCCATGAACTTTAGAGTAGTATAAGATAGAAGCTTTAGGATAATTTCAACTCACATTCTTATAATCACTCCTGCACATTTCTAAACAATTTCACAATGCATAAATCAAATAACTCACACATGTCCAGACCACACAGAAGGACCGCTAGAATTAGTGTCAGACCATACCGGTTCATCAATCCAATCTCTAATGTGAACTTCCCTACTATATCCACTCCTACTACAACATCCATCATAACTCCTGTGGTCAACATACCTTCACCCATATCAACTCAACCCTCAAGATCACCATCACCTATCATAATTTCACTAAGTACCACACCATCACCTACTATAACTCTAATAGATAATACACCATCACCTACAACAACACCAGTAGCTTCCTCACCTAACCTTGGTTGGATTGATTCACAACTAACCTTTGTTTTATAACCTTTCACAACCTTGAATCATATACGTTGGTACCCTAGCAACGAGAAGTATCGATCAAGGGGGAGTATATTATATACTAACTCATTATTTTAGCATTTATCATCCTTGAAACGTATACGTTGGTACCCTAGCAATGGGGAGTATACATCGAGGGGGAGCATATCATATTCTAACCGTTTATTTTATAGGATTATGCATCTTAACCTTGGCACTCCAATTAGGGGGAGTATTATCCAAGGGGGAGCTTTTAAAGTTCTCAAAATCATTGAAACAATCTTTGTACTCCAATTTAGGGGGAGTAATAACCAAGATTTGTTCACCACATTCCGCTACGCATATCTTCTTTTTGTTTCGACAAAAAGGGGGAGATAGGATTAAGTTTCATACATAGTTTCATACATACTGTTAACATCATAGTACATGTTTTTATACTTAAAATTGGTTTCAAAACTTGCATAAAATCAACGTAATCTATATTTTTAAAAGACTTATACTTTATTTATTTCATTACTTAAAAATACACTTTATGTTTTGTCATCAACAAAAAGGGGGAGATTGTTAATACAAATATCATCATAAAAACATCATTTATATTTTACGATCTTTGCTTAATTTTGTTAATGACAATTACAAAGTTTATCTTTAAGCAAAGCATAGATATAAGATTAAGTCCTTTACATTTATAGTGATAAGTCTTTTAAAACACATTTACACATTACAAGATTACTAGGAATAACATTATATACATTTACATTTTTATATATTAAATTAGAAATATTTAGGATGACATCATGGCATATATCATGAACATAATCTTAGAAAGATTTTTGAGATATCTTGTATAGATCTTTAAGCTAAAGAGTTGACATTTGAAGATATGAAAAGATTGTGCAAGATATGGAAAGATTTGAGAATCTATTAGCTGTCCTGCACTGGCGGATCCAAACCCATACAAGGGCGGATCCAAATTTAGGGATCCACCAAATCCGCCAACTGTTTTATCAGTTTGCCTATAAATAGCAAGCTGATCATTCAGGCACATTCATCACTTACATAGCATAAATTATACATACATTCATTTATACATTACTAACCCATATCATTCATCATTCTTAGTGATCTTCCTTTTTGTAGCAAAAGAGATCAAGCATCAACAAGCTTCAACATACTGTTGCAAGTCTTGTAAAGTAGAAACTGTGTGATTAGTTAGAGTTTACACATCATTGTTATACCTTTCATTCAGTAAAGTCCGGTTAGTGTTTTAGTCCTCAAAACACATAGAGTAAACGGGAGTAGTTGTACCCTTGTAAAGAACTCGACATTTAGCTTAGTGTCGGTAATTGTATAAGCGACGTCAGGTTGTTTCTTAGTGAAGAAAAACTCTCGAGTCAGGTTGGTTCTTCCTTGAAGTAGAACCCGGTGTTTAGCTTAGCACCAGATAAAGTGTAAGCGACGTGTATAAAGGTTTTCTCCGCCGAGAAGGGAGTTTGTTTCTTAGTGAAGAAAAACTCTCGAGTTAGTGGCTCGAGGAGTGGAGTAGGGCAAGGAAGAGAGTCCTTGTAGCTGAACCACTATAAATATCCGTGTTGTGGTTTGATTGTTCCTATCCTTACTTACTTTACTTATATTGTTTGTTTGTGAGTATTTACTTTGAAATCACGTTAAGTCACAAAGCGAATTAAATTTAAAACGGTAAAAACTATTCAACCCCCCTTTTAGTTTTCCACAAGACTGATAAGGGAACCTCTATCAGTCAAGAGAAGTACACTAGAAGCCTACTGAAAAAGTATGAGCTCAGTGATTGTGCCTCAGTAAAAACTCCCACGGTTCCTCCAAACAATCTAGGTCCTGACCTTGCTGGTAAACCAGTCAATCAAACTTTTTTTAGAGGAATGATAGGGTCACTGATGTACCTACTTGCATCAAGGCCTGATATCCAATTCTCAGTCTGTTTATGTGCCAGATATCAATCTGACCCAAATGAATCACATCTCACAGCTGTGAAAAGGATCCTCAGGTACCTGAAGGGTACTCCAAGTCTTGGATTGTACTATCCTAAATGTTCAGGCTTAGATCTCAAAGGGTACTCAGATTATGACTATGCAGGCTGCAACATGGATAGAAAAAGTACCTCAGGCTCCTGCCAATTCCTTGGTGGAAAATTAGTCTGTTGGAGTACTAAGAAACAACAATCAGTTGCCATGTCCTCAGCAGAAGCTGAATATGTTGCAGCAGCCAGTTGTTGTGCAAATGTGTTATGGATGAAAAGTCAACTCAGAGACTATGACATCCATTATAAGATGGTTCCCATCTTCTGTGATAACACAAGTGCAATTGCTATCTCAAACAACCCTGTTCTTCATCAGAGAACCAAACACATTGATATCAGATATCATTTCATCAGGGACCATGTCATGAATGGTGACATTGAATTACACTTCATTCCCACTGAATATCAGCTAGCTGATATATTCACCAAACCTTTGGATGAACCAACTTTCACAAGACTGAAAGCTGAATTGGGAATGTTGGATATTGAGAATCAGTCCACTGATTGAATCCATCCAACTTAGTGTAAATTCTAAAAACCTTAGGTCCTTGACTCAATGTGTCTCTCAGTGAATAAGATCACTGAATAACCTTCTCTGAACCCCCTCACTGAATGAAAAGTCATTCAGGGGCCTCAAGACTCAACAATTGACATTCAATGTTATACTTAATGCTCTAAGTATTTAATTAATAAATGTCCGAGGTTGGTAACTGAATACCTATTTAATATAGGAATATATGTTCTTTTTCCTTCTAGCATACACGTCTTAGGCCCCCACTTCATCACTACATATTCCACTTGGCATTTAATGTCTCTACTCACAAATAATATCCTTTGATATTATATGTGGTAATGTCACTCTGCAAATTACACTTTTGCAGATGGCACAACTGTTCATTTTGACAGTTGCGCGAAACCTGGGAAAGTGGAGTGGTGGCATTTAATGTGGATATCAAACGTTTATACAAAACAATTTTTAAATTTTTGAGAAAAATACGCATTAGTGGCAAAACCACCCCTTCTCTCCACTTCCCTATAAATACCCTAAAAGAAAATAACACACGCACATTTTAGAAATCTTAATCAAACTCTTTCCTTTTTTTAAAAACTACTGTGTGCGTTCTTGACCTCTAAACTCAGACCATTTTTTCTTCTTGCAAAACCAAGACCTTCTTTAAAATGGCTGCTTCTAGAGCTATTAGCTGCGCCCCTAATGTAGAATTCCAACTAGAGGGCATGGATTTGACCAAGAATAATGTCGTAGGAAATTTCGCCTATCCGAAAAAAAAATTGGCCTATAAGGACGTGGTAAAATACCTGCAAAATTGCTTTCTTTCTACGACATTCACCAAGACACCCCCAGTCATATACCATGACTATTTGAAGGAGTTCTGGTGTACAGTAGTGGCCACCATCCCTGATGTCATCAAGGACACCATCATCACGTTCTTAGTGAAGAATGGGAGAAAGACCATCTCCCTAGACTACCAAACCTTTATCAAAGTCACAGGCCTTGATTTCACTGAGAACTTTGACCCTCAACCCACTGAAGCTAAAGTAAAGGCTGAATTGCTTTTACTTGGGCCACATGATGAAAAACACCCTGATGTGGCCCCAGGGACTCTTTTGGCCAAGGCCCCAATCATCAAAACTTGATTTCCTTCAGTCTGGAGGATACTGATGACCTTTGTCATTCAGGTCCTTGGTGGAAGCAAATCCTCCACGGAGCAATTGGACACTGCTCAACAAATGATAGTGTCCAGCCTCCTGGAGGGTAGAAAAATAGATATTAGAGAGATAATCTTCAAAGACCTCATAGTGAAGCTATCAGGGAAATCCAGGCAAAGACACATGTCTTACCCTAGGTTTATTTCCTGTGTGCTTCAGGACCTATTAGGCTCCGATTATTTTAGACCTAATGTCCAAAGATCTGACCCTGATGTCTTACACAAGGCAAACTACTCGAGAGACCTCACTGAGGTTACACCCGTTTCCGTGACCACATATATGCTGATGGTCATTCAGGGCGTAGACACTATATCACCAGTGCCTTCTCCTTTCAAGAAGGAGAAGAAGAAAAAGAATGAAGGGTCCAGGAAGGTGGTTTAACCTAAACCACTTGACACTGAGACCTCTGCCTCCAAGGCTGAGAAAAGAAGGAAACCCATGGCTAAGCCCACCGAGACACCCATAGTTGAGACCCAATTGGCCAAATAACAACCGCCAACAGAGGGCACTGAGAAATCACCCTCAGGGTCCTCAGGAAAACCTGCTCCTCAAGTCTCTGCTGGCATATACAAGTCAGTGGAGTCAGGAACTATCCAACCCTCACTTCCTGATGAAGGCATTCGTCAATCACCACCTTTTCCTAAGGGAGAACATGGTCCTATATCCTCAATAAAGCAACTCTACTCTGCTGAGAAGGGGACCCACACCCTCTTACATCCCGTTTACAGCTTTGAAAAATCACAGCCAGAGTCTCAGGGAGGATTGGCCCCTAAATCTTCATCAAGGCAACACAACCTTTGTGGAAAGGGGTGCCTCAACATTCAACTTCCCGTTTACGGCTTTGGTCAATCACAACCAGGGCCTCAGGGACAAACGGTCCCTATATCTTCGTCAAGGCAGTACAACCCTGATGGAAAGGAGGACCTCAACAAATCATTGCGTAATGATGGTACTGGAGAAAACCCACCAGTCCCTGAAGGCACCCAAAGGGACAAAGACTCAGGGGGCATGCAACCACCCGCTGATATGGAACCTACACCCCAAGGCGTTGCGCATATCTCAGGAACTGACTCCATGGACCAGGCAGAGACAACCCACTCTGTTCACCTAGAGGGGTCAGGACCTGGCCACAACGAAGGCGAGCCCTCTTTTGAGGGGGAGCCGGATGCACACCTGGTTCCAACTCTTGCAGATCTTCAGATGCTGATTAATGAAGAGTCAGACGAGGAGATGGTTTATTTTGGAGATGACGAAGTTTTTGCTGCTGGGGATGACCTGGAGACTGAAACATACAACTCTCCTCAGCACATTGAACAACCATCATTAGCTCTCCTCCTGAGGAACAAGAACCCCACAACCCTACATCATCATCGTCATCATCAGGCGAATCATCAAGCAACTCCACAGACTCTGCTCCTGCAACTCCAGCATATTTGTAGAAGTATGAGAATGTTCTGCCTCTCACTGAAAGGCAGTTAGTCAAGTTCCTCCTCAAGTCAAACACTGCCCTCTTCAATGAGATCACAAAAGAACAATGGGATCAGCACACTGACGCAACAGCCTCATATGCTAACTTCAGGGCTGCTGTTGAAGGCTCTCATGTTAAACTACATCAGGTCAATGCTTCCACTGCTAAACATATCAGTGACCTAAGGACATCTATTGACCACCTGGGCTCTGTACAAGACACATAGTTCTACAATGTGTTGCAGACTCTTAGTTCCATTCAAGAAGAGTTCAAAGATGATCTGATTCTTCTTACCAAGCTGACTGAGTTCATGGATACTCAGAAGATCACCTCATCCAACATTACTGAGCTTCTCAAGCTCCTCAAAGAGGTGGATCTTGCACCACTCAAGTCTCAGCAAGAAGTCATTCACAAGTCAGTGTCTGATACACAGGGATGCCTGAAGGAAATCTCCTCAGCCTTTGACCAGCTCTCCACTAAACATAATGAGCCGGTCAGTCATTACACCACCAAGGTTACTAAACTATTAGAAGCTCAAGTCTCCATGGCAGATGACATATCCATCCTGAAGAATGAGACCACTAAAATAAAGCGTATGGTCTCTACCATACTGATAATTCTTCAGACTTCTCCAGTTCCCCTAGCTCCTCAGTCAACAAATGCTTACCCTGACGCTCCAACATCTGTTGAGGGGGAGAAACCTGATGAACCCATTCCTGAACCTGCAACTGAAGTTGTTTCTCTACAAAGCTACATGCCAGGAACCTTAACTTCCTCAGCCCTTATTGTTGTTACTACTACTCCCATTCCAACCGAAGCAAAAGCAACAACAGAGTTCCCTGAAGTCTCCTTCAGTACACCCCCTCCCACTAACAAAGGGAAGGGAATCATGAAGACTGAAAATTCTCCTCCAAAATTGGTAAAGGCACCAAGAGAGAGGCATCCTGACCCAAATGCACCCTTTGAAATCATCTTAGATGATGGGAGAAGATTCACGGGAACTAGTGAGGAAGTAGCCGCAGTGTTGGATGAACAGGATAAATTCAGGGCTGAAAGACTCAGTAGGCTAGTAATTGCTGAAGTGGCCAAGGAGGACATCAGGGAAACTGAGCAGGTTATTAAGGGGGAACAATTCCTCAAACTGCAGGCTGACCGAATCAAAGAAAATAATCTTAAGGTCAAGCTCAATACTGAAAGGAAGAGGAAAACCTATGAGAAGTATCTGTGATACATGACGAAGATAAAGGGTGAAGGTCCTATAACTGACATGACCATTCATGCCAACATTAAGCCCATAAGCATTACTGTTCACAGAGGGCCAAGGAAGTTTGAGAAGAACACACCCTTCAAGTTCTCAGATTATGGGATCAAGGAATGGGAAATGATGGGGCCCATCCTGAGGAAGAACCAGAACAGGATCGTTCCTGACCTTCTGGCTACCCTGAACAACAAATATGAGGAACTGAAAAGGGTAGCCAAGAGCTTGGAAATAGATCATGAGAAGGAACTTTCTTCTCATGGACTTGCAATCCCTGAACCTACTCAGAAGACTGGGAAGAAGAGGAAAGCTATAGGACAAGAACCTGAAAAATTCATAGCAGGCCTTCACTGCAACAGGACTCCTCCTAGAGGGGTCAAGTTCGTTCCCAAAAAAGTAATCAAGCTTCCTGAGTATGGTATCTTCTTCGTCGATGAGTTTGGCCAACAGGCCTTTCAAATAGTCAGTGATATAAACCTGGTGGAAACAACAACTATTCTTGCATACAAGCTGATGGCACTTCATGTGAAGAGCCCTGAAAATGAAGAGTTTATAAGGCTGATGGACAAGATGATGAATGAAAGACCCGACAAGGAGAAGTTGGTGTCTAATAAGGCTAAGTTGGAGCTCATGGGAATTATGGAAGCCAGAGTACATATCCCTGAGCATTATGTTTAGATTATAGGAACAGATGTAATGAAATGAATAAAATGATGGCCCACGTTTTGTTATATCATTGTTCTTTATTAGCTTTCTAGTATACTCAGTGTGAGAAGAAGCTCATTTGCTCACTTACACTGATCAAAATACTTAGGCATAATTTATATCCAAATAGGGGGAGATTGTTAGGTCCATTCAGTACCCAAGCGTCCTGAAAACAAGGATTTGAATACAAATTAGCCCAAGTGATAAACAACCTTAAACGATCTCAGGTCACTGAGTTAACAGTCACTCAGTGAGTTATCTTTAGGATGCTTAGGACGAGTCTAAGAAGAAAGATTCACCATTCAGTGAGGCGAAACTCCCTGAGTGTCACTTAAGCCAAAGAAGAAGATAACGGGTTCAGTGAGTGATGACAATAACTCACTGAACCCTAGTCTCCTCAACAACTATAATGAATGAAGATGAAGACTGAAGACCAAGACTGAAGAATCTAAAGTCTGAAAGAAAGGCGGGACAAGGCGGGAAGAGTTTGAAAAGATAAGGAGAAGTCCTTATCAAGCCAAAGTCAAACTTTCCCTGAATGGCTTGAGAACAAGAGCAATGTCATCACTGTCACTCAGAAAGCATATTTGTCTTATACCCAATATAGGTTCTTGTAACATGGACAAAATACATTAGTATTTTGTCCAGACTAGCTAGGTCATTCTTTTTTTCTTTTTAGTCACGGGTGCTCTTTTATACTTGTGTATAAATAGGATCATAAGGGAGAAAAGTGGACAAGTTTTGTGCACTTAATGCTTAGACATTCACAAAACCACTTTTCTCCCCCAAAGAGCAACCAAGCCCCTGAGATAGCTCAGTGGTTCATTCATTGTTGCCACTCAAGCATAGCTTGAGTTTAGAGAGGAGAACATACCATACTTTGTCATTTCAATCCCAAGTGTTTATTCCGCGAACACTTGGGTATAGATTCTTTTGATTAATTTCTAATAAGAATTTAAACGTTTAAAAACTTGTGTTTTATCTTTTACATTTTACTTATTTGTTTAAATTAATCAATACATTACTCAGTCATGGAACACGATTAGCTTAACTTTGTAGTTAAATCTAATTGTGTAACAGGAACAACAAAAACCTTATATTGTTTCCCCCAAATCAAACCTAAACCTAACCCTAAAATTTCTCCTAAATCAAACCTAAACCCTAATTTCTCCCAAATCGAAATTAACCCAAATTAGATGAAGAGGATAGTCATTACGGTTCATCATGAAGGCACATTTTTTAATGATCCATTGATTTATAACAACGGCGATGTCGAAGTTGTTGAGAATGTTAATTTAGGTTACTGCAACTATGAAAGGTTGTTACAAATCGTCAAATAATGTTGTCTGTTTCCATTTCGTGGTATGTATTACTGTGTTCCTAAACAAGATTTTGGTAAACATTTGAAACCTTTAAGTAATGATGCTGAGTTAGCCAATTTTGTAAAATTAGCTTTTGATAATGGTTGCAAAGTTGAAATGTATGTTGAACATCATGGTTATGATGTTATAGCTGATGGTGTTACTCCTCCCGAGGATGAATTAGATGATGAAGTAGATGATGAAATTGAAATGGAAGACATATCAGAATTTGTTGGTTCAGAACAAGTAGGTGAAGAAGATGTAGTTATTCCAAATAGAAAAGTTAATGATAGTTTTATAAACAAGTTAGTTGATGGTAATTTCATAGTTGAGGAAAGGAATGTTGGGCCTGAATTAGGTACAAAATATAGTAGTTCTAGGGATTCTGATGCTGAGGAACTGTCTGTTGATGACAGATTTAAGGTGAAAGAAGGGGTTGTCTATCCTGTACATAATCCTAATTTACCATGGAATCAGATGCAACCATTATTAGGAATGAAATTTGAGCACCCAGACCAGCTTAAAGATTATTTGATCAATTATGGGGTTACTAATGGATATCAACTATGGTATAGAAGGAATGATTATAGATTTTTAGCTTGTTTGTGTGGAAGAAATGTCAAAGAAGGTAGGTGTGCTAGCTAAAAAGGTAAACAAAAGGTAGACCAGGAAGATCAAGTCACCCACACACCTAAGTCTAAGTCTAAGTCTAAGGGAAAATCCAAGCAGAGCAAGTCACCCAAGACTACCAAATCACCCAAGTCACCCAAGACTAGCAAGTCGCCCAAGTCACCTACGCCTAATGTTGATGCTGCACATAAAGGTTGTTCATTTAGATTATGGGCATGGTGGAAGCAAAATGAGGCAACTTTCCAAATAAAAACCTTGATTCCCACTCATGTGACTGAGAATGTTAATGAAGTGTCAAGGGCTGGTAGACACATGACTTGTACAAACTGTTGGGAGAAAGGGCATAATAAGGCCAAATGTTACAACCAAACAAGACCAAAACCCCAAAAAGAGAAAAGGAAACCTGGTAGGAAAAGTAAGAAGGCTGTGGATCAGCCATTCAACCCACCACATGATGGTTCTGGTCAAAGCAATGAAGAAGCAAGTGCAGATGCAAATACAGTTCCAAGAACAGAGCCAAATGTTGCAGATCCATCTCCAACTGTTGCAGATCCAGATCCAATTGTTGCAGATCCAGATCTAACTTCAAATCAAAGCTTCAATGGCTTGTTGAATAATGTGGAACAAAATGTATGATTTAGATCCAATTGTTTTATAAATTATCCAACTATTTAACTTCTATTCTTCTTGAAAGAGGATGGATGCTGAAATTACAGATGCTGAAATTATGAGACTTGCAGAGATTAATGAAGCAGAAGAAAGAGAAAGAAAGGAGGCAAACAGAAAGTATCATGAAAAGGATCTTGAGCTAGCAAAAAGGCTTGGACTGTATAGAAAGAGAGGACCTGATGGATTTAGGGGACCATCTGAAAGGATTAGGAATCAAAAGAGGAAGGAAGACCCCAATGCTCCTGGACACAAGCCAGAAACAACACTTGATGTATTAGATTCAGAGTGAAGAAGACATGTAGTAGTGGAAGTCTTAAAACAATATCTTTTGTTAAAATCTAAGTAGTGGGTCTTTAAACAATGTCTATTTATGTTTCCAAGTTATTCAGTATTATTGTATGGACCCCTTAGCTGTCTCTCTTGAATTATTCAGCATTATTTTATGGATCACTTATGTGGATGGATTTTAATGGTTGTAATACATTTGACTCTATTATGAAATGTTGTTGCACATGTCTATTTGTACCATTTTGATTTTTTTGACCCATTTGACTATATTATTGTTTGACATGTCTATTTTTACCCATTTATACATGACTGTTATTGTTTGACATGTCTATTTTTTTTTACCCTTTTGACTTTTTTAGACACATTTGACTTTATTGTTTGACTCTGTTATTGTATGTTTTACCCATTTATACATGACTCTTATTGTTTGACTTGTCTGTTTTTACCCATTTATACATGCATTGAAGATCAACTAATGACAGAAACAATTGACATAAACAATTGACAAAAAGACTTGAATTAAACATTCATTACATTAACCCATTAAAACCTATTACATGATGACTTAAAACCTAAACAACCCTACCATTGACACTACCATTCACATACCAAAAACCATTACATAAGCAGCTTCAAACCTACACAATACATCCCCAAAAACCATCCCTAAAACCACCACACCATTCAGTTGATTAGGAAATAAATCACAAACATCATCACAGTAAAAACAACAACTGCTTTCTTGTAGCAATCACCAGTGACTGTTCTCTCATTCAATTCCAACTGCAAATCACGAATTCTTGCCCTATAGTTCTATTCTTAAACTTGAAGTTCTCGCCTTGCTTGTTGGAGCTGAGTGTAAATACTATGCATCTCATTTTTGTAGTAACCATAGCGTAATTGAGGATCAAGAAAGTAGTAGAATCTGCATTGGTTGCCGGATTCCTAAAAGTGACAAAATCAAACAAAAATTATAATAAATACAATGAAAATAACCAAAAGATCAATTCTTTGGCTTACACTATGATTAGGGCAACAGAGAAATCGTCTTGCAGGGTTTTCAGGAGTTCGTGATGTTCTTTCAACAACAGGAAATTCACAGAAGCAATGGGTGGGTATAGGTCGTATCCAATTGGAGGTGGAGGATGATGAAGACATCTTTGTGATTTAGGGTTCTTATTTAGGGAAAAATTTAGGGTTAGAAAATGATGGATTTGGGGATTTAGTGTTCTTATAAAGACACAAGTTAGCAATGGTCGTATTAAGGGTGAGTTTGTCGTTTTATGTGAGTTGGCAGACACGTCAGCACCTAAGCAGGTAAAACGGTTGGAAAAGTAAAAAGTGACCATATTAACACGAATTCAGAAGTTGATGTATGATACAAATAATAAATTTAGTACACGTACCATATGAGTAAATCTAAGAAAGTATGTAGCTATTTAATGGCTTAAACCCAATTACTCATTTAGATTGAACAATTTTCCTTTTCAGTTTGAGAGTTGGGACATGAGATATTTTTACTTTATGCAAATACATCATCATGATCCAAGAAAAAACAATCCTGTAAGTATTCTACTAGACGGAGCTTCGTTGGCCGGAATAAAAGCACAGTAAGTTGCTTCATGGAAACTAGAAATTAAGGCAAAGAATAGACTAGCTTAACCTTAAATAAATAAAAATTAATTAACTTTCAAATCTTAGACATATTCAAATACAACATTACAAAAAATTGGATATGTATACGCAGCACCACACCACGGTTCTAATAGAGCATGATAAATCGCACAGTCATGTACGATATTCACAACAAAATCAATATGACAGATAATCTCATAAGCAGCGTGCATAAAATTTCATGAATCGATCATTTTGAAGCGGTCAACTCCATACCATATTCCCATAGTTTCTTGGCCAACTCGGCATCTTTACCATACCCGCTCACTTTAGCCACATTGTTGTCAACAAAATACTCGCCGCTAAACTCTTTCGCCTTTGGGTTCAATGCCAAAAAGCATGTCGTTGAAGCTCCCTGAAACCAAAATCAAATAATATTAGATCATTTAATCTATGCCCTCAAAATGTGTACAAGAAAAGATGCAAGGAAACAAAGAAACAAACCTGTGGGATATTTTTTTGAAAGTGTTTGACTAACGCTCCATATACGAAAACTATGTCAAGAAAATAGCAAATGATTAAGTTAACATCATGAACAAGAAAAAAAAAATCCTATCTTGAAAGGAATTAAGTTTTAATAGTACCTGACAAAAAGTTCGAGTGACGTGAAAGATTAGTTGCAATAACTCCAGGATGCAATGCGTTAACAGTTATGTCGGCCCCTTCTTCCTGTGCTCAAAGATAAACATGTTACTTATATATTGATAGTCGATCCATTTGTTGGTTAAATGCAAATCAATATCATTTAAAGATAGTTATGCGTGTGTGATTATCAATCCCAAAAAGTACCTTGAGGCGCCTTGATAGCTCCTTAGCATGTAGTACATTGGCAAGTTTTGATTGCCCATAAGCATAGAAACTATTGTAGCTGTAAAGTCGACAAGATGTATATTAGCTATATAGTAATCCATACAATAACCATATTATCTTTGTGATTACTAAATGGACCTCGATATGAAAGAAAACAAGTTAAAAGTACCATTTCTCATCATTTAGCTTGTCGAATAAGATTCCTCCTTTGTAAGAGAACTCATAGAGCCTTGATGAAACTAAGATGATCCTCCCTTCATGTCCGCACTCTTGGCAGTATTTTTCATCGTATCCAACAACAGATTTGTCAAATGAAAATGACCTAAATTATAAGAAGAGAACAAGATTAGTTATGTATACATGTTCCTCGGAGAAACATCAGTGTCAATGTGTCATATGAAACATTATTTAAGACGTACCAAGATAGTTAGTTGCAAATTGGCTCTCAATTCCGTCTTTAGAAAGGGAAAATGGAGGAGCCATCACCCCAGCATTACCACTACAAACAACGAATAAACAATTTATTATACTTATTACACACTGAAACTAATTGATAGGTGTGAACAAAATCGTATCTATGTAGTATATTACATGAGGATGTTGAGGGGTAGACCCTTGGCAATGAACTCATTGGCAAAGTTTCTTACGGATTCTAGTGAACTGACATCAAGTTGCATAATATCAATGGTAGCATCAGGGCAACCCTTGACTATGGTTTCCTTACATTTTGCGGCCGCTTCTATGTTCCTGGCTGCCATAACTACATGAACACCACACAAAGCTAGCACACGCGCTGTTTCTAGACCAATACCACTTGTTGGTCCTGAAAGAAGAATCTTTTTAGCTGATGAAAAATAAAAAATCTAAACGCATAACAAATATATGATGTTTGCAGATTCATATTGATTTGTTCGCAAAAAAGACAGTAAAAGATTGTCTAATGCATTCTCTTTGACATATGTTCTTGAGTTCAAATAGCACATTACACCAGTCAATTACAAAAGATGTCTTAATAGGTCAATGGTTAAACACCTTGGTCTTTAAAGGAAAATAAGTCAATTTTACAAAGTTTGACCATCTAATAAATTAAATCAAATCTCCTTGTAGAAAAACAAATTATGATTTGTCTAAAATATCTTGAAATGAAAAACGAAAAATTGTGAACCAAGTAAAGATATTTATTGTAACTTGCTAGCAAATGGACAAATTGGACAATATAATAATGTGTTCTGTCTTGAATGGTAAGTCTTTATCAAGAAGTGATATATCGTTTGATACATGCAAATCATGAATAAATAAGTGGACCAAAATAACAGTCTCAAGTCAAGTTCCATTTTAGTTAATTTGTTTTTGTCAATTATAGAAATGTATTATGGATATTATGCTTGAGCCTTGCTATTAACATAGCAAGATACTTTTCATTCTCTATCGATCATAAAGTTATATACTTTAATAGTACATTGCTTTTTTGTTAGATTTCAAAGTATCTCACAAAACATGAGTCAAGGGCGGAGCTAGTAGTGTGACTAGTGGATGTTGAGCCACACTTAATCAACCCACTTCATTCATTAGTTATTTAGACTACAAGCCGCTTTTCTACTAGTTTTTCACATTCAGCCACCCTTATTCTATAAACATGTCTACAAAATTCATAAATAAATAACTTAAACAATAAAAGACAGCACTATAAATTATTTTTTGAAGCAATTTCTATCACTATGACTTTTTACGTTAAGCACGACCG
Organism: Artemisia tridentata subsp. tridentata; assembly: GCA_021014915.2. Lineage (NCBI taxonomy): Eukaryota > Viridiplantae > Streptophyta > Magnoliopsida > Asterales > Asteraceae > Artemisia > Artemisia tridentata. Next base: position 109,368,896 of record CP139505.1, read on the forward strand.
ACCCTCCTTAACTAAAAATCCTAGCTCCGCCTTTGACCTGAGTCAGTTCTAACTAACTAGATCAAATCAAACATGTGCCCTTTTAGGATTGTTATTGGAATTGCTTATCTACTCAGGTTGCGTTTTGTGTACACATGGTATTAGGATTCGGTATTTGGATCAGGTTTGAAAGAAAGACGGAGAGAGAAAGTATATATTGAAGCGTCAGAAATCTATTATCAAACCCCACCATACTAGCGTGGTACGGGTTTTTGGGTTAAATCTTTCATTCTATACTAAAATTAATGTAGCAAACTATTTTTTGGTGTCAATTTATACCAACGGTGCAAAACCTCTAAAACAAACACCTCCTTATTGTTTTTAAAATAAGCTTCTTCGTTTACTACAGTATAGTAAACTGTCCCTGCATAAACAATCGCAAACATCCTCAAAACTTCTTATTTTGTCGTATCAAAATGCATCATGCAGATACGTAGTTTAAGTAAGCAACCCCGGTCAGATCCATTAAACACAAACACAATATAAAGAGTATCGAACTTCATGTATAAAAAAGTTGTTTTCACGGTTAGTAAACAAAAGACCATGTGAAGTTTTGAAGCAAATTTACCTATAAGCCAAAGAAATAGTATATATATATAGAAATATACCTGTAATAATGGCAGTTAAGCCATGACCATCAATTCCTTTAGTTACATCTTCAGCTGTGTTTCTAGCTGAATATCCAGATTTTCCTTTGAATGCAATCAACCAAGGCATGTTTACTACTTGTTTTTTCTTGAAAAAAGGTGACACCAGAATTTGAGTCACTTTAAGGTTTTTGTTATGATTAGCTTGATCTAAGGTTATGTGACAAGTATGCCACTATGTCATTAGTTATATACACTCAAAGTATCTTGACCTGTGACTTTTGTATAGGTGTCTAAAGGGCAAATTTGTAAATTGGATGTTTCTAGTTGCCAGATTGGAAAGTTTACATGTATTTTGATAAAAATATTCTATGGAAATGAGAAAATGCTACATATGTTTGAGAATTGACCTTTTCAATATCTTCACCTTTAGGTTTTTTATATGAATTTATCATATGTTGTTTGATTTTTATAGATGTTCATATAATGGGAAACAACTAATTGTAATAAAAAGAAGCAACGGATGGTTTCATATAAAAGGTGTGTTTCTTATGATGCAAGTAACAAGGGGTGATTTCGATTCAGATAATCATATTGTACACCACTTCTTGTTGTTAAACGAAAAGAATATGTTATTTAAATTTAATTACTTCTTTCACGACGAGAGAACCGCGTCCGCATAAATCAAAGTGGTGGAGTTGGGCGTCGGGGCCCTGGCTGCACATGCAAGTCGAACGTTGTTTTCGGGGAGGTATCGTATTTGTTAAAAATATTGATTTTTGAAAATATTGCATATTTATACTCGTTTTTATTGAAAAAATTATTTCGTGAACAATGGTGCAAGTTTCGTTAATTTTCGAGTCCGTTTGGTATGTCAAATGGGTCCCGCAAGGTTTATTTTAAAAGTTTAGCCAAAGTGGCAATATCAGTCCCTCCGCCCCATATTTTCATAACACACCCCTCGTTCTCACATTTACATTTCAACCCCTCCCTCAAAAATATAAATACCCTTATTAATAATAAATAATTCATTTTACTTTTCTTTTCTCTCTCTAGCCACCGGCGTCCCACCGCCGGCCAAATTCCGGCCACCGGAATTATTTTCCGGCGAACCATTTTCTTTGCCGAATCGATAGATTGGCCATATTTAACCATTTCTGGAAGATTTGAGCCCTTGGCTCCCACCACAACTACCCTCACACACCACCACCGCCACTGCCTTCACCACCGAGCCACCACCAACCTCCCCCCTCCACTTTTCTCGACGGTAAAACCCCCCATGTGCCTTTATTTCTTATTTTCTTTAATATTTTTCAAACACTAATTTCAATAATTTTAATTACTTATTTATTTATTTATTGTGTAAACCCTTGTGTGGAATCCTCCCTTCTTCCCTTCTCGTTGACTCAGTCAACTCGTCCAACTCACCGAGTCAATTCGGTTGACTCGGTGAGGGTTTGATTATTTTTGATTTGATGTTTTATTGTTCTTGTGTTGCAGGCTAGTATTTGGAGACAGTGGAGAAGCATCTGAAGTTGTATCCAAGCCAAGATATATACGGCGAAGCCAAACCGTGACTCGTGGTGAGTCACGGCGAGGCGAGGTGTAGTTTTTTAGGGTTAGGGTTCGGATTCTGGAGTTGTGAGGTTTGTGTTGGATTTGTTTGCGGTTCGGATTTGTTTGCAATTTTAATTTAGATGTGGATTTGTTTTTGTAATAGCATTGCTGATTTGATTATTGTGATGCTCAGTTATACAATTTTTTTTTTAATTTAGATAATCATATGTTGGTTCAGATTGTTTTTAAAAAGAGAGAAAAAAAATTACAAACGCTACAGTGCATGGTACTGTTACAACAACTGTTACGCACAACAATTAGCAGCATCCGTTACTGGTACAACAACTGTTTTGTACAACTTTTTGAAGCATTTCGTACACGTTTTTGAAGCGTTTTGTACAAGTTTTTGAAGCAGGAATTTCTGCCTTTTAAATATATTGTATAATGTTCCTTAACTATTGTCAGTGAACATTGTATAGCAAATCCAAAAAAAAACCCAAGTGTTTTGAGCTCACATTTATCCCCACTAAGAGAAAAGTGAACACCCCCTAAGTCTAGTTGGTTTCGGAGATATAACATTCCAAGGTAGCACATTTTCCGTCTAAAGTTCTATATAATAAAAATATTTGTGTTTCGATTGGGTAGAAGCAAATCATATTAGATGATAAATAAGTACAAGCCCGTTTGTAAGTTTAGGGTTTCTAGGTTTACCACTATATATTATGCCTCAATGAAAATTATAACTTACGGGATTTCATTATCTAACATGGTATCGAAACAGGTATGATCCTTAGACCTAGGTGACTAATTAACTTGAACCGCCTCTTTTATGTCACCCCATCAAACCCTAGCCGCCACTATCTATCCATTTAAAAAAATAAAAAATAAGACAATGTTTTGCTTTTATTTTTGTTTCTTTGTTTTTGCTGATACTGAATGGTGAAGATTAATCTCCATTTGTTGTTGGATGTCTTCATCAACAAATGTTATTTTCTTTTGCTACTGATTTGTATTTGTTGGTGCTCGAAGAATGTTTCCCCTTGCTGCGGGATTATTTATCAACAAATTATGTTTTTATTGCTTTAATATCTTTAGTTTTGTTTTTATGTTTAGCTTCAAGTTTTAATAATTAAATTCTTTCCTCCAATTCAAGCTTTAGCGATTTCGTCGCTCAAATTAGTATTAGATGATAAATAAGCCCAAATCCGTTTGTGGATTTAGGATTTCTAGGGTTACTTCTATATATTGTATCTCAATGAAAATCACAACTTACGGGTTTTCATTATCTAACAAACCATACATAATCTCCAAAATTTAATCCTAAACTGATGTTATAACTAATAAACATTCATATAAGGAATATCCGTTTTAAAGTACCTGAAACACTCAAGTATTGAATTTTCAAACCACTAACAAAATGATCAAGTGGTGGAAACATTTTGATATCGAAGTTTCAGTTTCAAACTTTAATAGCTACATATTCTGAGATGACAAATGAAACAGGCAGAAACGGTCATGACATGCCCTGGTTAGGTCACGAGTATTCCCCGTATTGGAAAAGGGTCTTTACAATGCAAGAAACACGGCCATGATATAATCCAAAGCCCAAAAATTACACTCATTCGGTTCTTTACTCAGATTCTTATCTTTCAACTTTTCTTTAAAAAATCCTACTAAAAAAAGCAATTTGAACTATCTTCCTTTCAACTTGAAAGTTAGGAAATGAAATGTGTATGAACTTGAAAGTAATCATTTGGGTACCTATCTATTAAAAGGTATTAGGTTAGTTGACTCAAACCCGAAGGGATTAGGTTAGTTGGTGTGACACCTGGTAATTTTCGGAATATTTTATTTATATATTTTCATATCACGTCTAGTTTTAAACCTATACATTCTAGTAAATTATTCACTTTTATTTATATTTGTGTCTACGTTATTATTCTTGTTCTTGATTTCATGAGATCGAGATATATCGAGTTTTCGTAGGCCTAGAATGTAGCACGTCGTGGCTTGGCACAATAATTAGTTTAAAACGCGATATTAATTAATTTTCATAACTCGAGACCAAAAACATACGTATTTATAGTCAATTATATTGAAAAGTTTTCAGAGTAATCGCATAAATTAGAAATACTCGGGAGAATGTTTCGGCACTCAGATTGGTCTCGATAGCGTTTTATTAAAAGAATGACAAAATGACACTTCCCACTCTTTGCCTTAAGTTTCAATTTCAGTCCTTGGGGGTTATTAGGGTTTCACAAACGGTCCTAAGGGCTATATAAGCCCACTAATACTCACAATAGGGTTTGTTTCCCCCTCTTTGCACTCATAGCCGCCCCCTCCTTCTCTCCCATTTTCGGCCAAGACTCCGGCCACCACCGCACCACCACCACCGCCTCCCACATCACACCACCACCACCATCATCCACCTTGTGATCTCCTCATCACACCTAGCCACCACACGCGCCAAAAATCTCCACCACAACCTCGTGTTTCACACCACCGCCGCGTACACACCACCACCCCGTCAAGAGCATATAGATCCATTTAGTTTCAAGCTTGTGAAGGTGAGACACACTGATTCACACCCTTGTGTGACTCGGTGTGAGTCAACTCGCGTATAACGAGTCATTTTCTTAAGTTTTGGGTTGGATTCAGGAATAAAGTTAGTGGGTTAACTCATTTTAATAACTAAAACCGGGTTGGTATCACCTTGGTTTGGTCTTGTGGTCGCGTCGTGGTCAAGCCGTGAGCTTAAGCTCACGGCCGAGGCTTGTAGTGTCATTGTTGAGTTGAGTTTAGCGGGTGTCGAGTCAAAGTTATTAGTATTTTGGTTATTTTCTTAGTTGTTGATACATTTATTTTAATTGGGTTCGAATTAAGGGTTTGGTAAACCCTCATCGTGGCCGAGAGTGGATATTAGTGTTGGTCTACGAATTGTATGTGGATCTCTAAGTAGCCTTGAATACTTAGTAGATGGTTGGGATAAATCCAAACCAGTCTAAGTGAGAAACCCTTAACGATTGTTAATGTTAATACGGAAACTTAACAAGAACAATGAAGAACACACACAGAGATAACACTAACTTCGTATATTACTATTAATCACAATAGTGAAACTCGTACAACTCTCTCATTAAAACTAACAATCTTAGGGATCCTTTTATAACACCAAGGAGACCCTAATGCTAACCGACTAAGAAGATATTCACGAATCTTCTATAAAGATACTTACACGTTTTGTATCTTTTCCTAACATATCTCTAACAAACTTTCCTTATAACACGACCAGACTTAACATAATAAGTCAACCAGACTTAATACAGACTACCAGACTTAACTTTGTATTGCCAGACCTAATACGAAAACAGACCTAACTCTGACATATTACCAGACCTAAGTTTGTCTTCTCTTGAATCGTATGATAATTCCCAACAATCCTCCCCTAACTTGATCTTCATGCTCCATGAACTTCAAGTTCTTCTGATTTAGCTTTCTGAGGATTGAATCTTGATCACCTTGAATTTTCTTTAGGTCTTGAACCTTTCTAGTAGCTTGAATCTTGATAAGCTCTTCTAATATGGTCTTTGCAGCAACATTGACTATATGTACATCAAATTCATTTAAGTTTTAGACTATTCTCATCACTTCCAGATGTGTTACCATCTGTGAGAGGTGAATCATTGAAAATGTAATGGATTTGAAATCTCTTTACCAATAGCCATTACCACTGGAGTAGCCAATGTTTTGGTGTGTCAGACCATGGTACATTAATAACCATATGATTTATAGCAAATCATCAGCTTATCAACGGATTTGTTAAGTCTTTACCAAAAGCCGTTTGCTTCTGGACTAGCCAATTCTTTGATGGAAAAGCACCTCATCATGGTGAATTGATTACCATTTATGGTTTTCCACAGCCTTTACCACAAGCCATAACCTTGTGGGCTAGACAACTCTTTACTTATCTTAGATATGGTGAGTTGAATACCATACAATTTTTGGCAAATTGTCAGCCATAAATGGATTTGAGCAATCTTTACCTGGAGCCGTTTGCTCAGGATTAGCCAGTCCTTGTGTTGATGAGACAAGGTGGACTGATTACCTTTTGTTGTGTTAGTGCAAGGCACCTCCACCAAGTGAGAAATTCCAATAGTCTCACTTAACAACTTGTGAAAATTCTTTCAAACATCCTCAAGCTACATCCCTTAATGACTGCAATTTTATTAAGTCCAATATCTGCTCATATACATCATCCTTCTTCACAGCAGATAACTTTTTGTTTATCATATCTTTGCAAACACTTGATGACAGAGGATATTCCACTTCTGCAAGCATATAAATATCACCATCTTTAACAGACAAACAATGTACCTTGCAGTTATAGAAGTAGGTCCAGCTGGTAATCTTCTGCTGTTCAGGGAGTTTCCATACTATATTTGACTCAGTTGGTGGCTCAAACATTACTTTCAAATTTCCCCAAAAGACTCTTGTGACATCATCTTCAGGTGGATTATCTCCAAATTTGATATTCACCACCTTGTATAGTTCCTTTAAATCCTCCCTGCTTATGTCATTTAAAATAGCAGCAAAATTATATACATAATATTAGAATAATCTTCCCTAATAATCATATATGAAGCTCTTTCTCCAGCCATAACAATTTTATAGTTAACTATCTTAGCAGGTTTCTTTGAGCTTTCAATTGTTCCTATAGTGGGTCCTTCAGATGAAGGTTCTTCCTCAGATTCCTCTTCTTCAATCACTTTCTTGTATTTACTTTTTCTTTCCAAACCTTTTCTTCTTTGAAACACAATTGGCTTTACTATTTCAGCTTGCACTTCTTCTGATGACTTCTCAACTTCAGGTTGTATATCAACCATTTTATCAGGTTCAATAACAAGTTTAGTCTCTTTAACCTTCCTGCCCTGAAAACAATATTTCTGCACATCATCATAATCAATAGCTTTATAACCTTGATCTCTCTCAAATGCTTTGAGATATGCAATTTGAATCTCCTCATATGACTTCCCTTTCATCTGTTCCAAAGATAGATGCATTTGATTCTTTAGATACATCTTCATATCATGTTTCTTTTCTGCAATAGTCATCTTCTTGGGAATCTTTGATTTCTTCTGAAGCTTGAACTTTTCTAAGAATCCACCCAATGTATCATCATTAGCTCTTGCATTTATGAAGTCAGCTAACTGTTTGGCTTGTTCATCAGTAGTTAAACCTTCAACAGCTAGAAGCTCCTCATATTTTGCTCTTACTTCATCATCAACATTGAGCAGCTTTGTAAATTCATCAGATTGTTCAGCCAATTATCTTGCATAAACTGAATCTTGCCTCTTTTGTCTTTCTTCTTCAGCAATATCTTGTGCCTTAATCCTCTCAATTTCAGCCTCAGATGCTAGTTCTTCTCTTGTTTTTCTTTTAGACTTCTTTGTCTTTGAAGTTTCATCCACAACCTGCTTTCCTTTTCTTTGTGCAGAATGTTGCTCTTCATTACTAGAATTAAGTTCATAACCAGACTCTAAAGAACCAGACTTTCCTTCACCAGTATTAATTTCATTATCAGACTTTTCATCAGACATTGTCCTAAACTTTGCAATCTCTTCCTCAGCAGACAAAATTAACCTTCTTTTCTTCCTATCCTGTTTAATCTTGCCCATGGATTGAGCCAAAGTTTCTACTACTTCCAGTGTCTCTTAACTGATGGTGGTGACAGGTTCTTGAACTTGTGTTTGAAGAATGTTTTCTTGTTCTTGTTCCAAATTCCTCCCCTGTTTGGAAGAATTTTCAGCTTTTCCCTCCTCATCATCAAAAGGAACACCCTTTTTCTTCATTGCCATTCCCATTTTCTTTACTTTTCGCACCAAAGTCACATAAGCTCTTCTGAGTGCCTCATTAGACTTCTCCAAAATAGCTATCTTCTTTTGCAGTTGAGGAACTAAGATGAGAAGATGCTCCACAGTAGTTGGTGCATGTTCCTCCTCCCTTGTAGGACTTGGAACATTTGGTTGAGAAGGTGCACTACCCGACTTAAATTAGTCAACCAGGCAGAATCATAAACTTACCAGACCTAACCAAAAGAGTGGACTTACACACTGATTTTAGCGAATGCAAGGCTTTACATCATCATCATTCCAATCTTTTCTGCAAAAATTAGTTCAACAACAAGAAAGGGAGACAAAAACCAATATTTGCAAGACACACAAGTTACCAGATTTAACACTTAAGATTACCCGATTTAAAAAAAAAAACTTGTACATTTGCCTCCCCTTAAATGTACATTACCTCCCCTTAAGTGTAAACCACTCCCCCGTTTTTTTTTTTTTTTTTTTTTTTTTTTTTTTTTTTTTTTTTTTTTTTTAAAAAAAACTTAAGCTAACAAATGTAAATTAAATAATAAACACGGACAACTTTCCATAAATTATAATTAATAACTCTTTGCCTGCAAGAATTAACCCATACACCAACCAAGCATTTAATAGCATTAAACCTTGATTTTCCCTATAAAACTACCCATTGTATTATCACAAAATCATCACAACTCAAAAGAGAAACATTATCAGTATAATGGATCCTTCTCACTCAAAAATCATAGAGATTTCATCCGATTCTTCTTGGGATCCAAATGGCTCATCTTATGATTCATCATCAGGAGGATGGGGTGGATATTTTCCACCAGGTTTCTCCTCAATAACAAAAGACAAAACAGCAAGGGAGACAATATTGAAACATTGGTTAGCAGCATATGATCACACTGAGAAAGAGCCAGAGGACTCTTCTTCAGAGGATGAAGCAGAGGAGACTTCAGAAGATATAACTTCTTCAGAGGATTCTTCTATTGATTATGAAGCAGAGACCTCCAAGACTATGACATCCAAGAGCACCAAGGTTATGCCTCGTCCAACACCAAACAAGCAGGTTCTAGGTGTTACACCCGTATTCCGATGAGGTATCATTTATGTAAATATATGCTTTGTAAATATAAGTTATATGGTATAGATTAAGTAATAACTTAATGTGTGGCCAAAATAGAAAGAATAGGAAATAGAGGGACTAGCCTTGCCAATTGACCAAACTAAAAACAATACATGATAAATACCTTAGCTCCTAGAATTGTCTGAAAATCTTGAGTGAGTTCTTGGTGTCGACATTTAGCAAGGAAAAAGGAGGAAAGGCCAAAAACATCATCTTATCTCATTTTAGCTATCAAGAAGTGATCAAAGGCACTAGAGATACCTTAATTGTTATCTCTTCATCAAGTAAGTAACTTTCCCCAATTTGTAGAAATTAGGGTTCATGTGGTGGATTGGAGTATTATGGATAAAGGTTGTAAATGATGATCTCCTTAGTTAATTAGTTGCTAATTATAGTTAATTTTGTAATAGGAAGCATTGTAGAAGCCCATTCAAGCCAAGTAGGAAGCTAGTAGGAATCAAGGTAAGTATATGAGTATAATCCTTGTTAATGCTATGATGATAATGTTATGTTTATGATTAATGTGATTTGTATGGAGCTTGTGAATGTATGTTAGCTTGGATCAATGCTAGTTGTGTTAATGCTAAATAATTACTTGCCCGGTCAAGGTGAGTAATAATCTCATTTGATGCTCCTTGTTAATGTTATGATTGGTGGTAATCACCAATCTCATGTAAATGTGATGTGGATTATATCTTGTATACTTACTAAGCGTTTTCGCTTACGGTTTAGATGTTAATGATTTTTGTAGGTACAAGTGGAGAAGGCAAGGGTAAGGGCTTAGCTTAGCTCTAGTGTAGAAGGTAGACTAGAAGACCATAACCTTTTGGACCGAGCGTATTAAAGTTGGAAGCCCCGAAGAGTCTCTTTGTGTCTTGGTATACTTTAATCTATATGGTCGTTTTGTTATCAAATGGTCTTGTCGACATTTAAAGTCTTTTGTTCAAGTATGGGTCATGGGTCAAATATGTATAAGTGTCATAAAGTCTTTATGGTTTGTGGTTAAGGTGGTAATTAGAAGGATGTTTGGCTTTTAGCCAAACTCACCCATTTTGGAAAGCTACGGGTCAAAACTTTGTACTAACAACATTTCAATATATTAGAAATGACAAAGAATGTATGCTTTCAAATGGATATGTTGTGGATAGGTGTATTGGGTAAAAGTGTGTAGTTGAAATGGGTTCTTAAGGGAGTGTTTGGTATAAGTTAGTTGTTACACATTTTGGGGATGTAACGGGTAAAGTTGTTATGAAATGAGTTCAATATGTTAGCTATAGTCTATATGTCAAGAGAATAATGTCGGGAATGTTTATAGCACCGAAATGGTGTTAAATGGTTTGGGTGTGTTAATATTAAAATGTGCAGGATTTGTTGCAGGGTTGTAGTTACGGCGTAATCATGTTATGGGTTACGGCGTAACTACAACACCGAGGCATCCCATTTTCTTGTAATTAGGTTACGGCGTAACTACTTCTTGTAGTTACGGCGTAACTTTTGTGCTGCTTGAATTTAAGTTATTTCCAATTAATGTGAAAAAGTTTTTTTTCAAAAAAGAAATCAATTACAACGTAATGTGTCTGGAGAGGAGCAACGTATAGATTTCTGTTTTCAAAGAATGGTGTAACGTATGTATACTTTAGTCAAACGTTTCCGCGTCAAAAAGTTTTAAATTTTGGTCAAAGCGGGCACGAGGCGTTACAACTTGGTATCAGAGCTTCGGTCTAAGAGATTTAGGATTTCACCTTAGGATTTCCTAGACTTAGACCTTGTGTAGATGCGTTTAGAGCTAGTGTTTGTTATTTGTGTATCGTTTGGGTGATTTTAAGGACCCATATGTTGGATATTTTTATGACTACGCCTGGCCACCGTAGTGATAAAAATATGGAACATATGTGAAGTTGAAATCATTTAGATCATACATGGGTGACAAGCTAGGGTGTTAGTATAAAGATAAAATGTCATTCATGCATCGTTTAAGTATATGGTTGTGCTTGATATTATGAATTGCTAATTTTCAGTAAGAAGAAATGGAAACCCCTCACCCAAAAAAAGTCGCGAAAGCCACGACTTCCAAACATGCCAAAACTTCGGCAAGTGATGCGGGTAATGATGGTAAGGATAACGAAAGTTCTTCTTCTAGTTCAGGGGGACCTAGCTTTAGGGGTTTTTCAGGAGAGGAGATGAAAGCCTTGGACTCAATGTTAGCAAAAAGTGTGGGTAAGGCTATTGAACAAGCAATGCCCTACTATGTCAAACAAACGACGCAAAATCTTAAGGAGCTAATGAAGGAAGAGTTTAAGGAGTTTAAGAAAGAATGTGGAGTAGCGAAAGAACCTAGGAGCGACAAAGCTACTTACCGGGATTTCACGGCTTGTGATGTACCACAGTTTACCGGTGTCCTTGACCCGATTGTTAGTAATAGGTGGGTTACGGCTGTGGAGGGTGCTTTTCGTACTAGTGGATGTGAGGAAAGGAAGAAGGTTATCTATGCTACTAATTTTCTTCGCGATAGTGCTAAGACTTGGTGGGAAGGAAAGGTGTGTGAGAAAGGTGAACCTTGGGTTGAAACATGTACTTGGAAGGAATTTAAGGAGTTGTTTAGTGCCGAATATGCTCCGGCTGAGGAGATTGACAAGATCCGTGAGAAATTCCAATCTCTCACTCAAACCAACGAGACCATGAATGAGTTGTGGAGAAAGTTTAATGATATGGTTCCTTATTGTCCCGAGTATCTTGGGAATGACAAGCTTAAAGTCGATAGATTCCAAAGAATGCTTAAGGATGATATTCGTGATGTGATCTCTCCATTCAAATGTACTACTTTGGAGGACCTCTTGAGTAGAGCGCGTGTGAGGGAAGCGGACTTATTGAGGAGGAAGGAGAAGGAAGCTAAGGAAATAAAAAGAAAGCAAGAGTTTGGAGATCGTGATGGAAAGAAAGCCAAGTTTGATCATGGCAAGGAAGATGTGGAAACCAAGACTAAGGTGGCTTGTCCGGAATGTAATAAGTTTCATGTTGGAGAGTGTAGGCGTAATACGCCGGGTTGCTACAAGTGTGGAGCTCTTGACCATAAAAGTAAAGACTGTACCAAACCAATGATAGTGTGCTATGGGTGTAATGAACTAGGGCATAGGCTGAGGGATTGCCCAAAAACAAAGGCAATTGAAGCAAGGCCTTTGAGGACTGTCAAAGAAGAAAAGGTTGAAATTCCGAAACCAATGGCTCGAGTTTATCAAATGAGTGTTGAAGAAGCTAGGTTGGAGTCCGATATTACTTCAGGTATTCATCTTGTAAATTCCGTAACCGCTCAGGTTTTGTATGATTCGGGTGCTAGTGTTTCCTTCGTGTCTTATGATTTTAGCAAGCAACTAACTTCCCAACTAGCTAAACTTCCGATACCTCTAGAAGTCGAAATAGCCGATAGTAAAATCGTTGTTGTGTCTAATGTATATCGAGATGTAGAGATAGAGATTGATGAGAACGTCTTTAAAATTGACTTAATTCCTACAATACTAGGAGAATTCAATGTTGTCATTGGAATAGATTGGCTTGACAAATATAATGTGGCCATCCTTGTAGCCATAAGATCATTCGGGTTGTAAATCTTAGCGGTAGTGGGATGATTAGTTATTGTGATAAAAGGAAGGGTGAATTGGGGTTATGTTTCACGATAGAGGCTAGGAGATATTATCACGCGGTTGTTATACCTTTATGGCTCACGTAATAGATATGAGACTTGAAAAGAAAAACATTGACGATGTCCGGTTGTAAGTGAATTTTGGGACGATCATTGCCTCTAGTTAAATAGCTATCACGCGAGTATAAATATGCCACTCTAGGAAATGCTTATGGTAGGAGGTGTAGAACACCCGTGTTTGGGAAGAAGTCGGAAGAAGGGAATTGGCAAGCACGGACGTAGTATTAGCGACCACGGAAAACATTGAGATGATTCTAGTAAGACTTAGGCGGCACAAGATAGACGGAAAAGTTAAGCCGATAGCAGAAGAAGACCAATCGAAATTGAGGTAGGTGACTTAGTTATGTTAAAAGTTTCCCTATAGAAAGGCGCTTCAGGTTCAAAAATAAAGAGAAATTAAGTCCACGGTTTATAGGACCATTCCAAAATCTTGGGGCGAGTAGGTGAAGTAGCATAAGTGTTAGAAATTTCTCGGAGAAATGAGAGGTATTCGCAATATCTTTCACGTGTCATACTTAAGAAAGTAAATGGGCGGGCGAAACAAGTGTGGTTACCTTAAGCATTATCGAGATTGATCCGGAGTTGCTTTCTCGAGAGGATAAACCGGAGGCTATAGTAGGAAGAAAGGTGAGACAACTAAGGAAATAGGGAGATCTGTTAGTGCAAGTTCAAAGGAAGCATCGGAAGGGCTCGAGTATTAGGTGGAAAACGAAAGCAAAAATGAGGACAAAGTATCCTCACTTATTTTAAGGAGGGGAGAATTGTTACACCCGTATTCCGATGAGGTATCATTTATGTAAATATATGCTTTGTAAATATAAGTTATATGGTATAGATTAAGTAATAACTTAATGTGTGGCCAAAATAGGAAGAATAGGACATAGAGGGACTAGCCTTGCCAATTGACCAAACTAATAACAACACATGATAAATACCTCAGCTCCTAGAATTGTCTGGAAATCTTGAGTGAGTTCTTGGTGTCGACATTTAGCAAGGAAAAAGGAGGGAAGGCCAAAAACATCATCTTATCTCATTTTAGCTATCAAGAAGTGATCAAAGGCACTAGAGATACCTTAATTGTTATCTCTTCATCAAGTAAGTAACTTTCCCCAATTTGTAGAAATTAGGGTTCATGTGGTGGATTGGAGTATTATGGATAAAGGTTGTAAATGATGATCTCCGTAGTTAATTAGTTGCTAATTATAGTTAATTTTGTAATAGGAAGCATTGTAGAAGCGCATTCAAGCCAAGTAGGAAGCTAGTAGGAATCAAGGTAAGTATATGAGTATAATCCTTGTTAATGCTATGATGATAATGTTATGTTTATGATTAATGTGATTTGTATGGAGCTTGTGAATGTATGTTAGCTTGGATCCAATGCTAGTTGTGTTAATGCTAAATAATTACTTGCCCGGTCAAGGTGAGTAATAATCTCATTTGATGCTCCTTGTTAATGTTATGATTGGTGGTAATCACCAATCTCATGTAAATGTGATGTGGATTATATCTTGTATACTTAGTAAGCGTTTTCGCTTACGTTTTAGATATTAATGATTTTGTAGGTACAAGTGGAGAAGGCAAGAGTAAGGGCTTAGCTTAGCTCTAGTGTAGAAGGTAGACTAGAAGACCATAACCTTTTGGACCGAGCGTATTAAAGTTGGAAGCCCCGAAGAGTCTCTTTGTGTCTTGGTATACTTTAATCTATATGGTCGTTTTGTTATCAAATGGTCTTGTCAACATTTAAAGTCTTTTGTTCATGTATGGGTCATGGGTCAAATATGTATAAGTGTCATAAAGTCTTTATGGTTTGTGGTTAAGGTGGTAATTAGAAGGATGTTTGGCTTTTAGCCAAACTCACCCATTTTGGAAAGCTACGGGTCAAAACTTTGTACTAACAACTTTTCAATATATTAGAAATGACAAAGAATGTATGCTTTCAACTGGATATGTTGTGGATAGGTGTATTGGGTAAAAGTGTGTAGTTGAAATGGGTTCTTAAGGGAGTGTTTGGTATAAGTTAGTTGTTACACATTTTGGGGATGTAACGGGTAAAGTTGTTATGAAATGAGTTCAATATGTTAGCTATAGTCTATATGTCAAGAGAATAATGTCGGGAATGTTTATAGCACCGAAATGGTGTTAAATGGTTTGGGTGTGTTAATATTAAAATGTGCAGGTTTTGTTGCAGGGTTGTAGTTACGGCGTAATCATGTTATGGGTTACGGCGTAACTACAACACCGAGGCATCCCATTTTCTTGTAATTAGGTTACGGCGTAACTACTTCTTGTAGTTACGACGTAACTTTTGTGCTGCTTGAATTTAAGTTATTTCCAATTAATGTGAAAAAGTTTTTTTCAAAAAAGAAATCAATTACAACGTAATGTGTCTGGAGAGGAGCAACGTATAGATTTCTATTTTCAAAGAATGGTGTAACGTATGTATACTTTAGTCAAACGTTTCCGCGTCAAAAAGTTTTAAATTTTGGTCAAAGCGGGCACGAGGCGTTACACTAGGACTCCTCAGTCCAAAGGTCAGAGACCTTATGGGTGAGAAGGGGACCAAGAAGACCATGCCTGATGTGAAGGATAAAGGCAAAGGGAAAAAGAAGATGTAGGTGTTGGTGTTTAGCTTGCTTGGGTTTAGGCTTTTGTCTTTTGATATGCTATGATGGTGGTTGCCTTGTTTGGAACTTTTTTTATAATGAATAAAACTTTCAAGGTTCTTTAGTCTTTAAATCAAAAACTGCAAAACAAAGTTATGCACAATATACCAAAAACAAATGTACTATGGAAAGTTGAAAACCATTAACTATTGAAAATAAGAATAACCATTTAGAACAGCAAGATTGAAAACAAACAAGTATACAAACTATACAAAGTTAAGAAAGAGAAATCAGTTTTTCTTAACAACCCAGGCCTGAGTGGGCTTGAGTCCTCTCTGTGGAGCAGCATACTTAAAGGTTTTGTATGAACTTGCTCCAGTGAAACTATGTTTGGACTTATAGGTATATTCATTTTTAAATGGATTCCAAGCCCAGCAATCTGAGAGGTTATCAGCAGAACCCCCATTTGAATTTGTTTGATTTGAAACTGGTCTCCTCACAGGTGAAAGTGATTTATAAAAATTATTTCTTTGAAACTTTGCATTCACCTGTGGCTTTTGAAATGGCTGTTTGGGTCTCACAGAATTAACATAACCAGTATTCACATTAGGCCTCATAAAATTACCATTTTGCCTATTCACATTAAAGTTCCTGAAGCCAGACCTAAAATTTTGTCTACCAGTATTAACATAAGAGTTAGGTCGGGTAGAGTTATTGAGTTGGACAGGTCTGGGAACAAACTGGTTGGCATGATTAATTCTACTAGCATTATTCCAAACAGGTTTATTTGAACCATGACCAATATTAGCATTCATTCTCTTTTGCTCAGCCTCTCTCTTCATTCTCTTTTCATGAAAATCACAGTCCCTAATTGACGCGTGCGTGCGTAGTGCTCTAATTTATACCCACGGTATGTCGTTGTGGTTTTAGCAGTATTCAAGTTTTAAATTTATATTTAGCCGACTTATCAATAACACACACACTTAAATGAGCAGTGTACCCGGTCAGTATGAATATAATGGTAAGTATAGTGTCGATCACTAAGAGTGGAACGTATTATCTAGTTATCCTAATCAGTATTTTAATATCTTAAGTTAGCTACATAACCTAATCTAACGCAAGGGGGGTCAGCCTGAGAGACTGTCACGATTTGGTCATGATTAAATATAAACTAAACTAATAGGCACGAATCAGCGAGTAGCACACACGTACACAGATAAATACTCGAGACAATAAGAAGACCTGTCCTGATAGTTAAGTAGCTTGTCACTTGTTTTATTGCTAGTTTTATATGAAGTGTATAGTTCGATGCAACGCACCGAGATTAAGTCCTTTCTCGTTGGTTCTAATCTTATCGGCGAGTAAACCCTTAATGATTACTTATGACTATCCTATTTATCTTTCTTCCTACTTTTCTACAGACGATAGAATGCATAGGCGATCTAATAAATAAGCGAGGGCAGAGGCATGGCGACCCGATCAACGCTCAGCTAGACACAGAGGTTATCAATGCACTAATAAAAGTCACCAAAGACATCAACATATAAACTTTAATTAATGGGAAAGCAATATTAAAGGGAGTGCAATCTTTCCGTTGTCACATTACACAAGCCACCAATCCTGATGAATTAAAGTTTACTAACACAATAAAACAAAACTACTTAATGAATTGAATACATGCAGGACCTTCTTACAGCTCTTGTATCTTCGTTCAAGGTGTGTCTTGTGCTGCTACTTCGTCTGAATTCGTCCTAGGGTTTCTGTCTTCTCGTACTTAGCTAAATGTCGAACTAGGGCTCTCGAAATTCGTCTGGTCTTGGGGTATTTATAGTTTCTGTCTGAGGGTTAGATGCGGCGCATCTAATAAGTAGATGCGGCGCATTGACTTAACTTCGCGTGGGGTCCAAGATTAATATATTCAGGAATATTTGTACACCGCCAGAAGATGCGGCGTAACTCCATTTATAGATGCGGCGCATGTCCTTGCTGTCTTGGATCGTATCTTGTGAAATCTTGATAGTGATGCGCCGTATGTAATAAGTAAGATGCGGCGTATCTGGAGCAGAATGTCTTGATCTTGTACATTTCAGTAGACTCTTAACTTCTTGCTTGTTTTGCTCCATAATTAGTCCAAAATCGCCAAGTTTCACATAACACTTGTTTTTACCTGAGAATTACAAAAGTAAACATTAACGTATCAATTCTCATACATAATATAATAAAACAAGTCAAATAAATAGGATAAATGATGATAATAAAATGTACTTATTTGAGTTCATCAAATATCCCCCCACTTGAACTTTACTTGTCCCCAAGTAAACCTTAGAATTAATCTTATGAAAATGTATCCTAAAAGATATTAGGATTTATTTTTATATTTAAGCATGTATTCGTTTTATCATAATCACACAACCAAACACTTAACGAATTAGAAGTAAAATAAAATATTTTGATAAAAGCAAATCTAATCGTTTAACTGTCCAGTCGTGACGAATATTCTATCATAGGCTTGGCAAGTATACACATCTCCCCCACTAAAGCCAAGGAATAACAAGTCTAAAGCGGTAAAAAGGGTTTTGAGGTTTAAGGGTTAATCATTCTTCTTAATCTCTATCGATCTCAAATTCCAGAAAAGGCGACAAAATCACAAATACATGATCGAATCCACGAACACGATACTTGCAATTGCTCAAATCATTAACTCGAATAGGCTAAAGATAGGACCAAGTAATCTTCACCAATAATATTATATCAAAAAGGGCGACAAAATCATAAATACATAGCCGAATCCACGACTACGATACTTAAGATTGCTCAAATCCCTAATCTTAATAAATCAAAGGTTTGGATGAAGAATGATATAGGGTATGGATAATATTTGGGATACAAATTGTTGTAAAATGAAAAATAAACAAAATAGATAAATTAAAATCCTAAGTGTGGTTAATCACTATCCCAACCATCCCTTGAATAAGACTCATTTCATTGAATAACTCACGCTTTAACACTTGAAACACACGCTTTTAGGTAGACACGAATTATACTCAACAAGATCTCAATCAAAGAATAACCTTAATTGGCGTTCCCATAACGTCGAACTCCCATTCAATTCATAGATATAATATACAACAACTAGTGGTGATATCGACCACTTAATACAAAACTTTACATAAGTTGGTTAAACAAACTTCCAACTCCTCCTTATTCTTTTTCTTTTCTTTTCTATTTTTTCGATCTTTTTTTTTTTTTTTTTACTTCAAACATAAACATAGATGTGTAAAATTTCACAACTTTTCTATCACTTTCTTTCCGGATAATTTTTCCATACTTTTCCTGACTTCAGAAATAACGGTAATAGTGAAAGTAGTAAACACACGAAAAATAAACTCAAAGATATACAATATTTACTTTCACTCCAATTGCATTGTGCAATTTCCCGACCTAACCAAAGATAATGAATTACGCACGCGAACACAGGTAATGTAAGGAAACACACTTTGCCTAAAGCAATTAACCAACCACGGATTTTAATCTACAGGGTAGGCTAAGGTGTAAGGGTGTAACGAAACATTATAACAAAGGTGTAAGAAACGAAAGGAATGGCTCTGAGGGTTTTTCTAGGGGTATCTTACTCTAAAAGTGAGAGTAACAAAAGGTTTTATATGGGGGTTAACTAACCAGTGTAGTTAGCTAATATCACATAACATATAAAGGCTATTTGGGTGTAATCCTAGAAATTTACCAATTTAGACAAGTCATTCCAATTATATAAATAATACTTATTATGGTGGTCTCGAATAGTATACAAGCCAAGTTCTAAAGTTTACAAGTCACTGGCACACTCATAGATTTGTGAATTTTTGAAAATAACGTCATGTGTGCAGCTATGTAATTTAGACTTTAAACAAAAACATGCTAAAAATTTTTAATTTTTAATTTTGATATATTAAGCACATTTTAAGCATATTTTGAAAAGTTTAGGACAAGTAAGTGTTCTAATTCTCCAATCCCCCCACTTAAGTTAAACAACGCCCTCGTTGTTTGTGTCAAAGGATAAAAACTGGAAAATAAAAGAATTAGAACAGAAAAACTCCCCTGAGATTTGCTCGGTATGATCCTCCATTATTAGAGCAAAAATCATCTTTCTTGTGGATGAGAACGTTTAAGCTTCATAATTGGTGTATCCACAGGAAATGCTGAAATCTATAATACCATCAAGACTTAAACACACCTGAGTTAAGAAAGTTCAAACTTGCATAATACATTAGTAGTTAGCAAAAATAAAACTTAAAAAATGAAAATGAAAATCATCCGGTCAGTCGATACGCCGTATCTTATGGAAGAAGATGCGCCGTATCGAGCCTGGAATAAATACGAATCAGAATAGAAGATGCGTCGCATCCTTAACCAGGGATGCGCCGCATTAAAATAAACTGACAGAAAGTTTTAAAGTCAAAAATAAAAATGCAGAAAATAAAGTAAGATATGACCAGTGCAGAAGATGCGTCGCATCTAAGGATTGAGATGCGCCGTATCTTCTGCGGGCCTGACTGACTCGACTCAGAACAGAAAATAAAATAAAAGATAAGCATGGGTTGCCTCCCACGAAGCGCTTGTTTTTGTTCGAGTCACGAGCCTGACTCCACCCTTATTTACTGTGTAATAGGGTGTTGTTCCCCCCACTTGGGATCAAGTGCAGGTGATAGTAGCAATAAACACAAAAATAGTGTAAATATGCTAGTAAAGATGGAAGAAATAAATAAAGATCATACCTTGGCAACATATGTACATCTTCCCTATTCTTACCCGATTTGGTTGATAAATTAGATGACTTGACCATTCCATCTGAAAGAGTAGTGTGTTGAGGAGAAATGAGTCTCCTTTCTTCTTGGTTAGTCTCTTTGGTAGTAAGGCATCCCTTGACTTCCGCAGAAGATGAGAAAGGGTCTTTAGCAAGTAAAAGTTCGAGTTCCTCAATAACCTTCATAGGGTCAAAATCATCATCTTCATCAATCATAGCAATGTTTAAGAGTTCATCACCAAACTCTTCCTCAAGCTCCACCAAATACGGGTTGATCACAGGTGCTTCAATAGGTAGTGTAATAAATTTCACCTCATCATCTTTTTGTTTTGCAACCTGTTTAGGAAAACTAGCAAGATTATTAGTAACGGGATTAATAATATTAAATAAATTTGTACCACTTTGTGTTGTAAGTGACTCCAATTCATCTTGTGAATCTCCATCTTCAACTAGTGGTCTTGCAATTTTAGCATCGTCCCGTATTTCATTTTTAAATAAGTAATCCCAGATTTCTTCAAAATCCCTCGTTGGGTCAAAATCTGGTTGAGGTATGTCATCATAAACTATGGCGTCAAATGGTTCGAAATCAAA
Source organism: Artemisia tridentata subsp. tridentata (assembly GCA_021014915.2). Lineage (NCBI taxonomy): Eukaryota > Viridiplantae > Streptophyta > Magnoliopsida > Asterales > Asteraceae > Artemisia > Artemisia tridentata. The sequence continues at coordinate 109,389,761 of CP139505.1, forward strand.
ATTAGAATACTTTTCATCTTCATCCGATGGATTGTCTAATGGTGGTAATACGATTGCAGAATATTCTTCGATGTAAGGTTTCGAATACACATCATCTTGTGCAATCTCCGGAGAAAAAGTACTATCAAGAACAATTGCCGAAATTGGTTTCAAGGTATATGAATCTTCCTCATCATCATTTGACATACACCAAGTGTGTTGAAATGGCAATTTGTTTCTTTCTTTCCTTGACTTATCTTGTCCTAAAATCAAGTATTCTTCCATAGTGATTTCTTTCGTCTCAATGACTTGTGCACCATATCTTGCTCTTTTCCAATCATACACCAGATCATTGCTCAAGGCTCTTTCCTCTATAAGCTTGATATATTCTTCCATTGTAATATCCGGATCGTCCATCTTCCTGAAATAAAACTTACTCGTGCAAAAAAAGAGTGAAACAATCAAAGTAAAATAAAAGCTGCTGATATCTGCTGACGATGCGCCGTATCCAAAAAGTAGGATACGCCGTATCTTATAATCGTTAAAATTTAATCAGTCTTTTATTCAGAAAATAGATACGCCGCTTATAAGTTTAGAATGCGCCGTATCAGTTTAATTAATCAAAAATCGATATACTTATTAAAATTAAATGCGTCGTATTAACAAAAGTTAATGCGCCGTATTTTCGTTACGTTTCAAAATACAAGATTTTTGATTCAGAAGATACGCCGTATCGACAGAGATCGATGCGTCGTATCTGTTTAATAATTCGAAAACTGTTTTTAATTAAAATAATAGATACGCCGTATCTGTAAAAACAGATGCGTCGTATAGCGTTATCGTTTAGAAAAAAATTTCTTATTAAAAACAGAATACGCCGTATCTTGGGTAAAGATGCGCCGTATTCGAATTAATTAAACGCGTTGTATTTTATAAAAATTAAACGCAATACGCCGTATCTATGAAAATAGATGCGCCGTATCGTTTGAATTAGCTCAGTACAACGATAGCAGAATACAGAAAATACGAAAAATAAAAACAAAAATAAAAACAAACGAAAATAAACAAAAATAAAAACACACAAAAACAGAAAATATGTAAAATAATACAATGAATGCAATTTAACCTAATATACAACACGGTTAGCGGTTAGATTAAAAATTAAAAAGAAAAACCTAATTAAAATACTAATCAAATTAACAGATAATAACAATTCACTCCCCGGCAACGGCGCCAAAAACTTGATGCGTGCGTGCGTAGTGCTCTAATTTATACCCACGGTATGTCGTTGTGGTTTTAGCAGTATTCAAGTTTTAAATTTATATTTAGCCGACTTATCAATAACACACACACTTAAACGAGCAGTGTACCCGGTCAGTATGAATATAATGGTAAGTATAGTGTCGATCACTAAGAGTGGAACATATTATCTAGTTATCCTAATCAGTATTTTAATATCTTAAGTTAGCTATACAACCTAATCTAACGCAAGGGGGATCAGCCTGAGAGACTGGCACGATTTGGTCATGATTAAATATAAACTAAACTAATAGGCACGAATCAGCGAGTAGCACACACGTACACAGATAAATACTCGAGACAATAAGAAGACCTGTCCTGATAGTTAAGTAGCTTGTCACTTGTTTTATTGCTAGTTTTATATGAAGTGTATAGTTCGATGCAACGCACCGAGATTAAGTCCTTTCTCGTTGGTTCTAATCTTATCGGCGAGTAAACCCTTAATGATTACTTATGACTATCCTATTTATCTTTCTTCCTACTTTTCTACAGACGATAGAATGCATAGGCGATCTAATAAATAGGCGAGGGCAGAGGCATGGCGACCCGATCAACGCTTAGCTAGACACAGAGGTTATCAATGCACTAATAAAAGTCACCAAAGACATCAACATATAAACTTTAATTAATGGGAAAGCAATATTAAAGGGAGTGCAATCTTTCCGTTGTCACATTACACAAGCCACCAATCCTGATGAATTAAAGTTTACTAACACAATAAAACAAAACTACTTAATGAATTGAATACATGCAGGACCTTCTTACAGCTCTTGTATCTTCGTTCAAGGTGTGTCTTGTGCTGCTACTTCGTCTGAATTCGTCCTAGGGTTTCTGTCTTCTCGTACTTAGCTAAATGTCGAACTAGGGCTCTCGAAATTCGTCTGGTCTTGGGGTATTTATAGTTTCTTGATGCGTGGTTTTGCAACCTTACAACAGGTTTTACCTCTCGAGGGATCTCAAGAGGCTTACAACCCCACCAGGCAGTGTACCTGACCGATGTAGTATAGTGTAGTGGTAAGTACGGGGGATTGATCGTTCTCCACAGGGAATAGTGTTCGTTAGGTATGAAAAACTACTCTAATAGGTCTAAGGGTGAGAGAAGATTCTTTTTATGTTTTTTTATAATTTTATGAAAGCAAGTAAAATCTCGGGTTTGAAAGAGTGGGCGGAATTAGTTGCTAGTCAACTAACCCAAGTTACTACGAATGCAAATAAAATAAAATAACAGAAAATGAAAAGGTGGTAAAACTTATGTGGAGAGAAATGTGTTTACTTAGATTTCCTTACTCCCTAACTATCTTTTACCGGTTGATTAGTGTGTATTAATTGCGTGGATGACGGGTGTATTCCTTAATACCAATCGTGGGGTGGCGTACGTACTTCCCCAACTCTACAAGCTCCTACTTCACTCCTATGTCGAGCCGGCTAGGAAGCTCCTAACATGGGATCACTAGAATTCGCTTGTGCATTAAATACAACCATAAAAACCTTTAGTACGCATTGGTTCATGTTTCTTAAGACGTTCAAGCAAGTTACCGAATAGGAAGTTAGCCAGTTTTCTTAAGCCTAACATAGATGAACAATCATCCAATACAACTAATAACACACTAATAACCAATAATCAATAGCTAGGTTTCATTAGATCTAAGCAAACACAAGATAAATCTAGCCTAGCATGTTAAACAAAAGACAAGAACAAGATAGAATCAAACAACACATAGACATATTGAATGATTAATTGATAACTTATCTTCAATGTAACATGGAAGATCTCAAGGCAAAAAGCCTTGAAAAAGCTGCTAAAATCGTCTTAGGGTTTTCACACACAAAGTTCCCCAATAAGTTCCACACTAATGACAAAAAATTGCAAAACTATATATAGACTTTCAGATCTGACGGCGTCACGTTATGGAGTGTGACGCCGTCACCTCGCCGCTTTTAGGGTTCCCGGATGGCCTTCTTGACGCCGTCCCTCTTTAGCTCTCCAAAATCCGTTCTGGCTTATCAAGGCTTGACGCCGTCAGACTTAGGGGTGACGCCGTCCCTCTTTAAATTAAGCCGTGACGACCTTGATCACATTAAAGCGTGACGCCGTCAGAATTTCATGCAAATTTCTCTGGCTTATCATGAGTAATTTTCACATCCACCTTTTTCTTGCCAAGCCATGACGCCGTCCAGAACAAATCCTGACGCCGTCAAAGGTAATTTCCAGCACAATTTTGAGGCTTTGTCGTTTTCTTCACTTTTATGCTCCAAAAACGTTCAAAATGCCTCCTTTTCCAGATTTCTTCTCAAAATTACCTAAAATGACAAAAGGAACGATTTAGGGCAATATTTGATCAAATAAATACGATTTAGGGCTTAAATGACCCCTTAAAAGCGGTACACTTTTCGCTTCATCAAATACCCTTACACTTGAGATTTGCTTGTCCTCAAGCAAATGCGCTTTTATTCTAATCAAAATACAAGTTAGGGGTTATTTAATGCTAACATAAAAGTAATTGCAACAAATAGTCGTTCCACTTTAATCATAATAAGCACGGAGATTACAAACTAGCACCTCACAAGTAGTGTTTAGATACTCACATCTCTCAAGTGTCATCAAAATAAATCTCATAAATGAAAACGGATAATATCTCTCACTACCTGTCATTGCAAATAGATTACCATAGGCTTGGGAAAGGATCGAAAACCTCCTCCACTAGGCGTAAGCACCTAAGATAAACTATCAAAGAGGGCTTTTACATGGGTTATAACGTTAGGTGTAGGGATATGATAAACACGGTTTTGTTGGATAAGGGATATTTTACTGGTGGCGAGTTAAAGATCTTGATTAATTACATGTACTATACAATGTTGCTAAGCCAAGACTCGACTCAATCTTAAGCTAAAAAAAAATAAAATAACGAAAAAACATAAAATGAAACGGGATGGTAGTCCGTATGTTTTTTTCTATTTTTCTTTTTCTCATTTTTTTGTATTTTTCTTGATTGAATTTTTTTTTTTTTTTTTTTTTTTTTTTTTTTTTTTTTTGCATACATTTTTGCCCTACCATCCAAAATAATACATCATAGGGGCGTTGCATTCCCCTTATACTTGAATTTTTACATAACTTTACAAATAACTATTCTAATGACTCGAATTAAGATAATTGAAAAACTTGGAGTATTTTTTAAAATATTTAGCACATATGGGGGTAATAAATGATGTTCTTCCCCATTACTCCATTACACTAGTACTTTACCCATGAGTCTCAATCGTCCCAAAATAATATGTACAAGGATATGACTCGACTTAGCAACCATGTAATCAATTAGATAATTAACTAAGGGTTTAAACAAATGTTGTCACAATAATGCACTAAAGATGAGTGCATACAAGGTAGGCTAAGGCGATTTGGGTGTACATTTAAGTGGGGTGTAAACAAATTCTTCCTTTAAGTAAAATGCTTAAAGTTAGAAACGAAAAGATAGGCTCTGAGGGGTGTACTAGGGGTATCGTGTACTAAAAATGAGTACAACGCAAAGGGTGTGGGAGAATTACTTGACCAATGTAGCCAACGTAATTATAACAAAAACACAGGTGTAAAACAATGGGTTAATCCTAATGCCTCTTATCATGTAGTAAATCTAACTACACGAATGTAGTCTCACTTGTGGCCTCGGAATGGTCCTAACGCAAGTTCTAGAATCTAAGTGCTACCGGTACACACATCATAGCATAAATGCTTTTCCTACCAATTCTAAGGGCGAACCTCACATATTTGGGGGTGGAAAATTTTTTAGTGGTACGGTTTTGTGCTAGTCATATAACTTCCTATCCATGAGACGCTCATTAAGACCAAAGTTTCACTCCTAAATGTTGTAAAAAATTTTAAATTTGGCACTAAAATTGCCCTAACAAGTATTTATCTCAGTTTTATTACACATCTACCATCAAACAAACAAAAATCAAGTGCAATTGTATTCTCTAAGGTATCATCATTTACCCTCCCCTTACACTTAAGCTGAACATTGTCCCCAATGTTCATTCAAAGGATGTAAAAGTAAATAAGGTAAAAGAATGAAAACAAATACTCCCCTGATTCGTTCGATGTGGGTAATCCGGTAACATGGTTAAATCCTCCTCCAAGAAAATGAACGTTGAAAGCTTCCCTTCCGAAATATAAATCATCTTCTTGTCCAATATAACCTGTTAAACCTGAGAAAACAAACACAAAAAACTCAAAGCATCAACCTGAACAAAGAAAACTCACAACTAGATGTAATTCCAGACTTAGAAATAAAAACAAAACGATTAAAGATATAATGCTTGTAGAATGAATATTTGCAGATTTCCTGGAGTTTATAAAACTAAAGATTTAACAAAAACTTTATGACTCCGGTAGAAAAACAAAACTTGCAAAATTTCCAGAATTTTACACTTGACGCCGTCAGAAGTGACCTGCAGAAATTTTATGGTTAGTTTCCGGAAAATTTCTGGAAAAACTTATGCCTCACTTCCTGGAAATCCTGCAAAATATTCATTATGACTCGATACAAGCATTTGACTCTAACAATTACTAGTATGCATGCTCATTTAATATTGTTGTGATTCATGTTCAATCTTGTTCTTGTTAACAAATTTGGATTCCCTTACACTTATCTTTTGCAAAATACCTTTATATGTAGTTAAGACGAAGTTAAAAACAAAATAAAGCATTTTCACAATTTACTTTGAAACATGAGCACAAACAATAACAATTAAACTTGCATACGGAAACAAATAAAATCAAACAAACAAACAAACAAATAAAGCTTGGGTTGCCTCCCAAGAAGCGCTTGTTTTTGTTCGAGTCACGAGCCTGACTCTACCCTTATTTAACGAAAATAGGGGAGGTTTTCCCTACACTTAGGATTAAGTGCGGGTGTGATGAACTCAAATAAGTACATTTTATTACTATCATTTATCCTATTAATTTGACTTGTTTTACTATATTATGTATGAGGATTGATACTTAATCGTTTACTTTTGTAATTCTCAGGTAAAAACAAGCATTTGGTGAAACTTAGCGATTTTGGACTGATTATGGAGCAAAACATGCAAGAAGTTAAGAGTCTACTGAAATGAAGAAGATCAAGACTAATCTGCTCCAGATGCGCCGCATCTCACTCATGACATGCGCCGCATCTCTATCATGATATCACCAGATACGATCCAAGATACAAGAGGACATGCGCCGCATCTAATCATAGAGTTACGCCGCATCTTCTGGCGGTGTACGAATATTCCTGAATATTATAATCTTGGACCCCACGCGAAGTTAAGTCAATGCGCCGCATCTACTTACTAGATGCGCCGCATCTTCCCTCAGACAGAAACTATAAATACCCCAAGACCAGACGAATTTCGAGAAGACCATATAAAACCGAAGACCGAACAGGAGAAACCAAGGACGAATTCAGTCAAGGAGGCAGCACAAGACACACCCAAATCAAAGATACAAGAGCTGTAAGAAGGTGCTGCATGTGTTTAATTCATTAAGTAGTTTTGTTTTATTGTGTTAGCAAACTTTAATTCATCAGGATTGGTGGCTTGTGTAATGTGACAATGAAAGATTGCACTCCCTTTAATACTTGCTTTCCCATCAATTAAAGTTTATATGTTGATGTCTTTGGTTACTACTTATTAGTGCATTGATAACCTCTGTGTTTATTAGTGGCTTGCGGGCATTTGACTGCGGAAAATAATGTGGCTCCCACGGTTATTACTAAATTGATCACTTAGGAATAACTTTTAGACATAAGTAATCATTAAGGGTTTACTCGCCGATAAGAATAGGACCAACGAGAAAGGGTTAACTACATACACTTCATATAAGGCTATCAATAAAACAAGTGACAATCTACTTAATCATAAGGACAGCCCTCTTATTGTCTCGAGTATCTATCTGTGTACGTGTGTGCTACTTGCTGATTCGTGCCTATTGGTTTATTTTATTATTTAATTGCAAACAAATCGTGCCAGTCTCTCAGGCTGAAACCCCCTTTCGTTAGGATATTAAAATACTGATTAGAATAACGAGATAATACGTTCCACTCTTAGTGATCGACACTCTACTTACCATTATATTCATACTGACCGGGTACACTGCTCGTTAAGTGTGTGTGTTATTGATAAGTCGGCTAAATATAAATTTAAAACTTGAGTAGGCATCTAAACGTGCTAAAACTATACTACTCCAACGCACACGCGCATCAAGTTTTTGGCGCCGTTGCCGGGGAGTGAATTGTTATTATCTGTTAATTTGATTAGTATTTTAATTAGGTTTTTCTTTTTATTAGATTAATTGCATCATTGTATTATTTTGCATATTTGTTGTATTGTGTGTTAATTGTTTTCTTTTATTTTTGTGTGTTTATTTTTGTTTGTGTGTTTTTATTTGTTTTTATTTTTCGTATTTTTTCTGTTCTGCTATCGTTGTACTGTGCTAAATCAAACGATACGGCGCATCTGATCTCTCAGATACGGCGTATTGCGTTTAATTTTTTTTAAATACAACGCGTTTAATTAATTCGATACGACGCATCTTTTCCCCAAGATACGGCGTATCTGTTTTTAATAAGAAAATTTTTCTAAGCGATAAAGTAATACGACGCATCTGCTTTAGCAGATACGGCGTATCTGTTTTTGATAAAAAAATTTTCTAAACGTTAACGCCATACGACGCATTTGCTTTCGCAGATACGGCGTATCTATTATTTTAATTAAAAACAGTTTGCGAATTATTAAACAGATACGACGTATCGATCTCTGTCGATACGGCGTATCCTCTGAATCAAAAAATCTCGTATTTTTAAAACGTAACGAAAATACGGCGCATTAACTTTCGTTAATACGACGTATTTAATTTTAAATAAATATCGATTTTTGATTAATTAATTAGATACGGCGCATTCTTAAATTCTAATGCGGCGTATCTATTTTCTGAATAAAGTCTGATTAAATTTTAACGATTATAAGATACGGCGTATCCAACTTTTTGGATACGGCGCATCGTCTGCAGATATCAGCTATTTGTATTCTTATATCCGTTTCTATATTCATCAATTTCTCTTCTAGCGAACAAATCCTACTGATGATTTTACCTTGGATGACAGATTTTGCTATAGAAGACATGTCAGTTAACGGATATCTTGCTAAGGAATGCTTGTTTTCAGATTCATTCAATGTGCTCATGATCGATGCAGATTTATTCTCTTGGGAGACTCCTCTTGAAGCTGCTTTTAAGGAATTCATGCGTTTATGCAACATTGACAAAGAGGTATTCTCTTATGATGTATTTGTGAGGTACACTGGAGAAGAATTGTCGCTCTTATGGCCTATCATTGAAGCCGAAGGATTGAACTGGACTACTATCGAAGAATATGATGGGAAATTCTATCTTGCATACATGGACTCAAACAACAACAGCTGTGGTGGAGGCAATGCCCAAATCTCTTACATGCCTTATTCCGAACAGTACTGGGGATTAAATGAGAACTATCTGGATAATGACATGAATTATGCTTTGGCGGAGTTACTATTTCATGGCAGATTGGTAAGATTGATAGACCTCTCCCTCAATGATTGGCTAGAACTCAAATATGGTAGTCCGGAATTTGCCCCTGCAGATGAAGTCAAGCAGATTATGACTTCATGGTTGACTCGGAGTTTTAAGAAGCAATTTAACGAGTTCATGGAGATAAAGAAGAATATGATTGGGAAGGCTTGCTTTGACGTTAACCATGACCCTAACGATGTTGATTTTTCAGAATGGTTGGCTAGTAAGTTTAATAACCATAAGAGCATGGATCGAGCTACTAAGGATGCATTATGGGTATATTGGATGAGAGGAGAAGATGAAGAAGTAGAAAGCGATTATGGGTCGTCACTTCATGATTCAACAATCAATGAAGGCATCGAAGAATTATTCAGAATAGACGTTGATTTGTTCGATTATGAGACACCCTTGTGCAAGCAGTTCAAGGAATTTAACTACCTTCTTCAAGTCGACGAAGATGTGCTTACTGGAGATCTACCAGGGTTCAAGACGTATGACGATTTCAAAAACACCTGGTGCTACGAATATAATGACCAAGTACCATGGGTTTGGGATAAACCATGGGAATATGCGCACATCAATCACACCTGTACACCTTTCGTTTTCAAGGATGGGAGTAGTGTTTGGCCGACCTGTGATTATAAGAGTGACGGAACCTGTAATGGGGGAAGTATAATTGGGATGAAACGGGTTGGAAACGATGTAACCTTTGAAGATTATGAGTGGTATGATAATGTTGAAGACTGCCCACAAAAAGCGGAGGCTTTGCAAGAAAAGGGTAGAATTGAACGCTTGAAAGGACTTAAGGGAACATCGGGTACTACTTTCTGGGAATGGGTAGATGGACAATTTGATGATTTCACGAAGCTTAGTCGACGGCTACAATGGGAATTAGAAAGAGAATGGGAAACGATTCAAGATGATAATAATGAGTCATTGATTGAAGAACTAGATGACTATTTGATTAAGGATCCTTATTTTAAGTTTGTTGACAAGGACGAAGAAGAATTAACCAAAAGAAAGTGTCAACTACTTGGGATTCCTTACAATAAGCCACCCGCAATGATTTGTGAGAAATTTAAAGTTATCAAATACTCTTTGGGACCTGATGAGGGTTATGTTGCAGTGAAGACCAAGAGTTATACTAGATTAAGTCGAACAGAAGAAAACGTTGCGGAACTATACGGGAACATCTTTCGAATGCAGGAAGAAGGATGGACCGTGGCATGGACTAAATAAAGAGCTGAACGTGAGTCTAACTTGAAAACTCTGGAATAAAGACAAGTGCTTACCGGGAGACAACCCGGAAAATTTTTATTATTCTGTTTTCTGTGTCGAGTCAGTCAGGCCCGCATGAGGATACGGCGCATCTCAATTCTGAGATGCGACGCATCTCCTGCAATGGTCATATCTTATTTTAATTTTTCTGCATTTTTATTTTCGACTTTAAAACTATTTATCAGTTTATTTTAATGCGGCGCATCACTGGTTAAGGATGCGGCGCATCTTTATTCTGATCCGTATTTATTCCAGGCTCGATACGGCGTATCTTCTTCCATAAGATACGGCGCATCGACTGACCTGATGATTTTCAGTTTTAATTTTTAAGTTTTATTTTTCCTAACTACTAATGTATTATGCAAGTTTGAACCTTTCTTATCTTAGGTGTGTTTTAAAGTATTGGTGGTATTATAGTTTCCTGGATTTCCTGTGGATACATCAAGTATGAAGCTTTAACGTTCTAATCCACAAGAAAGATGATTTTTGCTCTTATACTAATGGAGGATCATACCGAGCAAATCTCAGGGGAGTTTTTCCTGTTCTAATTCTTTTATTTTCCAGTTTTTAACCTTTTATACAAACAACGAGGACGTTATTTAACTTAAGTGGGGGGATTGGAGAATTAGAACACTTAACAATTACTTGTCCTAAACTTTTTCAAAAATTATGCTTAAAATGTGCTTAATATATCAAACTTAAAAATTTTTTTAGCATGTTTTTGTTTAAGATCTAAGTTGAATAGCTGCACACATGACGTTATTTTCAAAAATTGTGATTTTTCAAAATTCACAAATCTATGAGTGTGCCGGTGACTTGTAAACTTTAGAACTTGGCTTGTATACTATTCGAGACCACCATAATGAGTATTATTTATATAATTGGAATGACTTGTCTAAATTGGTAAAATTCTAGGATTACACCCAAAATAGCCTATTATATGTTATGTGTTATTAGCTAACTACACTGGTTAGTTAACCCCCGTATAAACCTTTTGTTACTCTCATTTTTAGAGTAAGATACCCCTAGAAAAACCCTCAGAGCCATTCCTTTCGTTTCTTACACCTATGTTTAAAATGTTTCGTTACACCCTTACACCTTAGCCTACCCTGTAGATTAGAATCCGTGGTTGGTTAATTGCTATAGGCAAAGTGTGTTTCCTTACATTACCTGTGTTCGCGTGCGTAATTCATTATCTATGGTTAGGTCGGGAAATTGCACAATGCAATTGGAGTGAAAGTAAATATTGTATATCTTTGAGTTTATTTTTCGTGTGTTTACTACTTTCACTATTACCGTTATTTCTGAAGTATGAAAAGTATGGAAAAATTATCCAGAATTATCATTATAGTGATGTGGTGAAATTTTACACATCTTTAGTTAAAAAAAAAAAAAAAAAAAAAAAAAAAAAAAAAAAAAAAATCGAAAAAATAAGAAAAGAAAAAGAAAGAAAGAAAAGTTGGAAGTTAGTTTTAACCAACTTATGTAAAGTTATGTAAGTGGTCGATATCACCACTATTTGTTGTACTATATCTATGGATTGAATGGGAATTGGCAGTTATGGGAACGCCAATTAAGGTTTATTCTTTGATTAAGATCTTGTTGAGTATAATTCGTGTCTACCTAAAGCGTGTGTTTCAAAGTGTTAAAGCGTGAGTTATTCGATGATATGAGTCTTATTCATGGGATGGTTGGGATAGTGATTAACCACACTTAGGATTTTAATTTATTTGTTTTGTTTTGTTCATTTTTCATTTTACACCAATTTATATCCCAAATGTTACCATACCCCTCATTATTCTTTATCCAACCAAACCTTTGATTTATTGAGATTAGGGATTTGAGCAATCTTAAGTATCGTAGTCGTGGATTCGGCTATGTATTTATGATTTTGTCGCCCTTTTTGATATATTATTATTGGTGAAGTTTGGACCTATCTTTAGCCTATTCGAGTTAAGGATTTGAGCAATTGCAAGTATCGTGTTCGTGGATTCGATCATGTATTTGTGATTTTGTCGCCTTTTCTAGAATTTGAGATCGATAGTGATCAAGAATAATTAACCCTTAAGCCTAAAAACCCTTTTTACCGCTTTAGACTTGTTATTCCTTAGCTTTAGTGGAGGAGATGTGTATACTTGCCAAGCTTATGATAGAATATTCGTCACGACTGGACAGTTAAACGATTAGATTTGCTTTTATCGACTTATTTTATTTTACTTCTAATTCGTTAAGTGTTTAGTTGTGTGATTATGAATTAAACGAATACATGCTTAAATATAAAAATAAATCCTAACATCTTTTAGGATACATTTTCATAAAAGAAATTCTAAGGTTTACTTGGGGACAAGTAAAGTTCAAGTGGGGGGATATTTGATGAACTCAAATAAGTACATTTTATTACTATCATTTATCCTATTAATTTGACTTGTTTTACTATATTATGTATGAGGATTGATACTTAATCGTTTACTTTTGTAATTCTCAGGTAAAAACAAGCATTTGGTGAAACTTAGCGATTTTGGACTGATTATGGAGCAAAACATGCAAGAAGTTAAGAGTCTACCGAAATGAAGAAGATCAAGACTAATCTGCTCCAGATGCGCCGCATCTCACTCATGACATGCGCCGCATCTCTATCATGATATCACCAGATACGATCCAAGATACAAGAGGACATGCGCCGCATCTAATCATAGAGTTACGCCGCATCTTCTGGCGGTGTACGAATATTCCTGAATATTATAATCTTGGACCCCACGCGAAGTTAAGTCAATGCGCCGCATCTACTTACTAGATGCGCCGCATCTTCCCTCAGACAGAAACTATAAATACCCCAAGACCAGACGAATTTCGAGGAGACCATATAATACCGAAGACCGAACAGGAGAAACCAAGGACGAATTCAGTCAAGGAGGCAGCACAAGACACACCCAAATCAAAGATACAAGAGCTGTAAGAAGGTGCTGCATGTGTTTAATTCATTAAGTAGTTTTGTTTTATTGTGTTAGCAAACTTTAATTCATCAGGATTGGTGGCTTGCGTAATGTGACAACGAAAGATTGCACTCCCTTTAATACTTGCTTTCCCATCAATTAAAGTTTATATGTTGATGTCTTTGGTTACTACTTATTAGTGCATTGATAACCTCTGTGTTTATTAGTGGCTTGCGGGCATTTGACTGCGGAAAATAATGTGGCTCCCACGGTTATTACTAAATTGATCACTTAGGAATAACTTTTAGACATAAGTAATCATTAAGGGTTTACTCGCCGATAAGAATAGGACCAACGAGAAAGGGTTAACTACATACACTTCATATAAGGCTATCAATAAAACAAGTGACAATCTACTTAATCATAAGGACAGCCCTCTTATTGTCTCGAGTATCTATCTGTGTACGTGTGTGCTACTTGCTGATTCGTGCCTATTGGTTTATTTTATTATTTAATTGCAAACAAATCGTGCCAGTCTCTCAGGCTGAAACCCCCTTGCGTTAGGATATTAAAATACTGATTAGAATAACGAGATAATACGTTCCACTCTTAGTGATCGACACTCTACTTACCATTATATTCATACTGACCGGGTACACTGCTCGTTAAGTGTGTGTGTTATTGATAAGTCGGCTAAATATAAATTTAAAACTTGAGTAGGCATCTAAACGTGCTAAAACTATACTACTCCAACGCACACGCGCATCAGGGTGGAAGTAGCGATACACACCCTTAGGGTGGAAATATGCCACGTGAGGTGAAGGGGGTGAGTGAATGGCTTCCTTCATCCTAAAACTACCCGGATAATATTGGTTGATGGGTGGGTCGGTTCCTCTTTTTTCTCCTAGATGTAAATCTAAGGATGAAAAGTTGTGTAAAGGTTGAGGTTCCAATTCATCAACACTAGGAAATTCCCTAGAACTATGATTAAGGTCATCACTAAAAGTGTGCAAACCTATATCCTCTAGTTGTGCTTGGTCCAAGGGTTCTACCTCCATCGGGATTCCTAAAGTCTCTTCTACTTCTTCCGGGTAAGTCACGGGCGGTGTGGGTGCCTCAAATGATGGTTGAGTATTTTGTGGGCTTATGGTGTTTACCTCATCATTCCACGTGTCAAGATCACCTATATCCTCGTCAATTATTTTCTTAGGTAGTGATAATAACAAACCTAGTGCTTCATCCAACTTATGATTTATTGATACGGCTCTATCCACAATTCCTTGGCAAACTAGGTCGCTTTTCCTATTAGCCTCACTAAAACAAGATCCTAAACATGGAGGTTGTTCATAAGAATCTATCCTAGGTGAAGGCTCATATGATTCATAAGTATCTCTAAATGAGGTATTTTGAACTTCTTGGTGTTCTAGCCACTCAACCATATCATGCAATCTTAGAAATCTAAGTGAAAAGTCCATTTGAAGCAAATTACAAACAAAATCACAAAGAAAAGATAGACTACGAGAAAGCTACAAAATAAAAAGAAAAAATCTCACTTGATAGGAATCTTGTGAGTAGACCTAATAAAAATAAAATTTCAACCTAAGCAATAACTACTCCCCGGGCTGCGGCGCCAAAAACTTGATGCGTGGTTTTGCAACCTTACAACAGGTTTTACCTCTCGAGGGATCTCAAGAGGCTTACAACCCCACCAGGCAGTGTACCTGACCGATGTAGTATAGTGTAGTGGTAAGTACGGGGGATTGATCGTTCTCCACAGGGAATAGTGTTCGTTAGGTATGAAAAACTACTCTAATAGGTCTAAGGGTGAGAGAAGATTCTTTTTATGTTTTTTTATAATTTTATGAAAGCAAGTAAAATCTCGGGTTTGAAAGAGTGGGCGGAATTAGTTGCTAGTCAACTAACCCAAGTTACTACGAATGCAAATAAAATAAAATAACAGAAAATGAAAAGGTGGTAAAACTTATGTGGAGAGAAATGTGTTTACTTAGATTTCCTTACTCCCTAACTATCTTTTACCGGTTGATTAGTGTGTATTAATTGCGTGGATGACGGGTGTATTCCTTAATACCAATCGTGGGGTGGCGTACGTACTTCCCCAACTCTACAAGCTCCTACTTCACTCCTATGTCGAGCCGGCTAGGAAGCTCCTAACATGGGATCACTAGAATTCGCTTGTGCATTAAATACAACCATAAAAACCTTTAGTACGCATTGGTTCATGTTTCTTAAGACGTTCAAGCAAGTTACCGAATAGGAAGTTAGCCAGTTTTCTTAAGCCTAACATAGATGAACAATCATCCAATACAACTAATAACACACTAATAACCAATAATCAATAGCTAGGTTTCATTAGATCTAAGCAAACACAAGATAAATCTAGCCTAGCATGTTAAACAAAAGACAAGAACAAGATAGAATCAAACAACACATAGACATATTGAATGATTAATTGATAACTTATCTTCAATGTAACATGGAAGATCTCAAGGCAAAAAGCCTTGAAAAAGCTGCTAAATTCGTCTTAGGGTTTTCACACACAAAGTTCCCCAATAAGTTCCACACTAATGACAAAAAATTGCAAAACTATATATAGACTTTCAGATCTGACGGCGTCACGTTATGGAGTGTGACGCCGTCACCTCGCCGCTTTTAGGGTTCCCGGATGGCCTTCTTGACGCCGTCCCTCTTTAGCTCTCCAAAATCTGTTCTGGCTTATCAAGGCTTGACGCCGTCAGACTTAGGGGTGACGTCATCCCTCTTTAAATTAAGCCGTGACGACCTTGATCACATTAAAGCGTGACGCCGTCAGAATTCCATGCAAATTTCTCTGGCTTATCATGAGTAATTTTCACATCCACCTTTTTCTTGCCAAGCCATGACGCCGTCCAGAACAAATCCTGACGCCGTCAAAGGTAATTTCCAGCACAATTTTGAGACTTTGTCGTTTTCTTCACTTTTATGCTCCAAAAACGTCCAAAATGCCTCCTTTTCCAGATTTCTCCTCAAAAGTACCTAAAATGACAAAAGGAACGATTTAGGGTAATATTTGATCAAATAAATACGATTTAGGGCTTAAATGACCCCTTAAAAGCGGTACACTTTTCGCTTCATCATTTCTGTCTGAGGGTTAGATGCGGCGCATTGACTTAACTTCGCGTGGGGTCCAAGATTAATATATTCAGGAATATTCGTACACCGCCAGAAGATGCGGCGTAACTCCATTTATAGATGCGGCGCATGTCCTTGCTGTCTTGGATCATATCTTGTGAAATCTTGATAGTGATGCGCCGTATGTAATAAGTAAGATGTGGCGTATCTGGAGCAGAATGTCTTGATCTTGTACATTTCAGTAGACTCTTAACTTCTTGCTTGTTTTGCTCCATAATTAGTCCAAAATCGCCAAGTTTCATATAACACTTGTTTTTACCTGAGAATTACAAAAGTAAACATTAACGTATCAATTCTCATACATAATATAATAAAACAAGTCAAATAAATAGGATAAATGATGATAATAAAATGTACTTATTTGAGTTCATCACTAATCAAGTGACCTAGACTTCCACAAACAAAACATCTTTTAGGAGCATAAGTGTAACTACTCCTAGATTCTCTGTGAACACTATTGCTTCTAGGTGACTCATTCATTTTAACAGATTCCCTAGGAGTTTTTATGTGCTGGGCACAACTAGGTTTGACTGTCTCAGGCTTTGATTTAGTCACTACAGGTTTAGTAACAACAGGTTCACACTTCTTAACAAACTTAGGTTCAGGATTCTCTTTTACCTCACTTTTTAACTCAGACTTAGAGTGATCAGAGGAACCATCAATAGATCCTTTAGAGTCATTGGATTGACAAGAAGAATACTTACTGGTTTTGTCCTCGGAGGTGGTTGACTCAGGTGTTTGAGGACCTTTCTTACCATACACAAAAAGTGAATCATCTAACTCTTCTTTTTCAAGAGGAGTATAGTCATCACTCAGTGGTGGTGGTACTCCTTTAAAATCACCAGTCTTGACAAACCTATTATATAAAGGCTTATTAGCATAGTCCTCCTCTCTATTCTTAAATATAGCCTTATTCTCATCTTCCTCATATCCTAAGCCACATTTTTTATTAGACTTAATTTGAGAATCCCAACACTTGAACAGGTTATTATTTGAATTGTTCCACTGATCTACCCGTTTTCTCAACTCATCCCTCTCCTTTTGAATTCTAAGGCCCATTTGTCTATACCTTTTAAGCTTCTCATCTTGTTCATATATTTTATTAGCTTGAAAGTATAGTTTTTCATTTAAAGCAGCATGTTGGTTTTGAAGGGTGACCTTTTGTGCCTCTAGTGTTTTTACAGCATTTTTATGTGCTAAAAGATTTACTTCTAGGTCACCTATTTGTTCTAACTGCTCATCACATAAAGCCTTAATATGATTATATGAATCAGTGCATAATTTAGAGCATAATGATACCTCATTACCAATGGCCATGAGAGCATGATCAGACTCCTCATTTACTCTTGGATGCTCACCCCAGTTGACACCTCCAGCTTCCATTGTCAGCAAGCTCATCTGATTCTTTTCCATCTTCCCATCTTCATCTCTTTTCCCATCAGCAGGCTTCTTCTCTGGACAATCTCTTGAAAAATGTCCATGCTTGTGACAGTTGTAGCATTCAACTGTCCTCTTTGTGTATCCCACTGGTGATTTGTTGTTGAAGTTGATGGTCCTTCCATATTGCTTCTGAAATCGTTTGACCCTTAAAGCAACCATGGCAATGTGCCACTTTATGTCCATCTCCTCAACTTCAGCATCATTGATCTGTTCCAAATCTTCACTAATAAAGCTTTCATCTTCCGTTTGGTTAGCAAAGAAAGAATGGATCACCTCATCAGTAAAATTTGAAGCAGATCTTTCACTTGAAGGAGTTTCATAGCTACCAGACTTAACACTACCAGGTTTAACCTTGTAAGTGCTGCTTTTGTTCTGTGATACAAAAGCAACATTTGATGAACTGGTTGATGCCAGAGTGTTGTTACTGATGTCCCTTTCAAACATCCTAAGATTATTGTAAAGGTCATCAGGTGTCATTGAATCTACTTCCTCCTTTATCCTCATCGCCACATATACATTACCCCATTCTGATGGCAAAGATCTAAGGAACTTGTGGTTTGCATCCTCATTCGAAACTGCTGCACCATGAACTTCCAGCTGTGTTAACAGATGTTGAAATCTGTCATAGCCCTTCTCCAATCCTTCAATTTTTGAAACATTGAATTTCTCAAATTGCTGTTTAAGAACAGCCTTTTGCATTTTCTTGGAGTTTGCATTGCCTCCAAATCGTTTCTTGATAGCCTCCCACATCTCTTTAGCATCAACCATGCCATGGAACCTTTGCAGATGCTCCTTAGGAATAGCCATAAGAAGCAACGTTCTGGCCTTCTTTTCCTTCTCCATAGCCCTAATCTCCTCAGCAGATACTGGTGGCATTATTCTCAGCTGCCCATCAGTCCCTTGTGAAATTCTTTTCTTAGAGTTTCCCCTTTGAATAACCTTCCATACATCACTATCAATATACTCCAGATAATGTTCCATCTCCATGGCCCATATATCATATTCTTCTCTTTTCAGTAATGGAAGTTTTATGTTTGAGATTGTGGTTGTGGAAGGGATGGGTTGTTGTTGTGTTTGGGAGTTACTGGTTTCAGGTTTTCCTTCATCTTCATGATTGGAATTCTCATCCTTACTGTTATGGATTGAAAAGGTTTCAATGTTGATAGGCTTATCGGTCTCAGACATTGTGTAGGGTGAATTGAGTGAGAGTAGGTTTTTGAGGTTAAGTGTTCTTCGAACTCAGAGTCTCTCACCTTTCTCTGATACCACTTGTTGGTCCACGAATTGTATGTGGATCTCTAAGTAGCCTTGAATACTTAGTAGATGGTTGGGATAAATCCAAACCAGTCTAAGTGAGAAACCCTTAATGATTGTTAATGTTAATACGGAAACTTAACAAGAACAATGAAGAACACACACAGAGATAACACTAACTTCGTATATTACTATTAATCACAATAGTGAAACTCGTACAACTCTCTCATCAAAACTAACAATCTTAGGGATCCTTTTATAACACCAAGGAAACCCTAATGCTAACCGACTAAGAAGATATTCATGAATCTTCTATAAAGATACTTACACATTTTGTATCTTTTCCTAACATATCTCTAATAAACTTTCCTTATAACACGACCAGACTTAACATAATAAGTCAACCAGACTTAATACAGACTACCAGACTTAACTTTGTATTACCAGACCTAATACGAAAACAGACCTAACTCTGACATATTACCAGACCTAAGTTTGTCTTCTCTTGAATCGTATGATAATTCCCAACAATTAGGATTTGGTTATTATGATTTGTGTTGAAGTTGTGGTTGTTGTGGATTGTAGCTGAGAAGGACCTAGGGTCCATTTGGTTATTGGGTTCGCCACGGCTTCGAGTCGTGGTGATGATGATGGGATATTGTTGTTGTTGTTGTTGTTGATATTTGGGATTAGGACATTGGACTTGGATTGTTGGATTTGGTTTAATCGTTATCGAGCCGTAGGTTTAGGGCCGATAACCATATTATTGGACGTGGGATATTTATTTGTGAGCTTATAATTATACTTGTGATGTTTGAGCCAAATCGAGTGTCGCCGAGACTCTGTAGTCTCGTTGTGGCCTCGACAAGCCAAAAATGCATATTGGACTTTATTTTGGGACTTGTGATATGTGAGGTTGACTTATTGACCCGAGTATAGCATAGACTCGGAAAGGTGACCCGAAATATGAGATAACTCGTTATATAATTAATTTGGAAACTTAAATGATAAAAGTAAAAGACGAGAAATGGTATTAATAGATAATAACTTTAAAATATTAAATAACGATACTCAATATTTTGAAGTTAAAAAGGAAAAATATTAAATGACATATAATGTGTTATTTAATACTTTTAATAAAAGAAAATGGTTAGCGAAACAAAAATAGAATCTATACGAGTTATTTAATGTTTCGAGGGCACGTTTTTAACAATTCGTATTTTCTGGGTCATTATTTAACCACTTTCTTTCACTTATTATTTAATTTCGTGGATATTGACAGTTACGAGTAACTTGTTAGATTAGCTCGCGTACGTTGTTAAATAAACAATTAACTGGAACCGAACCTAGACTATGCTCAGTCTACGTGTTTTAGGTATTTTTATTTCACTTTATACATATTTCAAAAGTCATATTGTTATTTTTCCATTATTACGTAAACTTTGCACTTTTTACGTTTTACGCGTTTTCGGCTCGCGGTTTAAGCTTTAAAGACGTTATAACACTCCAAAAGGCTCGGGAAATATATGAAACATCAAATTAGGTCATTTTAAGTTAAATTTAACATTTTTATGAAAATAGTATCCTTATGACATTTATTTTCACAAACTATGCATAAAACGTTACCGGTTTAGCCCCGTTGGCCTTCAAACTCACTCCGTGACTTATGATACTTGTACAAATCATGTATGTTATGTATTTTTACAAAATGATAAAATAAAATGCATCTTGAGACCCAAATAAACCGGCCCCCCGTTCCCTTTATCTACTTACACACTCATTAATCCTTTTCAATACCAAGAAACCTCATTATTGTTCCTTACATGCAAATCTCAATATCACCCACCATTTCTCTCTCAAAAATCTGCATTTCTCCCTTTAGTTGCTGCTGATGTCGTGGGTTTCATAGGCCTAGAACACGATGAGCCGACTAACGCAAATGGACCGATACCCAATCCCCAGGATCAACGATTTATTTGATCAGCTCCAATGATCGAGCGTTTACTCAAAAATCGACCCGCGATCCGGGTATCATCAACTCGAGGTTAGGGAGGAGGATATCCCAAAAACCGCGTTCAGAACCCGTTACGGCCATTATGAGTTTCAAGTGATGCCATTTGGTTTGACCAACGCACCAGCTGTATTCATAGATCTCATGAATCGGGTGTGCAAACCATATTTGGATAAGTTTGTGATAATATTCTTAGACGATATCCTAATCTACTCAAAGAGTGAGAAGGGGCATGAGGAGCATCTGAAACTCATTTTGACTCTGCTAAAGAAGGAGCAATTGTACGCCAAATTCTCTAAGTGTGAATTTTGGATTCCAACCGTACATTTTTTGGGCCACGTGATCGACAACCGGGGAATTCACGTGGATCCCGAAAAAGATCGAGTCTATTAAGGATTGGACCACACCTACAGCCCCAACTGAGGTTTGACAATTTTTGGGTTTAGCTGGCTATTACCGGAGATTCATCGAGGGATTCTCTAAGATAGTAAGACCGTTGACCAAATTGACACAGAAGAATGTGAAGTACGAATGGGGTGAAGAAGAGGAAGAAGCGTTCCAACTACTGAAGGAGAAGTTGTGTAATGCACCCATCCTAGCCTTACCTGAGGGAAGCGAGGACTTTGTCGTTTATTGCGACGCTTCACACAAAGGTTTAGGAGCCGTCTTAATGCAGAGGAAGAAAGTGATAGTGTATGCTTCACGCCAGCTTAAGACTCATGAGAAGAACTACAACACTCACGACCTAGAACTAGGAGCCTTCTTATTCACCCTTAGAATTTGAAGGCATTAACTGTATGGTACCAAGTGTATCGTATACACCGACCATAAAAGCTTGCAATACATCCTAGATCAGAAGGAACTGAAAATGAGACAACGTCGTTGGTTGGAGCTGCTTAGCGATTACGATTGCGAGATTCGCTACCATCCTGGTAAGGCGAATGTTGTTGCAGACGCTCTTAGTCGAAAGGAGAGGATACCTCCATTACGGGTCAGATCGTTAGGAATGACCATCAGCTCGCCGCTATCATCACGGATCCTAGAAGCTCAAGCCGAGGCGTTGAGGGAGGAAAACGGTTGAAAACCTCTATGGTATGGTTGAGAACAAAAACGGCTTTGTGAAGTGTTCCGACGGAACATTATGCTTCGGAGACAGAAGCTGGATACCACTCCACGGAGGGATTCGCGAGTTGATTATGCATGAGTCGCATAAGTCGAAGTACTCCATACATCGCAGGTCTGATAAGATGTATCAGGACCTAAAGAAACTGTACTGGTAGCCCAACATGAAAGCCGACATCGCTCTATACGTCAGTAAATGCTTAACCTATTCTCGAGTGATGGCCGAACACTAGAAACCATTAGGATTGTTAATACAACCTGAACTTCCAGTTTGGAAATGGGAACGGATCAACCATAGACTTCATCACGAAATTGCCAAACGACTGCTAGTGGACCCGAAGTGGGTGAACAGCCAATTTCACTGGTCCCGCCGAGCTCGTCTTACGAAACAACCCAGATGGTAGTCCCAGATTCGTAATCATCTCCAAGCAGCACGTGACCGACAAAAGAGCTATGCCGACCAGAGACGTAAACCTCTCGAGTTCCAGGTTGGAGACCGAGTGATGCTGAAGGCCTGGCCATGGTAAGGGGTGATACGTTTCGGCAAGCGCGGGAGGCTCAACCCTCGTTATATAGGATTGTTCCAAATTTTGGATAGGATTGGACCGGTAGCCTACCGACCAGAGTTACCACCCGAATTGAGCAGTGTGCACAAAATTTTTCATGTGAGTGACCTGAAGAAGTGCCTTTTCGATGAGACTCCGATTATTCCTTTGAGAGAGATTAGAACCGACGAGAGTTTGAACTTTATCGAGGAACCTGTTGAGGTCATGGACCGCAAAGTCAAGCGACTTAAGCACAGCCGTATCCCAATTGTTAAGGTTCGCTGGAATTCCCGACATGGTCCTGAAATCACGTGGGAACGTGAAGTCGAGATCATGCGGAATTACCCTCATCTATTTTCGTCCCCAACGAGTAATCTTAATTGAAACCCGGGATGGGTTTCTCCTGACGCTGGGAGGCTTTGACAACTGGTAATTTTTGGGATATTTTATTAATATATTTTCATATCGCGTCGAGTTTTGAACCTATACATTCGAGTAAATTATGCACTTTTATTTGTATTTGAGTCTGCTTCATTATTCTTGTTCTTGATTTCATGAGATTGAGATATATCGATTTTTCGTAGGCCTAGAATGTAGCACGTCGCGGCTTGACACAATAATTAGTTTAAAACGCGATATTAATTAATTTTAACAACTCGGGACCAAAAACATATGTATTTATAGTCAATTTTATTGGAAAAATAGTTTTAAGACTAATGGCATAAATTAGAAATACCCAGGAAAATTGTTGATCCCAGTTGAGCTTAACGATCTTGTTAATTATTTTAGATGTGGATCTAAGACAATAGGTATAGAAACTGTTCTTGAATGATTATCAAATATTATGCGGAAACTAATACTTGATCTTAAGAAGAATTATATAACCACAAAACACTTCAATATATTCAACACGGTTACTCAAAAGTAACATGGTTACAAAATAACCTTGAAGCGATTTAAACAATACGTATGCTAACAATCGTGTACTAAACCCTAACCCTAGATCCTCCTTTTATAGACTTAAGGAGTCCTATTCGGTTACAAAGACTTTCTATACAAGATAATATCAAATCGTATCTTTACCATAATTATCTTAACAAACTATACATATCTAATAAGCAGCAGAATCATTACTCTAGCAGCAGAATCTTCTTAGGCTAGCAGTAGAATGACATTTAGCTTATTTCACCATTCATCAGATAAACTCCAGCAGTAGAATGTATACACTAGCAGTAGAATGATTTAGCCTTTGCAGCAGAATCATACTTAGTGTATTTTCCTTAAGTTTCATGGGCAGTAGTATAACATACAAAGCAGCAGCACCTTCAAACCCAACAATCCTCCCCTAAACTTGATATTTTCTCCCAAAATATGCAAGTTTCTTCTAAGCATAGATCAACACCAAGAGGATGCTTCCAAACACTTACTGCCTTCCAAAATTCTGCCCATAGAGTTTTCTTCCAATCCTTCTGACAAGATCAAGAACCATTTGATCCCAACCATTAACAAGAAGTTTAATCTCTCCTTCAAGTATCATCTTCATTGTAGATATAGCAAAAGGGTAATCCTGTTCAACCTGCATATATATGATAATTCCTCCCTCCAGCACTAACTCATGAACTCTACATGATGCATATAATCTCCATAGATGAACTTTAGTACTTTTACACTGATCTATCCACACAGTGTTTGCAGGATCCACTTCAAACATAACCATCAGATCTCCCCAGAGCACTCTATCAATTTCATCTTGTGGTCTGGCATATCCATACTTGTTTTTTACTAAACCCCACAAGTTTATCAAATCTTCCCTATCCATATTTTTAAGCATTTAAGGAAATGTCTTAAACCTATGAATTCTTCCACCAGCTCTGTGGATCTCAAACCAAACTTTCTTACCTTCATATCCAGTCTTCCATCCAGTAACACAAGTTTTCTCACTCAAAGGAGCTGTATCAACAAAGGTATCCTCATCATCAGACACAATTTGAGTCAATTGTTGTAACTCAATTGTTTTCTTGTAAAATTCCTCAGATTCCCTTTTCTTCTTTGTACCTTCACTTTCAGACTCAGAACTTGTCACAACTACCCTTCTCTTCTTTTTCCTTCCAATAGACTTTCTCCTAACTCCAGTTCTCTTAATACCAACACTGGGTCTTTCTTTTTCCTCTTCTTTCACAACCTTAGTCACTTTCTCAGAATCCATCTTTTCTTTAACACTTTCAGTAGCATCTGAATTCATATAAAAATTTGGAGGCATCTGTCTTGTGAGCTTTGCAATTTCAGCATCTGACAAAGGTTTAACAGGTTTATTTATTCTTGCATGAGCCTCAAAATATGCCTTTTCAATAGCAGCTCTAGTCATCCCTCTGAATGAGCTAGCTTTCCAGTAAGCTTGATTCTTTAGATAAGCTTTCATGTAATTGATCTCCTCAGCTCTTGAAGGCTTCTTCTTCTTATACTCACCTTTCTTTTGACTCTGCTTTTTTCTAAATTCTCCCAGTAGATCATCTATTGCATTTTTTTGCTCTTCAAGAGTATATCTTTCTCTTTCCTCCTTTTGAGCTTTCATGGCTACCTCCCAATCTTCTTGTAATTTCCTTTTCTTTTCCATTTCATCTTCTGCTTTCCATTTTGCTTCCATTTCTCTTGCAACATCTGCATCAGACTTACTTTGATGCGTGGTTTTGCAACCTTACAACAGGTTCTACCTCTCGAGGGATCTCAAGAGGCTTACAACCCCACCAGGCAGTGTACCTGACCGATGTAGTATAGTGTAGTGGTAAGTATGGGGGATTGATCGTTCTCCACAGGGAATAGTGTTCGTTAGGTATGAAAGACTACTCTAATAGGTCTAAGGGTTGAGGAAGATTCTTTTTGTGTTTTTATATTTTTTTTATGAAAGCAAGTAAAATCTCGGGTTTGAAGGAGTGGGCGGAATTAGTTGCTAGTCAACTAACCCAAATTACTACGAATGCAAATAAAATAAAATAACAAAAATGAAAATGTTGGAGAAGACTTAAGTGTAGAGAAATGTGTTTACTTAGATTTCCTTACTCCCTAACTATCTTTTACCGGTTGATTAGTGTGTATTAGTCGCGTGGATGACGGGTGTATTCCTTAATACCAATCGTGGGGTGGCGTACGTACTTCCCCAACTCTACAAGCTCCTACTTCACTCCTATGTCGAGCCGGCTAGGAAGCTCCTAACACGGGATCACTAGAATTCGCTTGTGCATTAAATACAACCATAAAAACCTTTAGTACGCATTTGGTTCATGTTTCTTAAGACGTTCAAGCAAGTTACCGAATAGGAAGTTAGCCAGTTTTCTTAAGCCTAACATAGATAAACAATCATCCAATACAACTAACAACACACTAATAACCAATAATCAATAGCTAAGTTTCATTAGATCTAAGCAAACACAAGATAAATCTAGCCTAACATGTTAAATAAAAGACAAGAACAAGATAGAATCAAACAACACATAGACATATTGAATGATTAATTGATAACTTATCTTTCAATGTAACATGGAAGATCTCAAGGCAAAAAGCCTTGAAAAAGATGCTAAAATCGTCTTAGGGTTTTCTCCCAAAAATTCCACACTAAGCTCTCCCCTAATGACAAAAAATTAGAAAACTATATATAGATTTTTACATCTGACGGCGTCACCTTATGGAGTGTGACGCCGTCACCTCGCCGCTTTTAGGGTTCCCGGATGACCTTCTTGACGCCGTCCCTCTTTAGCTCTCCAAAATCCGTTCTGGCTTATCAAGGCTTGACGCCGTCAGACCTTGAACGTGACGCCGTCCCTCTTTGAATTAAGCCGTGACGCCCTTGATCAGGTTAAAGCGTGACGCCGTCAGAATTTACATGCAATTTTCACTGGCTTATCATGAGTAAATTTCACATCCACCTTTTCTTGCCAAGCCATGACGCCGTCCAGAGTAAAATCTGACGCCGTCAAGGGTAACTTTTAGCCGATTTTTGAGACTTTGTCGTTTTCTTCACTTTTATGCTCCAAAAACGTCCAAAATGCCTCATTTTCCAGATTTCTCCTCAAAAGCACCTAAAATGACAAAAGGAACGATTTAGGGCAATATTTGATCAAATAAATACGATTTAGGGCTTAAATGACCCCTTAAAAGCGGTACACTTTTCGCTTCATCAAATACCCTTACACTTGAGATTTGCTTGTCCTCAAGCAAATGCGCTTTTATTCTAATCAAAATACAGGTTAGGGGTCATTTAATGCAAACATAAAAGTAATTACAACAAATAATCGTTCCACTTCAATCATAATAAGCACGGAGATTATAAACTAGCACCTCACAAGTAGTGTTTAGATACTCACATCTCTCAAGTGTCATCAAAATAAATCTCATAAATGAAAACGGATAATATCTCTCACTACCTGTCATAGCAAATAGATTACCATAGGCTTGGGAAAGGATCGAAAACCTCCTCCACTAGGCGTAAGCACCTAAGATAAACTATCAAAGAGGGCTTTTAAATGGGTTATAACGTTAGGTGTAGGGAAAAGGAAAACACGGTTTTGTTGGATAAAGGATATTTTACTGGTGGCGAGTTAAAGATCTTGATCAATTACATGTACTATACAATGTTGCTAAGCCAAGACTCGACTCAATCTTAAGCTAGAAACAAAATAACAAAAACATAAAAATAAACATAAAATGAAACGGGATGGTAGTCTGTATGTTTTTTCTATTTTTCTTTTTCTCATTTTTTTGTATTTTTCTTGATTTTTCGATTTTTTTTTTTTTTTTTTTTTTTTTCATACACTCTTGCCCTACCATCCAAAATAATACATCATAGGGGCGTTGCATTCCCCTTACACTTGAACTTTTACATAACTTTACAAATAACTATTCTAATGACTCGAATTAAGATAATTGAAAAACTTGGAGTACTTTTAAAATATTTAGCACATATGGGGGTAATAAATGATGTTCTTCCCCATTACTCCATTACACTAGTACTTTACCCATGAGTCCCAATCGTCCCAAAACAATATGTACAAGGATATGACTCAACTTAGCAACCATGTAATCAACTAGATAATTAACTTGGGTTTAAACAAATGTTGTCACAATAATGCACTAAAAATGAGTGCATACAAGGTAGGCTAAGGCGATTTGGGTGTACATTTAAGTGGGGTGTAACAAATTCTTCCTTTAAGTAAAATGCTTAAAGGTCGAAATGAAAAGATAGGCTCTGAGGGGTGTACTAGGGGTACCGTGTACTAAAAATGAGTACAACGCAAAGGGTGTGGGAGAATTACTTGACCAATGTAGCCAAAGTAATTATAACAAAAACACAGGTGTAAAACAATGGGTTAATCCTAATGCCTCTTATCATGTAGTAAATCTTAACTACACGAATGTAGTCTCACTTGTGGCCTTGGAATGGTTCTAACGCAAGTTCTAGAATCTAAGTGCTACCGGTACACACATCATAGCATAAATGCTTTTCCTACCAATTCTAGGGGCGAACCTCACATATTTGGGGGTGGAAATTTTTTTTTGTGGTACGGTTTTTGTGCTAGTCATATAACTCCTATCCGTGAGACGCTCATTAAGATCAAAGTTTCACTCCTATATGTTGTAAAAAATTTTAAATTTGGCACTAAAATTACCTTAACAGGTATTTATCTCAGTTTTATTACACATCTACTATTAAACAAACAAAAATCAAGCGTAATAGTATTCTCTAATCGTACTTTTACCCTCCCCTTACACTTAAGATGAACATTGTCCCCAATATTCAAATAACAAGATGTAAAAGCATAAAGTAAAAGAATGAAATCAAATACTCCCCTGATTCGCTCGGTGGATAATGAAATAATACGGTTAAATCTTCTTCCAAAGTAATGTTGAAGCTCCATGACTAATGCATCGCCAAAAGCTTGATTCAAAAAAACATTTCCTTGTCCAAAATAACCTGATAAACCTGAGAAAACAAACACGAAAACCTGCATAACATCGGCGGGATAAATCTATATATAAGGATATAATGCTTGTGGAATGATAACTTTGCAGATTCCTGGAGATTATAAGTTGGAGATTTTAATAAAAACTTTTTAAAAACAAAACTTTCAAAAATTTCTGAAAATTAAATCTGACGCCGTCAGGTTATAAACCCTGACGCCGTCAGAAATGACCTGACAAAAATTTTCATTTTAAGTTTCCGGAAAATTTCTGGAAAAACCTTTACCTTACTTCCTGGAAATCCTGCAAAACATCATT
This sequence comes from Artemisia tridentata subsp. tridentata, assembly GCA_021014915.2. NCBI lineage: Eukaryota > Viridiplantae > Streptophyta > Magnoliopsida > Asterales > Asteraceae > Artemisia > Artemisia tridentata. The sequence goes on from CP139505.1 coordinate 109,418,663, forward strand.
ATGACTCGATACAAGCATTTGACTCAAACACACACTAATATGTATGTTAATTTATTATTATTACGATTCATGTTAATTTGTGTTCTAATAAACCGATTTAGATTTCCCTTACACTTAACTTTTGCAAAATACCTTTATATGTAGTTAAGACGAAGTTAAAAACAAAATAAAGCATTTTCACAAATTAGTTTTTAACATGAATCAATAGGAATAAAAATTAAACATACATACGGAAATAAATAAAAACAAACAAATAAACAAATAAACACACAAAGCAAATAAATAAAATAAAGCTTGGGTTGCCTCCCAAGAAGCGCTTTTCTTTATTAACGAGTCTTGTAGCTAGACTCAAAGTCACTCTACCCTATATAAGTGAGCTCGTCATCGAGGACGTCTTTAGGGTTAAGCTTGGATTGAAGTTTCCTATTGGTCCGCTTTGTACGATATATCTTTTCAAACTTCTCTCCATCCGGGTCATACAGTGTCATCTTAATATGCCATGACCCATCTCCATCTTTGGGTGGTTTGTCCCAACTCCACTTATGATCATCTTCCTCACAAGTCCACTTATTCATTCCTAGGTTAATTGGAAAAACTCCTAGGAACTCAATCATCCTTCTAAAAACTAGAGGGTCTTCAAATGGATCCAATTCGGTGTCCCTAGCCAAGAGTTGTTCTACCGTATGTGTTCGGTTCACAAAGTCCTCTTCTAGGTAAAATGGGCGTTGGGGTCCTACGAAGCCTCTATCTATCCAAGGTCCATATCTAGATGGTCTCCTATTCAACTCTAACCAATGGGGTGTCGGTTCCTCACTAGTATCATAAGCATGTTTCTTCACATCATAGACTGACCAAGTATCTCCTTCTCCTACCGCTATCTTAGATTCCTTACAATCAATCATAGCACTAGCGGTCGCCAAAAATCCTCTACCTATCAACAAGGGGCATGTAGGGTCGCTAACCATATCAAGGACGTGGAAATCGGTTAAAATGGTTAGTTTTCCAATGTGCACTAACACGTCCTTAACTACTCCAACCGGGTAAGCAACACTCCCATCCGCTAAACCTATCATCACCTCGGTTTCTTCAAGTTTTCCTAGTTTTAGAGAGGTGTAGAGAGGTAACGGAAGTAGGTTAAGGCTTGATCCAAGATCGGCTAATGTGTCATAAGCCTCCGAATTACCGATCTTGCAAGGTAGAACGAATAAGCCCGGGTCATCTAACTTCTTAGGTAGTTTGTTTTGAACAAAGGCGGTCCCTTTTTCGCCTAACTTGAGCTTCTTTTCATCCAACTCATCAACAACCGGACTTTCAAGGTGGAGCTCCTTGAATTCTTCGTCAAGGTTTTGAGTGGAAGGTGTTTCAACTATGTTGTTGACCAATTTGGATGTCACAACTTCTTGGTCATTTGGAACGACTTGGGTTTGTTTGAAACACGTGCTCATGGAATTGACCGAATAATATTGTGGACAAGAACTAGGGGACGAAACCGATGAAATAGCGTTGACGTTTAGTTTCGGGTTCTTGACCGTGTTGCTAGGGAGTGCTCCCATTTCTCGGTCATTGAGGGCTTTCAACAAGGTGTCAATCTTATTGGTCATCTCGCTTTGTTTTTGTTTGAAATCGGCTTCAAACTTGGCTAAACGAGCTTCTTGAGATGCCATAAATTGAGACATCAATCCTTCAAAGTTATTGGTACTACCATTGCCGGAAGGATTGTTGTTGAAAGTACGGTTCGAGTTGGAACCGCTTGATTGGAAACGATTAGGTGGGTTGGAAGAATTGGGTTGTTGTGCGTTTTGGTTTTGTTTCCACCTAAGGTTCGGTTGATTTTTCCATGAAGGGTTGTATGTATCACCGTAATGGTTTGGCTCGGGTTTGAAAGTGTACCACTTGTCTCCCGCTCCGTCGGTACGCGAGGATGCGTAGTCCACAAAAGCTTGTTCGGGGAGTTCCATGCAATCACGAGTGTCGTGGGGACCACTACATAATTCACATGAAGAAGTGATTTTGTTCACTTGGCTTGAAAGTTTAGGAGCCTCGTAGGATTTCATGAGAAACTTGACTTGGTCTTCAAGTTCTATGATCCTACGGTCGGAAGTGCTTGAATTGTTCAAAGGCAAAGATATTTCCTTGACCGTTTTATTCAAATCACGGGGATCACTCCAACTTTCGTTGTCATAAAGAGCAAGATCCTCTAGGAGAGCCCATGATTGTTCCGCACTTAGATCACGTAGCTTACCACCGGCCGATTGGTCAATGGTTTGCCTTGTGTAGAGATTGATATGGTCATAGAAGATTTGGACTTGGAGCCAAAGTTCTATGCCATGGTGAGGGACTTTTTGGAGTAAGTCCTTGAATCGAGTCCATGCCTCGTAGAGAGTTTCGCCTTGACGTTGTTGGAACATCAGGATATCATTCCTTAGCTTGGTAGTTCTTCCTGGTGGGAAAGACTGAGCAAGGAAACGAGTGGTGAGATCATCCCAAGAGGTGATGGATCCTGCGGGTTGACGTTCTAGCCATTGACTAGCTTGATCCCGCAGAGAGAATTGAAAGAGATGCAATCGGGTCGTCTCTCGAGTGGCAACATCAAGGTCTATAGAATCAACGATTTTAAGAAAGTCCTTGAGGTGTTGATTAGGATCTTCAGATCGAAGTCCATGGAATGCGCATCCGCTTTGCACCAACCGGATGGTGTCGGATCGCAAGGGTGTGATATTGGCTCCTTGAGTGAGCTCAATGGTGTTTCGATAGCCATGGTGGCAAGGACGAGAATACTCTCCTAAGGTACGGGCTCTAGGAGGTGGTGGTGTGTGTGTGTGGTGGTTGTTGGGATCAAGGATATTACCATCTTCCATGATGTCGGATGGTATGGTTACGAACAAAGACACGAAGAAAATAGATAGACTAAAGAAAACCTAGAAAAAGAAAATAAAAATCTCACTAGAAAGGAATCTAGTGAGTAGACCTATAAAATAAAAATTCAACCTAAACAATAACTATTCCCCGGCAGCGGCGCCAAAAACTTGATGCGTGGTTTTGCAACCTTACAACAGGTTTTACCTCTCGAGGGATCTCAAGAGGCTTACAACCCCACCAGGCAGTGTACCTGACCGATGTAGTATAGTGTAGTGGTAAGTACGGGGGATTTATCGTTCTCCACAGGGAATAGTGTCCGTTAGGTATGAAAGACTACTCTAATAGGTCTAAGGGTTGAGGAAGATTCTTTTTGTGTTTTTATATTTTTTTTATGAAAGCAAGTAAAATCTCGGGTTTGAAGGAGTGGGCGGAATTAGTTGCTAGTCAACTAACCCAAATTACTACGAATGCAAATAAAATAAAATAACAAAAATGAAAATGTTGGAGAAGACTTAAGTGTAGAGAAATGTGTTTACTTAGATTTCCTTACTCCCTAACTATCTTTTACCGGTTATTTAGTGTGTATTAGTCGCGTAGATGACGGGTGTATTCCTTAATACCAATCGTGGGGTGGCGTACGTACTTCCCCAACTCTACAAGCTCCTACTTCACTCCTATGTCGAGCCGGCTAGGAAGCTCCTAACATGGGATCACTAGAATTCGCTTGTGCATTAAATACAACCATAAAAACCTTTAGTACGCATTTGGTTCATGTTTCTTAAGACGTTCAAGCAAGTTACCGAATAGGAAGTTAGCCAGTTTTCTTAAGCCTAACATAGATAAACAATCATCCAATACAACTAACAACACACTAATAACCAATAATCAATAGCTAAGTTTCATTAGATCTAAGCAAACACAAGATAAATCTAGCCTAACATGTTAAACAAAAGACAAGAACAAGATAGAATCAAACAACACATAGACATATTGAATGATTAATTGATAACTTATCTTTCAATGTAACATGGAAGATCTCAAGGCAAAAAGCCTTGAAAAAGATGCTAAAATCGTCTTAGGGTTTTCTCCCAAAAATTCCACACTAAGCTCTCCCCTAATGACAAAAAATTAGAAAACTATATATAGATTTTTACATCTGACGGCGTCACCTTATGGAGTGTGACGCCGTCACCTCGCCGCTTTTAGGGTTCCCGGATGACCTTCTTGACGCCGTCCCTCTTTAGCTCTCCAAAATCCATTCTGGCTTATCAAGGCTTGACGCCGTCAGACCTTGAACGTGACGCCGTCCCTCTTTGAATTAAGCCGTGACGCCCTTGATCAGGTTTAAAGCGTGATGCCGTCAGAATTTACATGCAATTTTCACTGGCTTATCATGAGTAAATTTCACATCCACCTTTTCGTGCCAAGCCATGACGCCGTCCAGAGTAAAATCTGACGCCGTCAAGGGTAACTTTTAGCCGATTTTTGAGACTTTGTCGTTTTCATCACTTTTATGCTCCAAAAACATCCAAAATGCCTCATTTTCCAGATTTCTCCTCAAAAGCACCTAAAATGACAAAAGGAACGATTTAGGGCAATATTTGATCAAATAAATACGATTTAGGGCTTAAATGACCCCTTAAAAGCGGTACACTTTTCGCTTCATCAGACTTACTTTGTTGTTCCTTTGCAGCAGCATCTAGAAACTTGAACTTCTTCTTGGGTTCTTCAACTAAGATACCTTTGCCTTTGTCTGTTGATGCAATAGTTGATTGTGCAGGTTTTGGGATTGGTACAGGCTCTTGAATGACAACTCCTTTTTTTTTGGTTTTCTTGTAGGTTTTGGGAGTGACTTTGTTGTAGTTGATTTTGGTGTTGGTTTAGATTGTTGGTGTGGGAACTTTGTTCTTCATATTAATCATAACCTGAGCCAAACTAAGGGCATCATCATCTGACTCTTCATCTCCTTTCTCAGCAACAGAATGTTCAACACCAGCTACAAACACAACTTCCTTTTCCAACTTTTCAACTCCAACAGCAGTAGAACCTTGCTCTGGCTCAACAGCAGAATGAGCAACACTAGTAGTAGGATGCTCTGAGCCAGCAGCAGAATCTTTCTTAGCCAATTTCTCAACATCATTAGCAGCATTATTGTAACACCCGTTTCCTAGGTGTTTGGACCCCACCCTAGATGAAAATGGATAAAGACTTTATGTGATTGGTTGGTCAACAAAGTTACGTGGAAGCCAAACCCGATAGACAAATTAATAGTTAAAGTATGACTAATGTAGTAATATGGAATGTGATGTATAAACTAGAAGGACCTAAGTTGCCAAGTGATTAATTATGTGTTATAAGTTAGTTGTGGTTAAAATTGAAGGAATGAAACTTGAGGGACTAATTATGTCAAAGGGCCAAAGTCCACACCTAACTAGTTATATCTAGTTATTTCTAGATGAGTCTTCAATTATTGAGGGTATGAAGACCAGATTTTAGAGGAAGAAATAGAGAGGGAAAAGCTAGATGGTGGATTGGGAAGAAGATGAAGAAGATGAAGATTTGATGATTGTAGCCTTCATTAGTAATGATTCTTCAAGTAAGTATGTATGTTCTTAATGTTAATGAAGTGATAGATTCTTCAAGTAAGTATGTATGTTCTTAATGTTAATGAAGTGATAGATTATGTTAATGTAGGAAGGTAGATGAGTATGTTTGATGGGTTATGTTAACCCTTGTTTATGTTATTGATTGTTATGTTGTTAGGTTTTGGTTAATTGTAGAAGATGATTATTATGATGATGATGATGGTTAGAAGATGTTGTTGGTGGGATTTATGTTAGTAGCCTAGCTTGGATTGAAGGTAAGTAACTCTCCCTAAAACATGTGTTATGTATGTATTTATCATGTATGTATTGTGGTTGTGTAAGAGCATAGGAGTTGGGTTAGTATGGTTGTAAGCTAAGGATGGATGGCTAGTGACCTTGGATAAGAGTATGTTAGTTATCGGCTTTGGACTAGTTAAGGTATGTTGTGATTGTGGTTATGATGAATGGATGTGATTATGTTATGAAGTCGGATATGATATGAGTGGTATGTGGTAGTTTAGAGGTTTTTATGTGATTATGATGCTTATGTGAAAGTATGTGTATGATATATGTTTTATGATGGGTTACTTACTAAGCGTAAGCTTATTCTTTAGTTGTCAATGTTTTTGTAGGCTTAAGTGCGGCGGAATGGAAGGCTTGGAGTGTAGCATAAGAGTTTGGAATGGATTTGGAAGATAACAAGCATTAGGAGCTAGGTAGAATACCGAGCTCGAGTCAAAGTTGTACCCCGAGAGTCTATTTTATGAGTCGTATAATGTGTGTTAAGGTCGGGTAACGGTTTGGGAGTCTAACGAGTTGTCAAATGTGTTTTAAGTGTTTTTAGTAAAAGTTAAGGGGGTGTTTGGCAAAAGTGTAAAAGTACCCATTTTGGGTGGTTAACGGGTCAAGTGATCTTGGAACATGTTTATTATGTTAATATAATGATTTCTGGAAAGTTTGATGTAATTCGGAAGTGGTATAAGTGGTTTGTTGTGAAAATGGGTCAAAAGTGGTTTATGCATAACCCGTCAGTTCTGGGATCTACCTTTAGGTTCCAAAGTATGGACCTAAGTGTGGATCCATAGTTTTCAGTTTAGGATCCCCCTTTAGGTTCCAAAGTATGGACCTAAGTGTGGATCCATAGTTTTCAGTTTAGGATCCCCCTTTAGGTTCCAAAGTATGGACCTAAGTGTGGATCCAGAAATGAGAATGTAGATTCTTATAAAGGGTCAATAGAGTAACGGAATGTCAAGTAAAGTCAAGCGTTTCCCGTCAAATCCTAAAGTATAATTTCAGTCCTGGACCTTAGAATGGATCTTCCAGGATCTACTTTTAGGTTCCATAAATCTGGACCTTAGAGTGGATCTTTCAGGATCTAGTTTTAGGTTCCACAATCTAGACCTTAGTGTGGGTCAGTTTCGGAATATTACTTTTTGCGAAAAATTTCACGTTTTTGGTCACGTTCGGTCAAGGGGCGTTACAATTATCATCTAAAATCTGCTCCTTCTTTTCAGATTCCAAAACCACCTCATTCCCAGACTTATCCTTGACCACAAACTCCTCATTTTCACCTGAGTCCATGTCCATATCAGCATTTTCATCCAATTTAGTCTCAACCTCCCCTTGACCCTTGTTCTCCTCCCCTGTATTCAGGTCTTCATTCCTCCCCTGTTTGGGAGCATCCTCCCCCATACCAGAATTGGACTGCTTGAAATGGGAAGTTCTTGATCTATTGAACCCCTCAAGATGCCTAACTCTTAGCTTGAGCCTTCTGATTTCAGCACCCTGATAAGATTTTACCATCCTTAGTTGCTTCCTGAGATCAAGTACCTCCTTTGACAATTTTGTACATGTAGCCGTCAATTCATTTAGAAGTTTAAGAATATCTTCACCACTTCGGTCTGTGTTACCTGACCCGAGAGGTGGATCATCAGATTTGGCCTTTTTGTACATTTTCCATCAAAATCTCTGGTTCAGTTTCAAGTCTAGCCTCAACACTTCGACCTGTGTTAACTGGTCCGAGAGGTGTATCATGGGCAATGTCATTGTGTACATAATCATCCATCAATTCATTGGTATCATTTCTGTCCTCATCACTTCGGGATGTGTAACCCTTGGTTGATCACCTGAGTCCCCCTTTTTAGCCATGTGACTGGGGTTTCCATCACCTGTTGCAAGTTCAAAAGAACTCTCAACATTAGATGCTGTCATGTTTGAGGTCTTAGGTATGTTAGCACTGTCCTGTTCAACTACTAAGTTGGAAACAGTAGTGCCAGCCTCTCCCATCATTCCACTTCCATCACCTGTGGCAGCCTCATCTGCTTCCATACTAACACTGGTCTGAGGTAACACAGTGTCCTCTTGTTGTGAAGGCCTAGGTGATTGGGTCTTTTAGGTTGATTCAGACTCATCTTGGGATTGTTCAGGAGTGGGTGTGTTATGGGAAGCTGTGGGGTTTTCAGCTTCTTCACCCTGAGCAGCAGCAATGTTTAAAATATGTTGGGACAAAGGAGTTATTCTCCCAGAAAAACCAGTCCCATTTTTTCTTAAATACGAAAACATTTTGCTGATTAATTCAGGACTTGGTTGAGTCCCTCTATGTTCCAAAGGTTCTTTTAATTGACTATTTATGAGTAGTTGTAAACACCTTGGGTAAACAAAAACTTTGCCAGAAATATTCTTTTTCAACCCTTCAAAAATCATAGCCGAAAAATTAAATGGTTGGCCTGTAGCCAGACAAATCAAGGCTGAAGCTTGAGTTGTACTGAACTCATTCCACCCGGTTGTTTTATGGCTAAGACAATGTAAAAGGGTGTGAATAAGGAATTTCCATTCTGGGCTGAGGAGGCGTTTAAAAATTTTTAAATTATCAGTTTGCCTCTCATACCCAATTTTTTCAAGTTCCTCAAAAATAGGAGAAGTAGGAAGACAAGTTGTTGCCTCATAATCTGCAAGACGAAGGATTCTTCTTACAGACGTCTCAGTAACGACTATTCTTTCTTCATCTACTGTGGCTATTAACATTTCTTCCCCATGTTTAGTTTCGGCCTTGGCAGTAGACCAAAACTCTCTCATGTGGGATTTATATATGGTGGGATTTACTGTTAATGCATACCTTATTTGTGATGCATTAAGAAAGTCAATGACTTCAGTAAAACCCTCGGCTTCAGGGACCTTTTGAAGAAATGCGATTTGATTGTGATCGGCGGAGTATTCGCGTTTCCTCATCGTGAATTAGGGTTTTAATTTTGGGGGCTTTTGATCGGATGATATAAAGATGTGTTAGGGTTTGAATGGGGTTTAATTTTGGGCACACAAAGTTATTAGTGAGATCGAATTGGGTTTTTATGCCGTTTAGATCCAATTAGGGCTTTATTCGCGCTAATTTGCAAAATGGTCCCTACACTTTCAAACCAAGCAGCAGAATCCCAATAGTTTCAACTTGAGCAGCATAACCTTCAGCAGCAGAATGGTATGCCTAGCAGCAGAAACTTTTGAACCAGCAGCATAATGTTCTCTGAACATTCTAAACATCTTTTTCTCATCAATCAGTCATTCCCTTGTGACTTATCCTGCAAAAGATTAGTCCAAAACCACAAAAACACAAACAAGAATATTCCACAATAATCACAAGGCATAGCCATACATAGCAGCAGAATAACCAACTTAGCAGCAGACAACATACAGACATAGCAAGGACTAGAAACAACGTATTTGATCAATAACAGCACAAATCCTTACAAACTTTTACAAAAACACATAGAGATAAGGTTTTTCAAAGATTGATCATACCTATACTAGCAACTAAAAATTGAAATCTACCCACATCAAAGCCTTTTATGAGTAAATCTGCAACATTATTGTCAGTATGTATTTTAACTATTTGAATTAGCTTTTTCTCATAACAATCTCTAATAAAATGGTGTCTTATCTCTATATGCTTTGTTTTAGAGTGAAAAACAGGATTTTTGATGATGCACATTGTACTGTTATTATCAATGTAAATTTTGGTGTTCATAAAATTGTACCCATAATCCAGCAATTGGTTTTGGATCCAGAGCACTTGTCCACAGCAACTAGAAGCAGCCACATACTCAGCTTCAGTTGTGGAATTTACCACCACAGTCTATTTCTTGCATTGCCAAGAGATCAACCTATGTCCAAGGTATTGACATCCTTCAGTGGTTGACTTTCTATCCATATTTGCTCTAGCATAATCACTATCTGAGTATGCCACCAGGTCAAAAGTTGAATCCTTAGGATACCAAAGGCCCAACTTAGGTTGACTCCTCAAGTACCTAAAAATCCTCTTAACAGCATTAAAGTGTGAGACTTTAGGGGACACTTCAAATTTGGCACAAGCACACACAGCAAACATAATGTCTGGTCTTGAAGCAGTTAGATACATCAATGAACCAATCATTGATCTATACAGATGTACATCAACCTCTTCCCCATCTTCATCCTTGAGCAAAGGCTTGTTGGTCTCTATAGTTGTCTTAGCTGGCTTCACATCAGTAAAACTAAATTTCTTCAAAATGTCAGCCACATACTTGTCTTGGCTGATGAAAATCCCATCTGACTTCTGTTTAACTTGAAGCCCAAGAAAGAAGGTGAGTTCCCCCATTAAACTCATCTGAAATCTATTGTGCATGAGCTTCTCAAATTCTTTACATAACACCTTGTTTGTAGACCCAAAAATGATATTATCTACATAAACTTGGACCAGTAGAATATCATTTTTCTCTTTCTTACTGAATAATGTCTTATCAATGGTTCCCCTGTTGAAGCCATTAGATAACAAATACTTGGACAAGGTGTCATACCAAGCTCTTGGAGCCTGATGTAGACCATATAGTGCTTTCTCCACCTTATAAACCCTATCAGGATAATTAGGGTCTTCATAACCAGGTTGTTGCATCACATATACTTCTTCATCAATCTTTCCATACAAGAAAGCACTTTTCACATCCATTTGATACACTGGGAAGTTCTTGAATGAAGCATAAGCCAAGGATAGTCTGATTGCCTCTATTCTTGCTACTAGAGCAAACACCTCATCATAATCAATGCCTTCCTCTTGAGTATATCCCTGAGCCACCAATCTAGCTTTGTTTCTGACCACAATCCCTCTTTCATCTCTCTTGCATCTGAACACCCATTTTGTTCCAATTGCCCTCTTCCCATTAGGCAAATCAACTAATGTCCAGACTTCTTGAAGCTTGAACTGCAACAATTCCTCTTGCATAGCTTCAACCCAACTAGAATCTTGCATAGCTTTATGAGTAGTCTTGGGTTCCACTTGTGACAGAAAACAAGCAAACTTGCAATTTTGTAGATCCTTGTGGCTATTCCTCTGATGTAGTGATTGAGCAAATAATCCTTGATGAAGCAAATCACTCAACCCCTTTGTTTTACTTCTGGTCTGAACAGCAGATTGAACATCACCAATTATCTGCTCTTTTGGATGATGTTTATGAATTCTAGTGGTTGGAATAGGACTGACTGGTATCACATTCTCCATGTTATTTAAATCAGCCTCTGCACCAAACTCTTCTACAACTTCATCATCTGTATCAGCATAAATATTCTCCAAACTAGGTATCTCATCAGAAGAATCATCATTAGAAAACCAATTTCCTTCAGCAGTAGGAAATTTAGGTGCAGCAGTAGAACTACTAGGCTGAGAAGTAGTATCTTTTGGCTTAGCAGCAGAATGAGAGATACTATTTCTAGCATTGCTCTGCACATTATCAACATGTGGCTCTTCAGTAACCACTTTTTCATCACTTGAAGGTCTTTTCCCACCTTCAGAATCTCCATTAGGTCCATCATGAACAGCATCTGATTGTGAACTCTTGCCCTCATTCTCTCTTGGTGTGAAAAGCTGATCAAGCTTCCATCTCTCAATCAAGACAAACTCCTTTGCAGATTCATCATCTTTAGCTTGTGTACCTGCATTAGGGTTAGCTTGTGTACCTGCAGACATGTTAGTTGAACCTGCCAACACTGGCTCATAATTCATGGACTTAGTCAAAGAATCAATATCAAAGAGCCATTCAGGTCCTTTTCCAGCAACACTAGGTGTGATTTCACTAAACCTAACATGTAAGTTTTCTTCCACATGCCTAGTTCTTTGATTGAATACCCTAAAAGCCTTACTATTTGTAGAGTATCCAACAAAGTAACCTTTGTCTGCTTTCTCATCAAACTTGCCTAGTGAGTCAATGGTATTTAAGATAGTGACAGGACACCCAAATGGTTTCAAGAAATCTATCATAGGCTTCCTACCATGCAACAATTCATAAGGGGTCTTGTTATGAGGCTTAACTACCTTACTCCTATTTTGCACAAAGCAAGCAGTATTCACTGCTTCAGCCCAAAAGGTAGTGGGTAATTTTGACTCTGACAACATAGTCCTAGCTGCCTCAATTAGTGTCCTATTCCTCCTCTCAGCTACACCATTTTGCTGAGGAGTTCTAGCTACACTAAACTGTCTTAAGATACCTTTTTCCTCACAGAACTGATTCATCACACTATTCTTAAATTCAGTTCCATTGTCACATCTGATTATCTTAACTTTGTGATTAACTAGGTTTTCTAGTCTAGTAATGAAGGCCTTAAGAATATTAGAGGTCTCATCCTTAGTTCCTAGAAAGAATACACAAGTAAATCTGCTAAAATCATCAGTGACAGCTAAGCAATACATCATATTATTCAAGCTTTTCACAAAAGTTGATCCAAACAGATCCATGTGTAACATATGCAAGGGCTCAGAAATAGAGTTCACCACTTTGGACTTACAAGAAGCTTTGTGTTGCTTTCCCATTTAACAAGCAACACAGGTTTCAGGATTTTCAAAAAATTTTGAAGGTAAACCTCTTACAAGGTTGCCCTTGACCAGTTTATTTATTGTTTTGAAATTCAAATGGCCCAATCTTCTATGCCAAAGTTTGGATTCATCAATTGTGGCTTTGGCAAACAGACAAGTTAAATCTCTTTTGGGAAGGATATTCTTTATGTCCACACTGTATATATTGTCTTTTCTAGGGACTCTAAGTTGCACTAATTTATCATCAGGCAACTTGTAGTCAGGAGATAAGACAAGACACTCAGTGTCTATAAAAAGAACAAAATTCTTTTTGTCACACATTTGTGAGACACTAAAAAGATTGAACTTAAGTCCATTGACCAAATACACTTTATCAAAATCCAAATTGCTTGTTCTAATAGTACCTTTTTCAACAATTTTACCTCTTTTGGGGTCATTCCCAAAGGCAACATATCCACCATCCAAAGCTTGAAAATTTTCCAGGTTGCTTTGGTCTCCTGTCATGTGTGAAGAGCATCCACTATTAAAAATGTATTTATCCTTTAGCTCCTTTTGTAGATTGCCCTGCACAAAAAGTAAGAGAATTAGTTTCTCTTTGGGACCCAAGCCATTACTGACTTGGATCTGCCTTGTGCATCATGATTGTCAAATTTCTTTAACTCCATTGGTGCACTGCTGTGTTTGAGAATATGATCTAAAATTTTAACTTTAGGTTTCCAGACCCAACAAGCTGAGGCCTTAACAGCATAAAAATGATTGCCCACAACAGTGTCTGTTATCACTTTGGGCTCAGCAGCAGAATCTGCTTTTGCCTTAGCAGTAGAAGACTCAGTTTTCTTTGGAATGGGCCTTGTTGGTGCAGTAGCAGTAATTACCCTAGAAGCACCATCTCTCAACAAAACTTCCCTAGGAACCATGTTGCTATTTGGATGAGGGTGAGTCTTTCTAGCAGAATGCTTGTGGTTCACCCTTGAGTGTTGGTTCCTAATAGGTCTTTGGTAGTAATAACAATCTTCCTCTAGATGCTCAAAACTACCACAGCTATAACATGCCTTCTTAAGTAACTGGAAGTCACTACCTAATCTTTGTGAAACTAGGCTGTTCCAATTTCTTTGATTACCCCTTGGCAAGTTATTAGTTTTTCTAGGAAATTTTCTAGGTGACTCATCAAACTTAGCCATTTTCCTAGAGATACTGCTACCTAACATAGGTTTAACAAACTCAACATTTTTACCTTTTGATGCAACCTTGTTAACCTGTGTGACTTTTGATTCAACAGATGTAAAAGTAATTTTCTTTTTAGCTTTAGGTGTTGACTCAGTCTCATTATCCTCATCATCTGACACCCAATCCTCAATGATTGGTGCATCAGAAACCTTCTCATCTACATTAGGTGCATAAGTTCTATCAGGTTTTTCATTATTGGTTCCACTGGCTTCACCTATAGGTTGTGCATCTATCTCAGTAACAAAAGATAACTCTTTCCTAGGAGGGGCAAAGGCACTTTTGACTGGGGGTGGTACTTCATTGTACCCTAAACCACTCCCTTTTCTCAGAATTTGACTTCCAATTGACTTACCTAAAAGATCAGTTTCAAACTGTTGTTTTTCAATCCTAACAACATGTTTCTCTTTATCAGATAAAGCCAAATCTCTAGCCTTTTCAGCCTCTTCAACTCTTTTGTTTAGCATATTAATCTCACAATCTTTCTTAATAATCTCAACTTCTAAACCATTGATCCTATCAACATACTCTACTTCATTCTATCTAAGAAAATCAAGTTTTTCTTCTATTGAGTTTAGGCCATGTTTATAACCTAAATTATCAAGTTTTAACTTTTCTAGTTCCATTCTTAAACTTTCATTCCTAGATTTTAATTCCTCAATAGTATCTATGCATGATTTAAATGAACAAGAAGACTCATTGGATACCTCAGAGTCTGATCCAGAAGAAGAGTAAGCCATGAGAGCAAAGTGTTCTTTGGATTCTTCTTCAGCCATCAATGCATAGTTGGGTCCCTCTTCAGCTTGGTCACTCCAGTCAAACTCTCCCAAGCCATCACAAGAAACCATAGCAGTAGTAGGATTAGCTTCTTCAATAGGAATCTGCCTTGTGTTCTCTTTGTTCTTCTTGGTTGCTCTACACTCTCTAGCTAAGTGGCCCTTTCTTTGGCAGTTATAGCACTCCATCTTTGATTTATCAAACCCCATATTGGTTTGACCTCTGTACTTGATCTCCCTACCAGTTTTCTTAAAAAAACCTCCTAGCTCTCATAGTGAGCATGGCCATATGCCATTTCAAGTCAATTTCTTCAAGGTCATCTTCATCAATCTGATCCAAATCTTGATCAGTAACAGAAGTACTTGGAGGACTTCTGGTAAGATCAGCCAAAAAGGCACAAATAGCAGCACCAATGATGTTGTCACTATTTGTACTAGCAGTAGAACCAGCAGCAGAAACATGACCAGCAGCAGAATGATGTTATTGAGAACTACTAAAAGCCTTGTAGTTTGAGGACACAAAGGCAAGGTTGTTTGTGCCAGAGGATGAACTAGAAGATCCCTTGACCTCAGATTCATATACCTTTAGATTGTTATAAAAATCATCCAAAGTCATTGTTTCAAAATCACTCTTATTTCTCCAGACCACTGTATGAGTATTCCATTCAGAAGATAAGCTCCTCAGAAACTTCAGATTAATGTCTTCTTGAGCCATTGATACCTGCATAAGTTGTAATTGACTCACCAACCTCTGAAGCCTATCATAGGTAGCATCAATATTTTCTGTACTTAAGGCAGCAAATGTTTCAAATTGATGCTTGAGCATATTCTTCCTTGACTTTTTGGTGGCAGCATTCCCACCAAATCTGAGTTCAATAGCAGCCATCAAATCCTTAGCAGTCTTTGTGTTACTGAAACTCAGTTGATACTCATTGGGTATCCCCAGCAAGAGGGTATTATGAGTCTTAATCTCTAGTCTCCTCTGAGCCTTCTCCTCATTAGTTTTAATGGGTAGTAGAGTAATCCCATCAGCAGCCTTAGCAGGTAGTTTATCTCCATCTTCAACAATTACCCACATGGAGTAGTCTAACATTTTCATGTACTGCTCAATCCTCATCTTCCAGATTTCGTATTCACCAACCTTGAGCATTGGTACCTTGGAGGCAGTCACCATATGATGAGATTCCGATTCCATTGCAGAAGTAGATGTTGAACAGATCTTGATAAACAAAAATTCTTCTCGATATCAGTCTCTAGATCACAAGCTCTGATACCACTTGTTGATACCAGTTGAGCTTAACGATCTTGTTAATTATCTTAGATGTGGATCTAATACAATAGGTATAGAAACTTTTATTGAATGATTATCAAATATTATGCGAAAACTAATACTTGATCTTGAGAAGAATTATATAATCACAAAACACTTCAATATATTCAATACGGTTACTCAAAAGTAACATGGTTACAAAATAACCTTGAAGCGATCTAAACAATACGTATGCTAACAATCGTGTACTAAACCCTAACCCTAGATCCTCCTTTTATAGACTTAAGGAGTCCTAGTCGGTTACAAAGACTTTCTATACAAGATAATATCAAATCGTATCTTTACCATAATTATCTTAACAAACTATACATATCTAATAAGCAGCAGAATCATTACTCTAGCAGCAGAATCTTCTTAGGCTAGCAGTAGAATGACACTTAGCTTATTTCACCATTCATCAGATAAACTCCAGCTGTAGAATGTATACACTAGCAGTAGAATGATTTAGCCTTAGCAGCAGTATCATACTTAGTGTATTTTCCTTAAGTTTCATGAGCAGTAGTATAACATACAAAGCAGGAGCACCTTCAAACCCAACAAAAATGTTTCGGCACTCAGATTGGTCTCGATAATGTTTTATTAAAAGAATGACAAAATAACACTTCCCACCCCTTGCCTTAAGTTTTAGTTTTAGTCCTTGCGGGTTATTAGGGTTTCACAAAGGGTCCTAAGGGTTATATAAGCCCACTACTACTCACATTAGGGTTTGTTTCCCCCTCTTTGCACTTATAGCCGCCCCCTCCTTCTCTCCCATTTTCGGCCAAGCCTCCGAGCACCACCATCGCCGCCTCCCACATCACACCGCCACCACCATCATCCACCTTGTGATCTCCTCACACTAGTACAGATTTGGCCTACGGTCAAACCAAAAATGTGTGACTATATGCATATAGTCACACACATTTTTTTGGGTGTGTGTGACAAAAAGTTGCGCCACCATAGGTGCTATATGGTCACATTGTTTAGTTTGTGACCGTTTTCATTGAAAAAGAGTGACCAAAACCCGAATATGTGTGACCAATTAGGCACAAGTTTTGTTGGATTTATCAGTATGTGTGACTATTTCCCATCCTATGGCCACATGAATATATAATAAATGTGACGTTTATGATGATTTAGTCACACAACGTGTGTTATTTTTTACGAGTTAGTCACATACAATTTAAAAAACAGTGGCCAAAAGTGTGAATAAGTGTGATCATATGCTGTTTAAAGTGAAGAAATGTATATTTTGTGTGACTATTGTTCATCCAATGGTCACTTGAATTTTATGTTTGTGTGGCCTTTTGTAATATTTAGTCACACAAAACATGTTTGTTTTGGGTATTTAGTCACATACAATTAAGCAAAAAGTGGCCAAAAGTGTCAATAAGTGTGACCATATGCTGTTTAAAGTGAAAGAAATGTGTATTTTGTGTGACTATTGATCATCCAATGGTCACATGAATTTTTTTTTTGTGTGGCCTTTTGTAATATTTACTCACACAAAGCATGTTTGTTTTGGGTATTTAGTCACATACAATTAAGTATAAAGTGACCAAAAGTGTTAATAAGTGTGACCATATGTTGTTTAAAGTGAAAAAATTTGTATTTTGTGTGACTATTGATCATCAAATTGTCACATGAATTTTTTTTGTGTGGCCTTTTGTAATATTTAGTCACACAACGAATTAAGCAAACAAGGACCAAAAGTGTTAATAAGTGTGACTATATACATCTTTTAGTCACATTTAAGAAATCAATATATATCAAAACAAATTCAAATATATATAAAAACAAATTCAAATACAATAAAATTGGAATGTATATAACTGAACCACTAATACATATCATATAAGCAGTACTAACTATATGAACCAACAGTACTAACTTATAACTAACAGATTTAACTAATACACTAGCAGTACTAACAGTTGTAACTAATACACTAGCAGTTTCAACGAGGAGCTATTATCCTCATCAGATGAAGATTCTTGTTTCTTGGCATTCTTCTTTGAAGTCTTGGTCTCACGTAATGGTAGTGACGGTTTGATGCCGTTTTGAGCACTAACAGTCCTGTAGAATAGTCAAAGAACTGATAGAAATAAAATCACATGAGATGCCATACCTCTTTGTGAGACTCTGCAGCTTTAAGAAATCGCAAGCAGAACTCTTGGAAATCAGTATCAGATCTGTAAAAATATATGCTCATCAGCTGCCACCTAAAAGCTTGTTATGAATCATCACAGCAGAGAGCACCAAAAGCAATCAAGCTCGGATCGGATGAGAAGGAACTGACCAACTGATTTACACTTACTGCAGCATCACTGTAACACCCCATCCCGATAAGGGTAAAGATGTCATAATAATGGTTTCATATCAGATCAAACAAAGCATATATCAACAATAATACAAAGGTTCTCAAGGGTTACAATAAAATTCTGAAATTTACAAGGTTACAAAGGAAACAAAAGCTAAATACTAAGTCTGCAAATGCAAATCCTTCTACAAGTCTCTACTTCAAAATAACTATCAAGGTCTTCTAAGTCCAAAAGTCTCTTCACTCATACCCAGCTTCTAACTAAACCTGCCGCGGGAAAAAGAAACACGGCTGAGCTTAAAAAGCTCAGTGAACAGATATATAATATACGGAAACGAAAGCAAAAGAAAACGAGCATACATGGTATAGTGCAAATGGAATATCATAAGGCATAGACAAAGAATATAATAATGATGGAATGAAAAGACAGGAAATAAAAAAACATAAAAGGATCAGCAATCCACCACGAGCCCAGAAACAAACCAAATCACATCATCTCAAATATAACCAAATAGAGTAGCTAGCTCCCAGATATGTGAAAGACGTGTATCGCACACACCATCAGTCACCAAATAAATATAACAATAAACAAATAACATATACAGATAACAGGTCAAATCTAGGATGCACCCATACGCCCCCGCAGACAAATCATAATCATCATCATAATGGCCATAGCAGATAATAAATAAGGGACGGAACAGGTCATCACTCTCCTGCCCTAGAGTCATGTCAGAGGTGCGTCAATGACATGGACATGAAACCCTCATGCCTAGTGATTGGCTCGTAATATCAAACTGTAGGTCAAGGTCAAATGTACTATCAAAATAATCAAAAGTCATATCTTAAGGGTACATGGCAAAAGGTTCATGTCAAACAGTCCAGAATAACTATCAAAGGTTCAAATCAGAGTTTATCAAATTAAGTTTTATCTCAAAGTTAAGTTCAGATTATAAGGACTATATCAAATGGTTTAGAAAAGAATTTCACAGGTTCATAATTAAAGTTCGTAGCAAAAGTTCATTTTAGAGGTTCCTGTCAAAAGTTCATTTAAAACATTTCTTTAATCATGGTTTTCAAATAAATGATCTTTCCGAATAGTTTTCATAAAATAATCTTGCAAAACGGTTTTTCATAAAAATATTCTTTAAACTAGTACCCACAAAGGTTAACAATTGTGATATAAAAATAGTATCATATCACCACCCATAATCATTCTTTTAAAATAACTGATTTTTCTCAAAACATTTTCAGGTCATAATTAAAAAGGTTTTCACATTTATTTATCAAAATCAAATGAACCTTCGAATGTGATTCGAATACTAATATATAACAAGGTAACGAACGAATATCAAATGGATCATTATAGAGACTCAAAGCAAAAAGGGTCATATCGAACATCAAGGTCAAAATGAATCAAACAAACGAACCAAAGTGTAGGGGAAACATAGCAATGGCTTAGGGAAATCCTAAACGAGTCAAAACAAGAGATCAAGAGAACGAAGGCACCTTACAAGAAGGGCAGAATATCTGTACCTTATTAGCAGAACACAAGGATAGCAAATGACAAGAATCAAATTACTCCTTCCTCGAACCTAAGGGAGTAGAAGACAGAATGACAAGTGATTTTTAGTTATCTTTCCCTTTTAAGTAACTTTCCTTATTTAGCAGGTTTACCGAATTATCAAGTTTATAATATCACATATTAGATTAAGTCATTAATCAAACCTTATTATGGGATTAAGGTATATTTTATCAGTTACAAAAGTTTAGGGTTATAATTGTAAATTCATTAGATTCAAAGGTTTAACATGAAAATACTTTAAGTTACTGAATCAAATACTCATATTATTCAGAATGACATTTTAATCTCTTCAGTTCACACTTTACAGTTTATACCCTTCCAATTATATAATTTACAAAACAAACCTTATATTTACATATTTCATGATTTAATCCCTATAATATTTATATTTACCAAACAAGCACCTTATTTTACAAAATTACAGAATGTAACCTCAGAATGATATATAGTACGAATTAGACCCCTCATAATTTAGAAATTACACAATTGGTCCCTTAACTTTACAAAACTTACAATTTAGACCATAACTTATTAATAATTACATATCAAGCCCATAAATTATCAAAATTACACATTACTCCCTTAATGAAATTATTTACACAGTATAACTTCAAGTTTCCAGAATTTACACTTTTAGTCCCTCTATTTTAATTAATTACAAATCGACCCTTATAAATATAATTAATTCATTTTCTTGCAACATTTACACTTAGGACCCTCAAGTTATATTTTTCCCACATTCACACTGACTTATATGACATTACAAAAATATCCCAGAAGTTTCAAAGTTGGCAAAACAAACCCTTATAGTTTTAAGAACCAATCGTATAGACTTTTTAATTTGTAAAACCAAACCCTACTTCTATCCAATCATTATGCCATCATTATTCCTTCATTACTAGCATTAATTACATCAGATCTAATCACATAAACCCTAACCCTAATCGTTCTAGGGTTTTCTTCCTAATTTTCTTTATTTTTCTTTTAAATCCGATCCAAACATAAATCAAGATCAATTATTCTGAGCTTCTAAAAATCACATGGTTATTTTTCTAGGCTTATATTATCAGTATAGAACATGTAAAAATTATAGTTACACTCCAGAAAAATCGTATGACAATATTTGGAAATTACGTGTGTTTTATCTCTTTTAATTTTCGTACGCATGATTAAGCTTGCATGATTCATGTTTAACATTTTTACTGAGTTATATTCGACATAAAGATCATTAGAAAAATGCTAGATTAATATTAGAACGTAAGAATTAGTCGTGTGGATTTATACCTATCGTATGCAACAAGTCGAACAAACAAAAGCACCACGATCGAACGAAGGCTTCAATACTCCAACTCTTATTTTTCGTAGCTCCCTTACACCTTGATGAACTCCAGAAAAATGCTTGCTCAGGTCCAGAAGATCGAATGGAGGCTTGGTCGATTTTTGTGTGTGACGATATTAGGGTTTCGGCAATTAGGGTTTTTAGAAAATAATATGGTTTGTGTTATACTTATCAAAACCGACTAGGAGGGGGGGGATATATCCAGATTTTTGGCCCAAATATTATCACAATATCACACTTTGATTTCTTGTATAATTCCTTAAATTAGTTTGTATTTATCTTAAATAAAATGATTTTACAAAATATAATTAGATTTATTTAATTTATTTTCGGCCCATATATATGTGTATATGTGACTTTATGATTTTTGGACATTCAAAAATAATGTAATGTTGTCCCAGAAATAAACTTACTTGATATGTAGTTCATTTTTCAGAAGTTTGGAATTGTTTCGGAATTTTATAAGTTATTTATTTAGGTTTTATGGTTTCAGAGGTAATTTGGTCATTTTACAGGTTATCTGAATTTCATGTATTACAATCACCATCATTATTATTGCTAGGAGTACATGCTCTCAAGCTTACCACATCTATGAAAGTTTGAACCAGTAATGAGCTTTTATTTTCATGGTTGTTTCCTGCAGAACTGGAGTTTGTCGGTGAGCTTCCCTATGGATAATAGAAGATATGATCATCTGATCAAATACACCAAGTGATGAAGAAAGGTCGATTGGGAAAGAACAAAAAAAGAACTTACACTAGCAACAGTCTGCTCCTTTAATCTCTTCTAATTGTTACAGATTGTGTCAGCATCCATTTGAATTAATTCAGTAATCACTTTCCATTGTTGCCCGTCGCTTCCACTTTCTAACAAAAATATAACTATAAAACTTACAGAATGAGGTAAAGGTCCAAGGACCTTTCTTTTTTTGACTTTTCTCCAATAGAAGAAAGACGGCAACGAGCTTTTCTTAAATCCTTCACACTTCCATTAGCTCTCTAATCACTGAAAGTGTTGCTCTCTAATAACTTCAATAGAAGAAAGACGGTAAAGTGTTGCTCTCTAATCACTGAAAGTCAACAAATAATAACAGACTGGACCAGACCAGTTTGCCCAAAAAAGGTAACAGACAGCAAACTGGACAAGACCGTGTCATGGTTCATTGAGAAACAGGAATGACAGTATGACACCGTCAACAAGAAGCTTTAATGCCCGGTTCCAGGTTCTAATTCAATTCAAGTTTAAGTTTCAATAGAGTCTCACTAGATTTCAGTTGCAATCCAATATACACATATGAAATGTTTCAGAAAAAAAAGTTGCGAATACAAAAATACGTACTAGTTATGAATTGAGCCGATTAAGCCTCTATCATAAATAAGCGTCAATGTGTTTGGTCCATCTTCAGGGACAACATTCATCACCCAAAGATCTTTGTTCCTTAAAGAAGCTCCGAATGAACCCAAATTGGCCTTCATGTCCATCACATTCCTGATAGTGTTGGTTGATATTTTTGAGCTCAATAGATCCCAGTAGTTCTCAACCCTCTTACGCCATAGCTCCTGTAAAGGTATGCAAAATTTAGTGAACTGGTCAACAACTGAGTTGAATTAGACAAGATAGAAAATGTATATTTACCGTGTCCTTTTCGAACATGTCACTTGAATAGCTAAAGTCAGATAGACGAGGATTAGGCTGAAATGTTGCATCATTGCCAACAGTTGTGAACAGCAGAGCTCCCTTGTCAAAGATAACCCTTGAAATCTACAGCAGATGACTTAAACTACGTGATGTCCATCGAGTAATACTGTCAACCAAAAAAACGCAACAAAAGGAACTAGTCAATAATAGACTATCAAAATGTCATGAACTGTGCCAGTGGTATAAGTATAACTGACCTGTTTGCAATGACAACTGCCAAAAACAGTCCTTGTTGGGTCAATGACAACTGCCAAAAACGGCTCTTGATACTGCTGGTTCAGCATTTGAGTAGCAACATCAATTCCAAACAACCAGCATCCATAACCAGGATGAGAATGGTACCACCCAACAACGTTTTCCAACCTTCCAGCCTACAACATAGCATACCAATTAGATTACTGTCATAGAACCATACTGGTGTTTAGTATTACATCAAAAAAGCAATCATCTGATACAAAATAATCATAAACAGGGGAGTGTCTGGGATTTGCTAATTTAGGTGCTTATTTGCTTACTTTTAAAACAGATAAAAAGTTGTGAGTGTTTGGATGCAACTTCTTATCTTCTTATTTTAGAGTAAATAAGCACTTATAGATCAGCAATCCCAAACATCGCCTCACGCACAACAAAACAGGATGAAAGAAATACTATTTTAATGTGTTTCGGACAAACTCTAACCACTTACAAATTCACACTTAAAACGACACCTAAACAAATAGATAACCAGAACCAGTTTTGTCACAACCACTCCAAAACCAATATGTAACCCCCACATAATCGGAATACGACTCGAAACGCTAACACACCCACATAATCATAACTAACCCATTCATTAGTCACACAACACTCAGTGACTTAACCACTTACTCAAAACATTTATCGATTTCAAAGTTAGGATTTCACAAACCCTAAAAACCTAACAGATCAACAATAACCCATCGACAAAAACAAAACAACAAACCACAAGATTTATGTCCCTTGTACATATATAAGCACAATCAACCTATTCAACCAGTTACAAAATACCCAGCCACATAACTTACTTAGTTATCAAATACAAGTAAAAAAAAGTGACAAGTAATAAAAGATGTACCTTCAAATTCATATTTTTGGGAGCATTCTTTGCACCTTTAAGAAGCAGATGAATCACCGAAAAGGGCATATGATAAACGACCTGTACAAACAAGACCAACAATCAATAGTAGAATCAAAACCAACAAATAATCGGTTTCATAATCCAAAACTAACAAAGCATTAGTAACATCCTGTTTACTCAACTGATTAAAGAAGGTGGATGCACATGCAGGTGCAGATGTGGTGGTGGTGCGAGCGGTGGTCTTGGTGCGAGTGTGGTGGTGGTGCGAGGGTGCGAGTGTATTGCGAGTGTGGTAGAAGAAGAAAGACAAGGTCTATGAAAAGTTGTGAGGGATATTTGGATGGTTAATGAAATATTTGGGAATTTGGGAAGGAGGGCAATTTGATTTTGGGAAAAAATTTAAACGGGCTTGTGAAAAGTTGAGAAGAGGGAAATTTTATTTTGGAGCACACATGTATATGATTTAGTCACTTTTAAATAATGTGTGACAAATTTGACTATATGATTTAGTCATTTTTAAATAATGTGTGACAAACTTGAGTATATAATTTAGCCACATACACAATTACTTTATGTGATCATATATGGATTTTGGTCACATTGTTCAATTGTGCGACATATATTTGTCACATATGTATATATATATATTGTGTGACTAATGTTTCAAACTTATTTGTATCCGTCACACGTCCCAAATTATATGTGACTAAATAATCAAAAAAAAAATTTTACAAGATACCTCTAGTCACAAAAATATTCAAATGTGTGACTGTAGCCTCAGTTGGAAAGATGAAATGGTCACACAAGTCGGATCAAGTGTGGTTGTTTATTTTATTCTGGTACATTTAGTCACACAAATAAGTTATTGTGTGGCCGTTCAAAATACCACATGTGTGACCGTAGGCCAAATTTGTACTAGTGTCATCACACCTAGCCACCACACGCGCCAAAAATCTCCACCACCACCTCGTGTTTCACACCATCGCCGTGTACACACCACTACCCCGTCAAGAGCATATAGATCCATTTAGTTTTGAGCTTGTGAAGGTAAGACACACCGATTCACACCCTTGTGTAACTCGGTGTGAGTCAACTTGTGTATAACGAGTCATTTTCTTAAGTATTGGGTTAGATTCGGGAATAAAATTAGTCGGTTAACTCATTTTAATAACTAAAACCGGTTTGGTATCACCTTGGTTTGGTCTTGTGGTCGCGTCATGGTCAAACCGTGAGCTTAAGCTCAAGGCCGAGGGTTGTAGTGTCATTGTTGAGTCGAGTTTAGCGGGTTTCGAGTCGAAGTTATTAGTGTTTTGGTTTTTTTCTTAGTTGTTGATACATTTATTTTAATTGGGTTCAAATTAAGGGTTTGGTAAACCCTCGTCGTGGCCGAGAGTGGATATTAGGATTTGGTTATTATGATTTGTGTTGAAGTTGTGGTTGTTGCGGATTGTAGCTGAGAAGGACCTAGGGTGTAGCTGAGAAGGACCTAGGGTCCATTTGGTTATCGGGTTCGCCACGGCTTCGAGCCGTGGTGATGATGATGATGGGATATTGTTGTCGTTGTTGATATTTGGGATTAGGACATTGGACTTGGATTGTTGGATTTGGTTTAATCGTTATCGAGCCGTAGGTTTAGAGCCGATAACCATATTGTTGGACGTGGGATATTTATTTGTGAGCTTATAATTATACTTGTGATGTTTGAGCCAAGTCGAGTGTCATCGAGACTCCATAGTCTCGTTGTGGCCTTGACAAGCCAAAAATGCATATTGGACTTTATTTTGGGACTTGTGATATGTGAGGTTGAATTATTGACCCGAGTATAGCATAGACTCGGAATGGTGACTCGAAATATGAGATAACTCGTTATATAATTAATTTGGAAACTTAAATGATAAAAGTAAAAGACGAGAAATGGTATTAATAAATAATAACTTTAAAATATTAAATAACGATTAATTTGTTACTTAATATTTTGAAGTTAAAAAGGAAAAATATTAAATGACATATAATGTGTTATTTAATACTTTTAATAAAAGAAAATGGTTAGCGAAACAAAAATAGAATATATACGAGTTATTTAATGTTTCGAGGACACGCTTATCGAGGAACACCAAGTATAGAAATATCGGGGTTATATATTGAATTAATGTCGAGTTACGGATCAGTTGACGTTAATATACCCGACCCACATGGTTATCGGACTTATTGAGTGACGAGCCCAATAAGGACCCGATAAGTATTTCGGAGGAAATTTATTCGTGTATGACTTATCGATTATTGTGATTTAGTTTTGGATTGATAAGTAAAACGAAGGAATTTTCAGATTTATCGAGTTAACGAATTCAATAAGAACCCAACAATTCGTCCGAATAACTTATTGAACTTTAAACTAAATCATTTGACCTTGACCTTGTTTTGTGAGTCGTTTATGTTTTGGTCATTTGTTTGGCATGAGTTCACTTGAGTCAATGTTGTGTCACCACTGCACACACGATGATACCAAACACTAATAAACGGATATAGTAAGAAGATTTTGGAATCAAAATGGGATATACTTGAGGATAGTCGACTTTTAGAGATTTATACACTTTTGGGTTAGATGTTAAGATAAGTTTACTATAATAGGTTGTGTCGGGTCTGCAATGCTGTGACATCCTAGCTGCCGTAGCATCTTCTTCTGTTGTGTCATTTCTCATCTGACTTCTTGAGGTGAGTTCATAGCCCACTTTTACTTTAATAATGTTTTATTAAATTTTGAGGTGAGAGAACATGACAATTGTTTTATTTTGGACATGTGTCGCTTTTAAATGCTTTATATTGTTTGTTATGTTAGCTAGCTAAGGATATATTATAAATGCTGCAATGTGTAGGGTTATTATATCACAGCTGCAAATCGTGTAGGGATATAATATCACGCTGCAAGTGTAGGATAGTACTATAGTGTGCACCTATAGGAAATTTATGTCGGATATTGATATGAGATAGGGATGTTGTTGATGCCTTAGTCTAGTATAGCAAACTTATGAGCATTTCGGTTCATTTTTACGTATTGCTTTGAGTCTAAACCTATGAACTCACCAGCGTTAGCTGACCTTTTAGCATGTTTTCTCAGGTACTGAGTAATTTCTTTATTGATGCTTGATTTGGATGGGAAGCTTGGCAAGTGGTGTGGTTAATGGATTAGTCACACTCTGATAACATATATGGGATCTATCTTTTATTTATTTGGGCTTGCTACATACTTTTTGGGAATAAATGTAAACCTTAAATTGTGTCTTAAATGTTTTATTTAATTTGGATATTGTTATTCCGTTCTTATAATCGTTTTGTGTGCCAATCCCAGTAGCACCCCGAAACTTTGATAAGTCTTTCGCTGTACCAAATTTTGAGGGTGTTATAGTTGGCCCCCCAAGCATGGTTGTGAGTTATGAGCCACTGACCTAATACCTTCAAATAGTATCTATTGTCAACTATCGACTTATCTCGTCTTCGAGTCATTGGGGTATATGTGTCGAGTGTGACAGTTTATCCTCTTCGAAATTGTTGTCACAAAAAAGCTAAAAATAATGGCTACATACACTTTTCTTTTACATTTTTAGAAAGATTCATAAGCAACATTACAAATACATGGATACATACACTTTACACCACATCTCTTTTCTAACAAAACATGCAAATACAAAACTCAAACGAGCATGTAAAGTATTCGCAACAAAACCATTAACAACAACAACAACAACAATAGCACCAGCAGCAACAACAACAACAACATACCCAATCCCGCCAGGACGGGGTATGAGAGAGTTAAAATGTAGACAGATCTTACCCATACCTTACACAACAGGATAAATAAACATTAACACAAAAGAATCATAATATGGATTACAATATAGTACATTCCCAAGAATCACTTTGAAGCGGTTAACTCCATACCACATTCCCATAGTTTCTTGGCCAACTCGGCATCTTTAGCATACCCGCTCACTGTGGACACGTTGTTGTCAACAAAATACTCGCCACTAAACTCTTTCGCCTTTGGGTTCAATGCCAAAAAGCATGTCGTTGAAGCGCCCTGTGGGATATTCTTTTGAAAGTACTTGATTATGCCTCCATATAACCAAGCTATGTCAAGAAAATGAAAAATGATAAAAGTTAACATCATGACCAAGAAAAAGATCCAATTAAAGGAATTAAATATTACATGTCAAAGAATTTGAGTGCCGCGCAAGATTAGTTGTAATAACTCCAGGATGCAACGCATTGACAGTTATGTCTGCCCCTTCTTCCTGTAATCAAAGACAAACATGTCACTTATTAAGAGTCCATATATTGGCTAAACAAGATCAAGGTCAATAAAAGATAATTATGTGTGTGTGATTATCGATCCTAAAAAGTACCTTGAGACGCCTTGCTAGCTCCTTAACGTGTAGAATAGTAGCAAGTTTTGATTGCCCATAAGCATAGAAACTGCTATAGCTGTAAAATCGACAAAGATATATGTCAGGTAAACGTTAATATGTGCAAGAACTATATAGGTTTGCAACAATTAATGTCAGCAAGTCTACACAACCCTTGCTAAGGTTTGGTTGTCAAACAATAATTGTTGCAATCAAAAGAATGGAATTGTACCAATTCTCATCGTTTAGCTTGTCGAACATGATTCCCCCTTTGTAAGAGAACTCATAAAGTCTTGATGATACTAAGACGATCCTCCCTTCACGTCCGCAACTTTTAGCAGTATTTTTCATCGTATCCAACAATAAGTTTGTCAAATGAAAATGACCTAGATTATAAGAAGAAAAATTAGTTATGAAAACATTTTCCTAGGAAAAACGAAAGTGTGACATAGGAAACAATTGTCAACACGTACCAAGATAGTTAGTTGCAAACTGACTCTCAATACCGTCTTTAGATAGGGAAAATGGAGGAGTCATTATCCCTGCATTACCACTACAAACAACAATAAACAAGTTGTTAGACTTATAGGCTCTAAATTTCTTTGTTAGATATGATTAAAATCGTTTGTATCTTACATCAGGATGTTGAGTGGTAAACCCTTGGCAATGAACTCATTGGCAAAATTTCTAACAGACTCTAGTGAGCTAACATCAAGCTGCATGATATCAATGGTAGCATTAGGGCAGTCCTTGATTATGGTTTCCTTACACTTTGCAGCGGCTTCCAAGTTCCTCGCTGCCATAACCACATGAACACCACGCAAAGCTAGCACACGAGCTGTTTCTAGGCCAATGCCACTTGTTGGTCCTGAAAATAGTATACCTCTTAGATAATGAAATATTATGGCCTTAAAAGGTTCAAAATCAACAAAATTTCAAGTTTTAAACGGTATTAAAACCCCCAAAAAGACACTGAAATCTGTCAAATGCGTTTGTCATGATAAGCTACTTGAGTTAAAATTTCATACAGTGCTAATCGCACATTCACCCCAGTTAACTACTCCGTAATAAACATGTATCAGTCGGTAAATGTAACACACAGTATTGTGGTTAACATATGGTCATAAGAAAATAAGTCAACTGTTACAAATTTTGACCATTTACTAGATCTAATTTTAAGCCACCTAAGGACTCCATCAAACAAACTCCAAATTCACATGTTCTAGTTTGGTGTTTCTTTTCTGTTCTTTCATTTGTTCAGAAAGATTTAAAAAAAAAAAAAAAAAAAGGTGATCTTGAGTCAAGTTCTATGTTTTCTTTTCTTCTAACACGGGTAGTATATACTTGAGTTTTGCTACCAACATAGCAACATATGTACATTCTATATCGATCATAACAACATAAATTAATTACTTATGGTTACTACGATTTATTAGGCTAGACACAATGGTAACGGTCAATCCCTCCTATTTTTCCTGCCACGTCAGCTTTCTCTCTCCAGCGACCTACAGGCGATTCAGTGCCACAGTGAGGGCGACCAAGTTCAATTTTTTTTTTTTTTTTTTTAACATTTTTTTTTTTTTTTTTTTTTTTTTTTAACATTTTAAACACAAACTAAAATTTTATTCATAATTAAAACGTTACATAATAATTCAAATAAAATAAAAACATTACAATAGAATTCAAATAACATTAAAAACATTACGATAAAACAACCAAACTAGTTTTGATTATTATGATGCTGCCAAATTTCTTCCACCAAATCGGCTTTGAGGCTAGATGAGTTGTTCTATCGCATATCTCCCTAGTAACTTCCAATGATTCTGCATGCGTTCTTAAGGGATCATAAGAACGGTGCTGCTCCGCTGGAAAGAATTCAGGAGATATCGCCCGCCCTTCGTCTTGAATTATCATATTATGTAATATGATGCATGTGTACATAATATGTCTAAGACGCTCTTTGTCAAACCCTTTAGCCGGATTTTTAATCATTAAGAACTTAACCTTTAGTACACCAAAAGCACGTTCCACATCTTTTCTTGCTGCTTCGTGCATCCTCTTATACAATTGACGCTTGTGATCATGCGTCCCTGGATTTTTAATGGACTTCACAATAACAGAGTATTCCGGATATATCCCATCAGCAAGATAATATCCCCGTTTATAAGGCACGCTGTTAGCAAAGAATTGCACATCCGGTGCTCTCCCTGTCTTGAGATCATTGAAAAGAGGGGATGCACGTAAAACATTTATGTCATTATTCATCCCGGAGACACCAAAGAACGCATGCCAAATCCATAAATCTTGAGAGGCGATCGCTTCCAATAAAATGAAAGGAGTTTTCCCGTGATCACCCCTACAAAATTGACCTTTTAAACCATGTGGGCAATTCTCCCACGGCCAATCTGTACAATCAATGCTCCCTATCAGCCCCGGAAACCCATGAACTCGATGGTGATGCTCATAGAGTCTGTCAACGTCAGTAACCGTCGGCTTTCGCAAATACTCTGGACCATATAACTCCATGATGGCCTCACAAAATTTATAGAGACACGCACGAATTGTTGTCGCACCCATTTGCACATATTCGTCAAGCATATCAGGATTGACTCCGTATGCCAATTGACGAATTGATGAAGTAACTTTTAACAATGGAGAAATACCAAGTTCGCCCACTGCATCGGGAGTTTGTTGAAAATAAGGTGAATGATCGGTTACCTCTCGTACAATCCGTTCGAATAGTCTGCGGCTCATTCGGAAACGATCATGGAATTGTTCATCGCCGTATGTTGGGTTAGCGCAGAAGTAAGCGTTAACCAAACGATCATGAGCACCCAAACGATCCCTATGAACACGGTTTCGTGTTTCTTTAGGATTTGACGCTTGATAAGCCTCCCAACAATCTTCCGCAAACATCAAAAACTGGGAACTGACTTCATCTTCATCATCCGAATCGGCAAAAAATATCTCGAAAGAGTTCATATTGTGAGACATTGTATAGAATTTTTGAAATGAGATTGTGTGAATTGAAGTGTGTTTGTGTTGTGTATTTATAAGGGATTTTTTTTTTTTTTTTTATTTTGTGCCCAACGGACACTTTTTGAAATGTATATATTTTTTTTTTGGCTCACCAACGTCTAGACACAAGTATATACATTTACTTTGGATCAAAGTGCAACATATAATGGGCAAACACTCGGTCGAGGTTGAGACCGAGTGAGGGTGTATATTTGCTTCTAATCGGTCGAGACCGAGTAACCATAATGGGGAGGATCGATCGATCGGTTGGCGACCGAATCGATCGACCGAACCATTGTGTCTAGCCTTAAGATTGGTAAAAAAATAAAGAGTACTATGCTATTTTAATACTCCCTCCGTCTCAATTTATTCGTCAGGAGAGAGAAAACATAAAGTTTAATAAAAGTAAGGTCACTTTAATTTTCAACCACTAAAATGGAATATTCCTCCACTAGATTCTCTAGTTTTTACTAAATATGAAAAGTGGACAATTAATTTGAGACATCCATAAAAAGAAATATGGACAATTAAATTGAGACGGAGGGAGTATTTTTTTAAGTAGCACTGATTGCCTCAATTAGTCAACTGTTACATGCTTTAAGCCAATCTTGATCAAATCACACATATCCAAATACTAATCATTAGCACACCTGTCTTTCAATAAACTGTTTTCCTGCTTATTCAAAACAACTTTTACTCATAAATAATCAGATTAGTAACTTGGATAAACTATTTCAAACATCCTCAAAGTGGCTATTAGACATCAAAACTCATTAACTATAGAAAACAATCAAGATTTCTGCTAGATCTAATGGATTGTAAACGAAAAACCAACATTAGATATTAAAGAAAACGACTTAAAAGCCCAAGAAACAGTAAACATATAACAAGAAATATACTTGAATATACCTGTAATAATAGCAGTTAAGCCATGGCCATCAATTCCTTCAGTAACATCTTCAGCTGTGCTTTTAGCTGAGTATCCAGATTTTCCGTTAAATGCAATCAACCAAGGCATGTTTATTTCTTATGTTTTTGTTATGATTAGCTCTAAGGTTTTGTGACAAGTTATGCCACTATGGCATTAGTTATATACACTCAAAGTATCTTGATCCCAAGGGCAATTTTAAATATATAAACATTAGATTAAAGAAATGCAACTAGGCTTTGTTGGTCTAGTTGCCAGATTGGAAAGTCTTGTACTATCATGTATTTTTATAAGTTAATTCTATGGGAATGGGAAAATGATACATATGTTGGACACTTAACCTTTTCTAAATCTTCACCTTGATAAGGTTTTTGATATGAATGTATCCAATTTTGTTAGATTTTTTGTATGTATAATGTTCATATAATGTGAAACTACTAATTTCAGGGAAAGAAGCAACGAATGGTTTTCATAGCAATTCGAAATTGTTGTCACCAAAACTAAAAGTAATGTTAATAGAATAGACAAAGCTTTATTTCTTTTACATTACATGCGTACATTTTACACCACAACTCATTTCTATGAAAACATGCAGAAATAACACTCAAACGAGCATGTAAGATATTCACAACAAAAACATTAAAACAAAAGAATCATAACATGAATTATATTACATATGAAACATAACACTGAACTTTCATGAATCACTTTGAAGCGGTTAACTCCATACCAAATTCCCAAAGTTTCTTGGCCAACTCGGCATCTTTAGCATACCCGCTCACTGTAGCCACATTGTTGTCAACAAAATACTCGCCACTAAACTCTTTTGCCTTTGGGTTCAATGCCAAAAAGCATGTCGTTGAAGCGCCCTGTGGGATATTCTTTTGAAAGTGCTTGATTATGCCTCCATATAAGCAAGCTATGTCAAGAAAATAGCAAATGGTTAAATTAACATTCATGACCAAGAAAAAGATCCTAAATTTTTTTGGGAATTAAACTATGATATTACATGTCAAAAAGTTTGAGTGACGGGCGAGATTAGTTGTAATAACTCCAGGATGCAATGCGTTGACAGTTATGTCGGCCCCTTCTTCCTGTATTCAAAGACAAACATGTTACTTAGCTTATTACGAGTCCATATATTGGCTAAGCTAGATCACGGTCTAAAGATAATTATGAGTGTTGATCATCAGTCCTAAAAAGTACCTTCAGGCGGCTTGCTAGCTCTTTAGCATGTAGAATTGTAGCAAGTTTTGATTGCCCATAAGCATAGAAACTACTGTAGCTGTAAATTCAACAAAGATAATATCAGGTAAACGTTTGTATATACAATAACCATATAGATTTGCAACAATTAATGTTAGCAAGTCTGCACAACCCTTGCTAAGGTTTGGTTGTCAAACATTAATCGTTGCAAATAAAAGAATGGAATTGTACCATTTCTCATCATTTAGCTTGTCAAACATGATTCCCCCTTTGTAGGAGAACTCATAAAGTCTTGATGATACTAAGATGATCCTCCCTTCACGTCCACAACTTTTAGCAGTATTTTTCATCGTATCCAACAACAAATTCGTCAAATGAAAATGACCTAGGTTATAAGAAGGAAAAAAACACAACTTTAGCTACGAAAACATTTTCTAGGAGAAACACAAGTGTCGCATATAAACTAGTTAACACGTACCAAGATAGTTAGTTGCAAATTGACTCTCAATTCCATCTTTTGATAGGGAAAATGGAGGAGTCATTATCCCTGCATTACCACTGCAAACAACAATAAACCAGTTGTTAGACTTATACGCTATAGAGTTAACTGTTAGATATTATTAATATGGTATGTAAGTATCTTACATGAGGATGTTGAGTGGCAGACCCTTGGCAATGAACTCATTGGCAAAATTTCTAACAGACTCTAGTGAGCTAACATCAAGCTGCATGATATCAATGGTAGCATTTGGGCAGTCCTTGATTATGGTTTCCTTGCACTTTGCTGCGGCTTCCAAGTTCCTCGCTGCCATAACTACATGAACACCGCGCAAAGCTAGCACACGCGCTGTTTCTAGGCCGATGCCACTTGTTGGCCCTGAAAATAGTAGACTTCTTAGATAATGAAATATTAATTTCAATATCGTTCGTAATGATAAGTTTCTTGAGTTAAAATTACACACAGTATTTAGTATATCTAATTATAACTCTTTTCAAAAAAAACAAAATGATTTGTCTAAACATCCTTTAGCTAAGACAAAACAACCAATTGGACAGTTGGACACTAGGTATACAACGAGTATTTATCTAAAAGGTGATACATCATTCTACAGATATGTTTACTGTCATGTGAATGTCACAATCTACATAAAAATAAAAAGGGATCATCAAACAAACTCCAAATTCACATATTTTCTAGTTTGGTGTTTTTTTTTTTCTGTTCTAATCATTTGTTCAGAAAGACAAAATAACATGTGTTGAGTCAAATTCTATGTTTCCTTTTCTTCTAATACGTACGGGTTAATTGCAAGTAACCCGGCGTTTCACTAATTATAAGAATTGTACTAACATATCACTACGAGTATTATACTTGAGTTTTGCTACCAACATACCAACGTACTTTCACTCTTTATCGATCACATATAACAAAATAAATTGACTTAAAATGGTTGATTGGTAAAAAGAATAAAGTACTATGCTATTTTGATAATTTTTTAAGAAGCACTGAATACTGATTGCCTCAGTTAGTAAACTTTTTCAACTGATCAAATCACACCTATATAAGCAATCTAATTATTTGTGAATAATAAGTATAGCAAGCAAATAAGCAATCAAGATTTTTCAACTGAAACATGTGTTGAATTTTGCTTTAAAGGATTGTACAAACCCATATGAAATCTTGAAGCAAAATGATCTAAAAGCCCAAGAAATAGTGTATATCTAACTGAAATATACCTGTAATAATAGCAGTTAAGCCATGACCATCAATTCCTTTAGTAACATCTTCAGCTGTGTTTTTAGCAGAATATCCAGATTTTCCTTTGAATGCAATCAACCAAGGCATGTTTACTATTTTTTTTTTGCTTGAAAAAAGGTGACACCAAATTTTATTTTAAGGCTTGTGTAATGATATATGCTGAAGGTTTTGTGGCAAGTTATGGCAATATAGTATCACTTATATACACTCAAAGTATCCATGTTTGACTTTGACTTTAAGGGGCAAAATTGTAAATACAGTTTAGATTGGAGAGGTGACAACTAGGCTTTGCTGGTGTTCTAGACTTCTAAGTTGCCATATTGGAAAGTCTTTGTATATGGTTACATAAAAAAATTCTTTGTGGATCGAAAATCCAATATATGTTGACCTATGACTATTTCAAAATCTTCACATTGCAGGTTTTACAAGATATAAACATGTTTTTCATTTTTTATACCATGATCATGTAAAGTTTGGTTAAACATTCCCTAACCTCGTTGTTATACTGTTCCTCGTCAAGGTCTATATTGAGTTTTCTTCTTTCTTGACCATTATGTCCTTGTCCATGACTATTTTCTTCCCCTTATTTTCTTCATTCCTTTTGAGAGACAATTGTTTAAAATCTTTAGTTTCTCATAAAAGTTGAACAATAAATCCTCATACTCGTGCTTGGTAACTAGATATTGGTTTTAGTTTTGATATTTATAATTACTCGCTATCATATATGCTATGATCGACAAAATTCAAATAAGACATACGTCGGATTAACCTTAAAGAATCTTATATTAGTAAATAAATCGATGTAAATACGTAGAAAAGAATAAGTATTCCGACACATGGACATGGGGTAGGATCGAGTATACAATCATATATAGCTTACCTAGTTTTTTTTATTGCATGTCGTCTTTTAAAAACTAAAAAAAAAAAAAAAAAAAAAAAAAAAAAAAAAAAAAACATAAAAAAAAGGCCTTCAAATACAATATCGACATCGATATATAATATGGTGTAATGCATATATGCTCGTACCTATTGATGATGTATCTTTTGAGATATTTCTATTAACAATTTTGGCAGAACTCGGTGTTATAGTATTTTTTGGATCCCTACCTAACAATTTGTAGTGATGTTTGGTTAAAGATATTCGATTGTAAGTTTAGGCTAAGTGTAATGGTGATCAAGAGATCGAGTACATCATTGTCACATCAGCTTGCACTTTCTAGGATAACTTTATAACCAACTTTGTATAATGAGATCGAGGACACCATCAAAATATACCTCAAAAACAATTAAATAAACACACTCTACACACAAATAACTCGGTCACATAAGTGACCGTCTCTTTTTTTCTTGCATGCGATGCGTCCTCGGTCATGGGGAGGTGTAAATGGTTGGGACTGCTTGGAATGCGTCCTTTTGGGGAGGTCGACCGATTGAGAGACTGATTATTACACATAGTCTTATAACTTACGATCGATCTTGTTCGGATATACCTCGAGTACGTATACACACATTCATACATGCGTATACCGATGGAAACGGCCGCACATACTATATCTTCAAGTAATTGTTTCTGATTCTTAACTATGTTTTGGGATCTCATGTCAACGATTATGTTTTTGAGGTGCATGGGACGAACATGTATGAATATGTGCATACTAAAATTTGAAATCCAAAAACTCATAACGATGCTAATGGTGACCGCTATTCTTAGCGGTTATCTCTGCCACTTTAGCGCCAATTCAGTTTTCTCTCTAAGACCACTATGCTCCTTTTGTAAGACGACCGCAATCACAACAAAAAACATACCAAAAAAAAAAACAAATTAAAAAACACACACAAACAAACACAAAAGGAAATACGGGTCAAGATAATTGTATGTGGGTGATAGTAGTCGCCATTAACATTGGTTTTATATCGTAAAGAATCATAAGGCTTTGGATTTCAAATTTTTGTATGCACACATTCATACATGTTGTTGAGTAACTAAAGTGATTATATCACTTTAACAATAGCTAATTTTGGTGACGGGCTCTTTTTAGTGACGACGCATTTTGTCGTTAAAAGTCACAAAACGACCAAAATAAAAACTTTGACTCTAATCTTTAACGAAGCATTTTGGTAAATGTTTGACTTTGGGGCCCACACATTTAGCGATGACGCATATCGTCGCTATAACTATATACCAATAAATAATACTCAGTAATTATCTTGAAATTAAATAATTTTTTTAATTTAATGCGACTATAGTTTAGCGACCCCATCATTGTGATAAAAGTGAATGTCTCTTATCTGGTTTAGGTTTAGCAACAACGCACATCGTCGCTAAAAGTCTCGACCCTAGCATAAACCGTCTATTGTTTTAATAATTTATATTTTATATATTTATATAAATAATTAATAATTTAAATATTAGTAATTATTTTTTAAGTAATTGACCCTAGCGACGACGGATGTCGTCGCTAAAAGTTGTGGACCTCACTCATTTTATTTTTGAATGAGGATTTCTGTGGACATCACCAAAGGCGTTTGACTTTCGTCGCCAAAAGTTTTAACGATGAACCTACAATGATGACGCTTTTGTGACTACGTGTCGTCGCCAAACTTTTTGCGATGACATTTTTGATCTTTTGGCGACGACTTTCTTAGTCTCCAAAGGTGTCAAACGTTGTAGTGACTAAAAATATTTGTTAATTAAATGGATTAGTGTGTTGTTTACTAGCTACAGGATATACAGGCCTTCTTCACAAATCCTGCAAAGTCCAAACTTGGCGCATAAGATAGGGTATGAGGATGACTTGACGAAATTACCCTTAAATCGTCATTCATGACATAATAGTGAGAAAATCCTGCCTTTGTTCGTTTAAAAAGAAACAAGAGGAAATAAAAAAATATAAAAAAATAATATTAATTTTTTTTTTTTTTTTGACAGTAAAAAAAATATATATATATATATATATATATATATATATATATATATATATATATATATATATATATATATATATATATATATATATATATATATATATATATATATTAATAATAAAGCAATAATAAAAATAAATAATAATAATAAGTAAAATGCAAAATACATCTAGTTACAAGCAAAAAGATGAAAATACCATTCATGTTAGACCCACATTAGACAATTAACTGAAAAAAATATGCGTCATTCATCCCTAGAGATGTATGTTGTCTAATGTTTGGCGAAATGCACCGAAGCTGAAGCTTATACTATAAGCCGAATGTTTGAGTTTATATTTTTATAATGTTGTTTGGTGAATTAGTTAAAGCAGAAATTTATTAATGTAAAATCGCATACATCAAATTAAATTCAGATATGTTTATAGCTTTTTCATGATAATTCATTATATTTTGAAGAGTATTTAATTAACTCGACTAGCTATGACCCCTATAAGTCTTTTTCAATGGGTTGGACTTATCGGGGCTCATAACTTATAAAAGATTTCATAACTTATGTGACAAACAAAATTTATTTTATAAGTTATCTTATTTTAAAAGACTTACACCCGAATAAACCTTTATAAGCATCACGCCAAGCACAAACTAAATATATTAGCTTATTATTTAATGTTAATCAACTATCTTTTGGCCAATATAATACTAGTACAATAATTATTTTTATAATGATCATAATTACTATCCTAAGATAAAATATCTTGGTGGCCCAGCAGCCAACCAGGCCACGGTTCGAATGTTCATTATTGATCCAGCTCGAAGTCGAAATATTGTCTGTAACAATGTACGAATTTGAATATGTAATTATTTTTGGAGCTTGTGTTTAATTGATGTTTCTGTTTCATACTTTAATCATCTTTTAGCTTTAACAATAATATTTAAAGTAACATTTTGGGTCACACCATTATCGTTTATTTGTTTAGTATGTATAAAAGTATGCAATTTGTTGTTTAAAATGCATGCTTTAATTGGG
This sequence comes from Artemisia tridentata subsp. tridentata, assembly GCA_021014915.2. Classification (NCBI taxonomy): domain Eukaryota; kingdom Viridiplantae; phylum Streptophyta; class Magnoliopsida; order Asterales; family Asteraceae; genus Artemisia; species Artemisia tridentata. Next base: position 109,457,546 of record CP139505.1, read on the forward strand.
ATTCTTGCCTGTTTTTTCAAGTAATGCAATAAATTAATGTACATAATTTGCTAAACAAAGATGACAGACATTTCATAGAAGTAATTTTATAAAAAAAACTTGAACATGTCCAAAACATAGGGGGCACTCTTTTTGTTTTTTATGAACCAGACTTAAAAAATAATAATAATAAAAAAAAAAAAAAAAAAAAAAAAAAAAAAAAAAAAAACCGAAGTTATAGGAGAAATATATTCGAATGTTGTTGAGTCAATCAAGCGCCATTATAAGACGTTGATGGCTCTAATTGAAAGGTTGGTAAAGATGTTAATGTCTTTTAGCTAATTATTGTTATTTTAGACTTTATCCAAAATCGTTCAAAAAAAAAAAAAAAAAAAAAGGACTTTATCCTAAAACTTGACAATTGTGTGCACATCCAATATAAATTATGTTGATAGTGTTGGAATATGTGAATCATAATAATACTATAAAAACATAAACACAAAGATCACGCAGCGGAATGGATCTACATAACATATAATTAATTAACATAAAATTAAATAGATGCGTACCTTTTGATTTCTAGCAAGAACAAGAAACCGTGCACTCCAAGAACAAGGTATAAACCCTAAAATTAGGGTTTATATGAATCGACCTACATCAATCGAATTGGGGAAAATAACACAAGCTAAAGTAAGCTTGTCCTTCGTTCTTGTACACACGTATTACTAGCGTTTCAATATGAAAAGCTAGGTTCTTGATTCACAATAGATTAACCAATCACTTTGTAATGCTCAAGGTTACTCGCAAATCCCTTTTTAGGGGTTTCACTTGTCGACCATGAGCAAGAGAGGAGAAAAGAAGAAGTTTGGCCTTCCATTGAAATCAAGTGTACTAAGGGATGAATACATAGGGATGTATTTATAGCCTTAGGGTTGAGATCAAGTTTACAATGGTTTCCGATGTGGGATTCCATTGTTTTGCCTTAATTTTCTTCATATCCCATTAAGTGTTTATTTGTGAAATTAATAATTAATCATAACTAAATATATTAATTATTAATACATTGAAACTCATACGTAATGTGTGCAATCCCGAAGTCTCGTGTTCGAAACTAGACATACGAATATTAATTATTATCCATAAACTCTAACAGCTCCCACTTGGATATTCATTAATATCGTAATGACATGGGCTAGTCTAGCTTAACAGATCCCAATGCCCCAGATCGAACCGAGTATGGTTTTCCTGGAAAAACCACGTGATGATATTATCATCATACTTATCCTTTTGTTTCTAATACCGTGTTAATATGGATATGGATCTTGGTCATTCCATAATTAACTATTATGTTTCTCGTTATTAATAATTGATCAAGATTACCAAAACATCTGAACGTCTTCCAGATAGACTTTGGGTACGGCCGTACAAACATCTTGTCAATCCTACGAGGGGCCCAGCAGTATTATACTTCAAAACAAATTTGAAGGAACAAATCCTTTATTGACTACGAGCGTGACCCTCGAACTTTGCATCACCTTCGAAAATAGCCCTTATAACTACCTTTTACGGATAGCGTTAGACTACCTTACAGAAAATAAGCTACATCCTCGGCAGTCACCTGGTATCTCAAGTCTGAGGATAAATATTCATGATTTACTTAATGACGACGATCCATAAAGTATAATCATGTAGTTGGGATAAGTCCTATATTCAATTTATCCAATATTGAATATCATGTGACATTGGTGTCTCAACCTTACAGTACATTCTACCAATCCTCACATTTGTCTTAGTTCAATAATATTCCCATATTATTGATCGACAACGGACTATTTAGAATAACATTAGTTATTCATGGATTTAAACATGCAAATATAGGACACAAATATTAATAATGAGAATAGACGTTATCCACACTTTATTTCATTAAAATAATAATTGTTTACACGTCCCTTATCCAAATACTAACTAGATCAAAGCATGATATTTCTCATTAGTGAATTATGCCACAAGTCATGTTCCACATACTTGTTGACAAGACATAAAACATCTAATGCTGATCTATCGGAATTTTGAGAATACTTATTTCAATAATGAAATTCTTGAATGTGTGCATTCATCTATCTAGATATTGTCACATACTTCATAAAATGCGTGACATCCTCATGCACGAATTTATGACAATTAAACTACCAAACCTTGTAGTTAAAGTATTCTAATTCTTTATGTATAATGCAACTGTGCTCATATTGAGCATAACTAGTATACATGGTCTCCTAATATGGATGAGCTCCCACCATGACTAGTATTGAGTTTCATCTCAATCTTACTAGCATCATTGTATCAAACAACAATATGCTCTTTTAAAGTTCCGTAAACTTTAACATTCATCGTGTAATGTTTTGATATCTCCAAATCTATCAAGATTTGTCAACTATATCAATCATGCAACAATATGCTATATGGTTCTAATTTAGAATTTTGGAGCAAATCCAGGTTGAGGATGTAAATTCTAAACCATATCCATTACACTTAGCTATCTAATAATTTATAATTAGATATTAATGTTGTCAATCATCTTTCATTCAAGCATGATACAACAAGCAACATGATGTACATGAAAAATCCTTGTATCAGACTTAGATTTTTGTTCATGTCATATCTTTCCAAAGATATGTATCTATCTATCCATACTAATAGATTATCATGTTCTTTTAGAATCAATTATCTACCGCTTATGTTTATGATCAAATAAACATATACTTCAAGGTTTTATTTTCTATGTGAAGTTTCATTCCTAACTAAGACTTAACATTTAATGTTAACGTCAATGGAATGTTACTTCCCATATGTTATACAACATATATGAAATAAGAAAATAAATACATCACTCCCACTAGCTTTCAGGAATGTTAAGAAATATCTTAATTTTAATTATAAATCAAACTAGATTTAATAACTAAAAATAAGTATATCTTCAAGATGCATGCATTAATCCATTTTCAAATGATTTGCATTTTGTATACTACTAAAGATTATTTCGAATTCAAACACTCCTTTCAATTACTTTTCGTCCTCGCTCAAGTAATTATTAAAGAAAGAGTTTTGACATTCCATTATTAATTTCATATAAATGAAACTAATAATGACAATCATAATCTTTATATATTTAATGTGCTTAGAAAGAATTTCAATCACATTTAATTGCTTAATTGTGATTGATAATCTTTTCACATATTAAATATGTATACAAATTTGTCCATTATGATTTCTACACAAGAATTTAGATCTTTAGGATTTTCATTTCTATTTTAGAAATTCATTTCCATTCTATAGTGTAACTATAGAGTTCAAGATTAACTACGTTTCCAAACTAGTTATCTTTTGGACTGCATCTAATTATTCATAGTATGAGTAATTTGCCAAATAACATTTGCAATTTATTAACAGGCATATCACTATCCTGTAACTCATAACCCTCAACATATTCTACAAATATTTTAGATATCCTTACGGATCTATGAATAAGAATTCCATCATCTTGAGATTTAACACTAACATGTTAAATTCTCATTATGATTTTGCTAGTGTATTTAGAAGATTATGTATATTGTAATTTTTATCTTTTGAAGATAAAACTCCCACTCGCCTTTTGCAATTTATAGATTACCTATAAATGCTTAGCAAATAGAGCAACACAAAACTTGTTCTCTTTTGGGACTTTTACAAATACATATTGACAGTTCCTAACATTAATTTGTTAATAACCTACTCAACAAGTAGTTTAACAAATTCTGAACTTCAAGACTTAATGTGATTTAACACATTCCATAATCAATGGTGTCTTATTAATCTTCTAGGTTGGAGTCTAATTGAGTATATCCAATTCATACTCAATTTTCTAACCTTGATATCTTTAGGAAGATTAGAAGATATAGTTATCTTTAATCAAACAATTTTTCAAGAGTTTGATTTTCCTAAATGAACATACCATAAACTTATGTATTTCATTAGGGTTAATATATTGTAAAGTTAATCTTACAATATGTGAGATAAATACATTTCGTTTTTGGCTTACCTATTTACCAACTAAATCAATTTAATGGTACAATAGATTTTCCAAGCCAATTGCATACTTTATAACATAAGTGCCTTATTGTCCAAGCCACATAATATCTATGTCTTACCAAAAAGACATAAACTGTTATAATCTCAATGTACGTTATAAGTCATTGATCAATTCAATGACTTCTTGTATATGTCTTTAATTAAAAAACCATAACAATATAACGTCTTACTTTGTTATAAGTCTTATAATAATAAAAGACTTCATATTTATATCTTTATACTAAAATATAAATATGCATAACTAAAGTAATTATGAAACCCACAACTTGGTTTCAATAGTTTTTCAAGTTAAATTATTTACTTCATATATTTATGTCATTCCAAGAATACATAAACATCTAAATATGAAGTAGTATAAGATTACTTCATTTATTTATGTCATTACAACAATACATAAATATTTACATTTGAAGTAGTCTTATTATCATATCGACACTTGTTCTAATAATTATCTAATTTTTAGAAACTTGTATAATTAACATAGTTTCATTATTTTAGCCGAGGCTGCAATGATGAAAGTATGTAATTTACCTTGTCATTAATATCTAGTAATGAAAGTAGATATTAACTCCAAGTGTTCTATAAATTAGAATGTGTATAAAACACATTAGAACATCAATCTCTGACCTTGCAGTCAAGAGAACCCTTTAAATCATATTCCTTTATATTGTTGCTTGCACACAATAAGATTTCTCCCACTTGTGCATGGAACAACATCACGTATCAGATAAACAACACGTCAATAGTTTGCTTATGTGACCAATATGATTTGTGTCATAGGTATAAGTAGATATAGAATCACCTCGTCTAGTAAGGAAACGTACACGACTATCCTTAATACCCCAAGTGTCTATAACTGGAAAGTAATCATCTCAAAAGATTTTAGAGATAATCCGGGTAACTACTAAGACTTGTAGCTCCCACTGAATTTAAGATCACTACATGAACTCATTATTCAGTTAATGACAACACAATGCTCCCACTGGATTTGACAACATTTTAAGTGTTGCATCACTAGTAAAAGCAAATAGCGTGCTGTTTACTTTCCTACATCTTTGAGTAATTCCTTATGTAACGATACTAGGGTACTTCAAAGAATGTATTCTACTTTGTGAATGATGGAATATCCATCAATGCAATTAACTTGAAAGAATTGGGTATGCAATTTCTTCCTTAGTTAGGTCTACCATCCCCATCATGGTATGTAGCACCTTTAAATGGTTAAAGCATAACAACTAGATCCAACATTCTAGTTTGCCTTTTACCCCTTTTGCGGTAATTAGTCTAGTTTCTAATTTAATAACTCCTAACCATGCAATTTCTTTAAGAAATTCGCCATGAGTTATTTCTTAGAATATAGACAATTCTAATTATCCTATTATACCTTTCTCACTCATATGAAAAGGAATAGAATTAAGTCTCACTCTTCACACGGAAAGTGGACTCGGTTTATTCTTTTCAGCAAAAATTGACTCTATCCAAAACCCCTTTAGGTGTAGATCAATTTACTACTAAAAGAATATCCCATGTTTACGGTTTTAACGTTGCATTAAATACATTAAAAGAATTTTCAAAATTCAATTTAGTATTTTTGATAATAAATAAAGAAAATTAAACACCCACGGTAAATAAAATTTCACCATTTAATTTTCATTGAAAATTAGGATCCAAATTGATGTCGTTTCATCACATCAGCTTTGGCTGCTAGCAATGAAAGTACTCAATAAGGTAGAGCTACACTCAATTGCCAATATACAATTGCAATTCCTAGAATCATGGGACTTACATTATATTGCCAACATCAGTTGCAAAATGTAAACATGTTTCATCCCCAAATCTTTATGCCTTGACGCCGTCCCATCACATTCAGCTTTGGCTGCTAGTGATGAAAGTGCTCAATTAAGTTAACCAACTTAAGAAACTGTAAATTGACGTCGTTTCATCACATTCAGCTTTGGCTGCTAGTGATGAAAGTACTCAATTTACCCTTAGACAACCACCCTTTGAACATCACATTCAGCTTTGGCTGCTAGTGATGTAGGATGAAACCTTAGGTGTTCCTTTTTGTAGTTGGATGGCATATTACTTAAATTTTAAGGGTATTAAATTTTTGATGTGTAATCAAAAAATATGTACAAAGATGTCATGCATTCATCTTTGTATCATATGTTTTCTACAAAAACCATTTACTTATTCGTAAGCTCAAATCATCAAAGTTTTTAATTGAGGCGTTGAGCAAATTACAACATTGCCTTAAGATGCTTCGTACGTTTTCATGGTGTACTTGGTAAGTCTATTATTGACGCACAGGCGAGCGGAGGGACGACAGCCGCCGAAGCTGGTTAAAACCGTGCCCCTCTAAGGTCACAATTTAATGTGAACCAACCTTAAACCCACTTTATAGTTTGTCAATAATAGGTCCGCCGCTTCGACCACTTTTGTACAGTCGCATCAATCAACTAAAACTTATGATTTTCTTGCTTAAAACAATTTATGTAGTAAATTATTAATTGCTAGTCTCGCCTGGGAGCAAATTGCCGTGCGAAGCGAACCACTGTCGGCACATAAGACTTGGCAATTAAATGGTTTACTACAAAGGTTTCATAGTTATTAGGTTCATTTATATTTATTTGAAAAATTACCCTCTTTGTTGTTACAATCCATCATAATTAAACATACAAAGAACAAGTAATTCAAAAAATAAATAAACACTTAATAACACGTATATGATCATTAGCAATATCATATAGCCACATGCAAACCTTTTTGATAAATCTTATTAATTATCTATGTGAATTTCAATGTATCTAATCAATAAAACTCCCATTGGTTTTCGAGCTCATTGTACCCAATGGACCACAGACGCCAAATAAATTTGGCCGCGTAAGTTTTGATCAATTAGATACCACATTGCACATAACCAATTTTAATTAATATATTAGGGTCTTCCCTAATTTAAGATCTATCTTAAAATCATGTGGCACATTGACAACAAATCATTCCATGACAAAATATGCAAGATTTTGTCATGGATCCCATATAGCACTTAAAATCATGTTACACATATTTACAAGCCTATATAGTACGCAATCTAATTAATTAATTAATGACATCACATAAGGTACTCATTAATTAATCCCTAAAAATTGCATGCAATCCTAGGGTTTTCTACAAGTTTTCTACAAAAACTAAAACCCTAAATTTTAATTATAGGGTGTCGACCCTAATTAGGGTTTTCAACAAAAAACAAACCCTAGATCATTAATTGCATGTATCTAATTAAAGATTCAATTTTTAAGGTTTTATGTAATCAATTACATGTTAAAAACCCGGCTCATGATGCCACTGTTGGAATATGTGAATCATAATAATACTATAAAAACATAAACACAAAGATCACGCAGCGGAATGGATCTACATAACATATAATTAATTAACATAAAATTAAATAGATGCGTACGTTTTGATTTCTAGAAAGAACAAGAAACCGTGCACTCCAAGAACAAGGTATAAACCCTAAAATTAGGGTTTATATGAATCGACCTACATCAATCGAATTGGGGAAAATAACACAAGCTAAAGTAAGCTTGTCCTTCGTTCTTGTACACACGTATTACTAGCGTTTCAATGTGAAAAGCTAGGTTCTTGATTCACAATAGATTAACCAATCACTTTGTAATGCTCAAGGTTACTCGCAAATCCCTTTTTAGGGGTTTCACTTGTCGACCATGAGCAAGAGAGGAGAAAAGAAGAAGTTTGGCCTTCCATTGAAATCAAGTGTACTAAGGGATGAATACATAGGGATGTATTTATAGCCTTAGGGTTGAGATCAAGTTTACAATGGTTTCCGATGTGGGATTCCATTGTTTTGCCTTAATTTTCTTCATATCCCATTAAGTGTTTATTTGTGAAATTAATAATTAATCATAACTAAATATATTAATTATTAATACATTGAAACTCATACGTAATGTGTGTAATCCCGAAGTCTCGTGTTCGAAACTGGACATACGAATATTAATTATTATCCATAAACTCTAACAGATAGAAGCCTATTCATGTCAAATTATTTCGAAGAACTTGTGATACTTGACGTGATAACTTACGATTATGTATGTTGAATACTAATGTTGAAAACTTTATATACAAATGCTGAAATAATTATTAATATCTTATTGATTCTTATGTTATTGCATGAAATCCCGTTGGTAGTGATGTAACAAAGATATTAAACACAAATGGGTATCACGTAGCAAACGGGGAAAAGGGTGCCCTGATAAATCCTGCCGATGACCAGGCGGCTTTGATGTTAAATTTACTTATCGGGTTCGGGGATGGGGAGGCCACCCTGTTGCCGCTCCTACTCACGATTGTAACTATCAGCTATAACCATTTGATCGACATGGCACCACATCGTGAAGTGCTTAGGCTCAAAATATGCTCGTAGTGATACGAATTATAAAATATGTTTGAATTAAAATATCTCATTCCGATTATAAATATATAAAGTTAAGATATAATCAAAAACAGGAAATCTTTAAGAATATTATAATATCAAACCTAGTATTATTTTATGTTATCAACAATTTACTCAAAAGATTACGACAAATGGAATGTGTCGATAAAAGTTATAATATTGACACCTTTTGGTGGGTAATATACCAATATTACGAGATTACGACATATTCGAGATTATCAATTACATAAATTTGGATTACTCTCGATCCATGATTTGGCTAGTTTCCTTTTCATGTTGACGTTTTTTGGATTTTACGTGCTAGATAGTTTGTGTGCTACACGGATCCTTGTTCATTTTTTTAATTTAACTTCAATCAGACAAATAAACGGAGATGAATGCTTAAATGAACGAATTTTATTGTTCATGTTCGTTTATTTAATAAAACGAGAGTAAAATGTTATTCACTTAACGTTCAGTTTGTTTGAAGGCTTAATTTTGATTATCATTTTACCCTTTCAAAGGCGTACAAGTAGGACAAGTAGTTTATTGCTGTGTTTTGGATCCATTTTAGTAGTTTTGAAACCACTGGGCCTTGGGTTAGGTTTTGATTTTAAGGGTGAAAAAGGCCCATTTTCTTTACAAGGTCTAAAGCCCATAATAATTAGACACCAATTTTTCAAAGTGTAATAGTGTTATTGAAAGGATGAGAGGGGAGGTTGATGCTATGCTATAAGTGTAATAGTGTTACCAACTTACCATCGTTTGCAATTGTAGATTAACTTTTTCATAAATACGAGTTTGATTATATACGAGTGTGAGTGTATCTTATGACGACATCTAATATGTGAATGCAGATTTGTGTTTATCAATATGTTTTTATAAATATTTATTTTATTGGATGAAATTTAAAAGAGTTTAACTAAACTTAAGTTAATTTTGGCTTTTATGGACTAATAAGAATGGATAACTTTGCTACATAAGGAGAATAGTCACTCCAATTACCTAATTGACTTTTTCAACCTTATTTTTTTACTTTTTTAAAGTTTCTAGTCATATAAGAGATTGTACCCTTATAAATATTTGTATATGGCCCATCTTGTATAGCTTGTAGGGCTTGTATAATACATAACAACAATCTAAAACGAAAAATACTCTTTATATAGTATTAAAATCTAAGTAACGCGCTCCTAAGATCACAAGCCAAAACAAAATAATGACTTAATTCGTGGGAGTTACCATTGGAATGATTAATTGTATGGACTGACTAGAACAGTTTAGATACAATATAAATAATAATACAACGGGTTAAGCCACTCAATAACAATAAAATGGGCCTAGATAGATAATACTAAGTCACTAACAATAATAATCCATCAACAGCCCCCGCAGTTGGAGTGAGAGAGGAGCGAACACTCAAATTGGAAGGAAGCTCATCAAACAATGCATTATAAAGGCCCTTAGTAAAAATGTCAGCATATTGATAACAAGATGGAACATGAAGCACTCGAACATGTCCTGTAGCAACCAAATCACGAACAAAATGAATGTCAATCTCGATATTATTCGTACGCTGATGCTGAACAGGATTAGAGGACAAATACACCGCACTAACATTATTGCAATATACCAAAGTAGCGGAAAGCAAAGGCGTATGAAGCTCGCGTAACAGGTTCCTCAATCAACAAGCCTCAGCAACCGCATTAGTATCACAACGATACTCAGCATCAACACTATATCGAGAAAGCGTCACTTGACACGACGCTTAAAAGACTAAGAGAGTAAGTTGATGCCAAGGAAAACACAATAATCAGACGTCGATTTGTGGGTCATAGGCCAACCAGGCCAGTCTGCATCCGAGTATGCTACTTAAGACATAATAGACGAGGAGTATAACTGTAATCCATAATCCAAATAACCACGAACATACCTCAAAATCCGCTCGAGAGCAGAAATATGAGGCTCCCTCAGCTCATGCATATATAGACAAACCTGCTCCACAACATAAGAGATATTAGGATGAGCAAAAGTAAGATACTGAAGCGTACCCGCAAGATTCCGATATAAAGTCGGATCAAATACCTGAATAGTAATCACTTGGAACAACGATTTTGTGTCAGGCTTACGAACTTATTCAAACTTTAAAAAGATTGTAAGCTAATTGTTTCTTACAAAATATTTACAATTGGTATGGGGTTTGCATGTTAAAGATAATGATAAGTGGGTTTATGATCCTGCTCAAGGTTACAAAAATCGTGAATCGGTAGTCAGGCGGTCGACCTCTTTGTAGCTGGTAATCATGTATGCGGGATTAATCAGTGATTAATCAAATTGGCATTTTTGACAATTTTTGGGTATTCCCGACAAGATTTTCCTTAAAAAAAAATAAAAAAAAAAAAAAAACAAAAAAGAAAAAAAACAACATTTTGTAATAGATATAAACGGCGACTATAAGTGATTAAAACTGGTTTACGGTGAGTTTTGAGTATTTCCGGCAAGATTTGCAAGTTTTCGGCAAGTTTGACCATCGTTGACAGTCGTTGACCACCATTGACCAGGGTTGACCGATTTGTTATTACACAATCGGAAAGGTTGGTGGCCCAGTAACGCCTAGGTAGCGATTAATCGATCTTGTAGGCCTTTTTTTACAACACTTATCTAACCGTTGGGGTGTTTGTTTAAAAAGGAAAAAAAAGTTAAATGTCAATAAACTTATCTTAAAAATATCCCGATACTTCTTCATTTTTATACACACTTTCAACCGCAATCTTTATATACTCACTTTAACTTCTCAACTCAAACAAATGAATTTCGATCAAATTTTTTTACGGATACAAATGAGAAAGTCGAAGTTAATAGTTTAACCTTAGAGTTTTTAAAAGACGTCGGTTTGCTTATTCAGGCTTCCACTGTTTGAATCCCAAAAATCCCACGAGCTTCGGTAGATTGAGATCATTACGATGCTCATGATCGTCTAGTGGCGGCTTACTTTGGTGAAAACCAAATGTATGACACACGTACATTCTGTAAGCGGTTCCGAATGACTCGATCACTTTTCACAAGCATTATTCGGGAAATGACTAATAATGTGTCGTATTTTCATCAAGGTGTTGATTGTATGGGAAAAGTTGGCATTTACCCGTTGATGAAGTGTACGTCTAAAATTCATCAATTAGTTTACGACACCGTTCCTAATGCTTTAGACGAATATCTGCAAATTGGTGATAAAAGAAAATGCCATCTCTCCTGACTTTTATACGGAGGAGAAACATCGTGAAGATGATCTCGTACGAGCACACAAGATGATGTGTTCCAAGTTATTAGATATATGCACTGCCAGCAAACTCATCTAAGTCTTAAAGCCGGTTTAGTGGAACACATTTGGTGTCGAACAAAAGAACGCTAATTTTATTGTAATGTTTTTTTTTTTAATTTTATTTGAATTATTTTGTAATGTTTTTTTAATTATTAATGAAACTTTAACTTAAAAAAAAAAAAAAAAAAAAAAAAAAAAAAAAAAAAAAGTTAGGTAACCCGTAAAGTTATCATTATGAGTACTTGGTCATGTGGGTGAGGCATTGGTCCAGTGGGTGGGGCTTTCTTTCTTGAGTCAATAGACTCGGGTTCGAATCCCATCCCTGGCACTTTGCTCTCATATAGGTACCCACCTCCGCAAAACCTATGGGCTCACCGGAGAGACTTTGTGGATAAGAGCTCAAGAGTCCGAGAGTCTCGGCTCACTCCAGTTGGTGCCCCACTAGGCCAGGAGAGTTGCCCAGAGCTATTCCTTGTGGGGTGGACAAGGATGGACAATGGCTGGTGCCAAAAGGCACCCGGGATCAGGGTGTCTCTGCCAATCTACACCTTTTTATGGATTTGGTCATGTGTTTGATTTTAGAGAAAGAAGTTGAAGGGACGCTGAGTCTGGTCATGCGTTTGGTCAACATTAATATTAGTCTTAGTGGTGAATAGGCAAACAAGTTTATTTGTGACTTCAGCTAAATAAAAGGAGTGACAAATGGATATAATTAAGGGCCCATCATGCATACCATGTAGGGTTTGGCCCGTTGAGAAGGTTCGTGGTACAATTCCTTATATATAGTAACGAACAACAACGATACTGATTGAAAAATATTCTCTCAATATCATATCATAACCTAAGTTACGTCCCCCTAAAATCACAACCCTAGCCGTCACTTCAATCGCCAAAACAAAACAATGGCTACTGATTTGACTTCATGGGAGTTACCTTACAAAGTCGCTAACATCAAAGATCGTATACCATTCGTTCTTGATCTCGACGAGTTAAAATGCCCTGCATGGCGTGTATGTTTTAAAACTCATTGCGTTGGCTATGGTGTTCTTGGGCACATTGATGGCACTTCGATCCCAGAAGGACCCAACGATAAAAATTGGGAGCAAATTGACGTTGTTGTCAAGTTGTGGATTTATAACTCAATTAGCGAGCCGCTCCTAGTAAGTATCCTCGACTTCAAGAAAGATGTCACTGTGAAAGATGTGTGGAAGAATATTGAAGGTCACTTTTGTACTGTCTGTTAAGTTTGTGGACAAATATTAAATGTGTATATCTAGAATCGAACTCAAGACCACGGGATTGCACACATTACGTATGAGGAATTAATGGATAATAATTAATATATAAACCGTTATGTATTTAATTATTAAAACACAAAAATAACGACTAACAGACGTTAAGTAGTTAACAGGAATTAACTAACGACCGTTAGGGAATAAGAGAAGGACTATAGATGAAATTAGAGGAACAAGAAGATTCCAGAATCCCTTGGGATTGCTTGAGCCGAGGCAATGGGCTAGGGTAACCCATTCCCTTGCCAACCTGTTCTCCAAGATTTGCACTCTATAAATACAAGGCTAGGGGTTATTCATTCTTTACTTCTTGTGCACTTGCTATAACCCTAAAACCCTTTTCTTCTTCTCTTTCTTGTGGCCGATCAGGGTCGATCGACTTGTTTTTTGATAAACAAAATTGTTTGGTTTATTTTGTGTTTTCAAGATCTAGCAATCTCATTAATTCGGTTATAGTACGTGTGTAAAAGATTGTGGTATTAACTCACTATAGTTAATAATCTTGTATTGAGATACAAAATGGTAAGGGGTATCTCGTTAATCCATTCTTGATATTAAAGAAGAAGATTTGAAGTTTGATTCTTGTTGTGCTAGAATCAAAAGGTACGTTTTCTTTATGTTTCGGTTAATTCTTTATATTTTAAAATAGATCCTACGCTTCCGCATATGTAATATGATTACTTGATTAATATATATGAACTAGTCATGATTATTAAATTCTAACAGTGCCATCACGAGCCGTTTTAGCATGTAATTAAATTAGCGAAACACATAAAAAATGAATCTTGGATTAGGTTTTCATGTTTGTCCATTTTTTAGGGTTTAAAAAAATCGAAACCCTAATTTTTTAGGGGGGGGGGGGCGATGCCCTTTATAATTAAAAATTAGTTTTGTAGTTTTGAAACCCTAAAATTGTAACATGTTTATGTGGTTAAAGTTGCGTTCCTTGTGACTTGCATTAATCCATGATGAAACATGCATGTTTATCATGGATTAGGGTTTGATATGAATGACACATGTAATTATGATAGATCTAAAATTAAGGAAGACCTCAATTAATTATATTAATGAATCTATTATATGCTATTTGGTATATGTTTGCTAAGACTAACGCAATCGATACGTCGATGCATGTGGCTCACCTACCATTGTAGGTGATAGTCTTAGTTAAATATATGCATATTGAAACATAGAAAGATTATTAATAGGTTTTATCAAAAAGTTTGCATGTGGCTAATTGATACATAAATTAATTGTTAAGATTATGTGTACTTATTTAGTTGTTTATTTTTATTAATTACTTGTTTTTTGTTTAAATTATATGACACGTTGTAAGCAAAAAGTGTAATTTTCAAATAGAAAATAAATGGACTAAATAACTATGAAACTTGTTGTAATAAATTATAGATCTTGCAAAGTCTTATGTGCCGATAGTGGTTCACTTCGCACGGTAATTTGCTCCTAGGCGAGACTAGCAATATTATAGTTTTTTACATGTTTTTAAGACATAAAATCATAAACTTTTAATTGAGTGATGAGTTTTGTACCAATAGTGTGAACGGCTCACCCAGTTTTGACAAACTATAAGAGGGGTATAAGGAGGATTAACATTAAATTGTCAAACCGAAAGAGACGCGTTTTTAATTGGCATTTAGTGCTGACGTTTGTCTCTCCGCTCCTTTGTGCGTCAAATTGGAGCTACCAAGTAAGCTATTTTATATACAAAATCATCTTAAGGGTGAATTGACCTCAATTCCACGTGCCACTTTGTGGTAATTATCCTAATAACTTGGGTCTTTTGACTCATGCAGCAGTAAGATATAGTGGGCGATAATCATCAGGTGCTTCTTCTCCCGCCACTCCTCAGTGGTTGGCGAGATATGATAACGTTCTTCCGTTGACTAAAAGACAACTGGTTAAATTCCTTCGCAAAGCCAACGAGGGTCTTTACACTGAACTCACGGAAGAACAATGGAATCAGCACACTGAAGTGGCAGCCTCCTATGCCGACTTCAGGGCTTCTGTTGAAGAATCTCAGGAGAAAGTACTTCAGGTCACCAAACTTACTGACAAACAACTCGGCGACCTGAGAGAGACCATTGATGAAATAGGCACTGAACAACACAAGGAACTCTCCAACATTCTTAAGGGTCTTGAATCTGTTCAGGAACAACTTGGAGATGATCCCATCCTGATCAAAAGACTGCATGAGTACATGGATACCCAAAAGTTCACCTCTAATTCCATCATTGAGCTTCTCAAGCTTGTTCAGGGGGTGGATTTCAAATCTATCAGGTCGCAGCAAGATTCTATTCATCAGGCAGTCACTGATACCAAGGGGCACCTGGAAAGGATATCCTCAGCCTTTGATCAGCTCTCAACAAAATATAATGAGCTGATCGACCACTATACCTCTCATGTCACTGAACTTACCACGACCCAAAAGGCAATAGCGGCTAAAATTACCACCCTGAAGAATGAGTCATCAGAAACTAAAAAGATGGTCTCCAGTATCCTCACCATTCTTCAGGCCTCTCAAGTAGCTCCTCCTCCTCAGTCAGCAGGTACATCCACTAAAGTTCCAATACCTGCTGAAGGGGAGAAAATCGATGAACCTATTCCTGATCCTTCATCTGCTATCGTGGTTGTCCCTGAAACTTCCACCAGTCAACCCCCTCCCATTGACAAAGGGAAGGGAATCATGGTGACTGAAACAAGCACTCCTCCTGAAGCACACTTGGTTAAGGCCACAAATGAAAGACGTGCAGATCCTGATGCACCCTTTTACGTTGATTTGGAAGGAGGGAAAAGGGTCTTTGGGACTCCTGATGAAATAGCTGAAATCTTGCATCAAGAAGATCTCAGGAAGGCCCAAGAAAAAGAACAGCAACTCAACAGACCAGTAATTGTTGAGGTTGCTAAAGAAGTGATCAAGGAGTCTGAGAAAAAGGACATTCAGGGGAATGAATTCATCAGGCTACAAGCTGAACTTCTTCAAGAACACAACAAATAAGCCAAACTAAAAGAAGAAAGGAGGCAAAGAACCTATGAGAGGTATGTGTGGCACATGACCAAGACTAAAGGAGAGGGCACAATCACTGACATAACCATTCACCCCACCAAGCCCATAAGCATAACGGTTCACAGGGGACCAAGGAAGTCTGAGGTTAATCAGCCCATTAAATTCTCAGACTTTGGGCTAAGGGAATGGGATATGATGATGCCCATCCTGAGGAAGAAGACACAAAGCAAGATAGCCCCATCTCTTATCAAGTCCCTGAACGCAAAATATGAAGAACTTGAAAGGGTAGCTAAGAGTCTTGGGATTGATCATGAGAAGGCGCTTGCTTCTCAGGGACTGGCAATCCCTGAACCTACTCAGAAGTCCGGAAGGAAGAGAGAAGCAGTGAATCAGGAACCTGAACAATATATAGCTGCTTTGCACTGCAACAGGATTCCCCCTGAGGGAGTTAAGTTCATTCCTAACCGTGTCATCAAGAAGCCTGAGTATGGTATCTTCTTCATTGATGAATTTGCACAGCCAGCCTTCCAAAGAGTAAGTGACATTGATCTGGTGGAAACGACAACTCTCCTCCCCTACAAACTGATGGCACTTAGAGTAAAGAGTCCTGAGAACGAGGAGTTTGTCAAGCTGCTGGACATGACGATGAATGAAAGACGTGACAAGGAGGTGTTAGTGTCTAAGAAGGCGAAACTTGAACTCATGGGTTATGTACAAGAACCCTGAGTATTTTGTACTTAGTTAGTTAGGACTTGTAATGATATTAATAAGATGATGTTTTTATTATTTTAGTGTCCTTGTTTACTTTCTAGTACTTTCAGTATGAGCAGAAGTCATTAGCTCACTCATTACTGATCAGAACACTTAGGATTAATTTATATCCAAATAGGGGGAGATTGTTGGGTCCGTCAGTACCCAAGAATACTTAAAACAAGATTTGAATACAAATTAACTAAGTGTCAACTTAAACCGAGAACAATTCAAGTCACTGAGTGAACAGTCACTCAGTGAGTCATCTTCAGGATGCTTAAGGCGAATTCAAGAAGAAGGATTCACTACTCAGGTAGGCGGTACTCCCTGAGTAGGACTTAAGCCAAAGAAGAAGATGATGGTTCAGTGAGTGTTGGACAAGAACTCACTGAACCCCAGTCTCCTCAACAACATTAAGTGATTGAAGACTGAAGAACTCAACGCCTGAAAGAAAGGCGGGAAGATCTGGGAAGAGTTTAAGATAAGATCAAATCTTATCTTGTCAGGAAGAAACTTTCCCTAAGACGGCTAAAAGTCATGGAGTGTTAGACCAACCACTCCTAAAGACTTTATAGTCCATTCCCATTGGTTCTTGGAAATGACAATTACTGTTGTAATTGTCAGACACGCTTGCTTCAACAAGTTGTAGTTTTTTAATCACTTTTACTCTTTTATACTTGTGTATAAATAGGTTCAAAAGGAGAGAAGTTGAGTGTGTTTTGTACATTGAAAGCTTAGACTTTTACAAAGCAACTTCTCTCCTACAAAGAGTAACGTATCCCTGAGATAGCTCAGTGGGTCGAATTGTTACCACTCAAAGCAAAGCTTGAGTTTAGATAGGAGACACCACCATACCTTGTCTGTTCAATCCCAAGTGTTTGTTCCGCAAAACACTTGGGTAATAGATTCTTTGATTCATTTCTAATAAGAATTTAAACGTTGAAAAATACTTGTGTGTTTTTACTTTTACGTTTTCATTAATCTGTTAGAATTAATCATAACATTGTATTAGTCATAAACACGAATAGTTTAACTTTCTAGTTAACTCTAAACGTGTTAAGGGAACAACAAAATCAATTTACATGTATACGTTTATCATAAGGCTCCCATTGGTTTTCGAGCTCATTGTACCCAATGGACCACAGCACCAATTTCTTGGCCGCGTAAGTCTTATAATAAATGTATACAATAACACACATAATTGATTTCATACACGATTAATGGGGTCTTCCCCAATTTTAGGTCTTCCCTAATAACCTAATTAATTAACTTTTAGTAATTAAACTAAAACCCTAGTTAATTAATAATCGCATACACATAGCATGTAGAACATGTAACAATTAACATCAATTTTCCATGACAAAACATGCATGTTTTTGTCATGGATTCCCCATATTGCACTTATTATCATGTAACACATATAATCAAGTCAATATATATACGCATATACTCAATTAATGACATCACCATGTACTCATTAATTAACACATAAAATTTTACATGCAACCTAGGGTTTCTACAAGTTTTATCAAAACTAAAACCCTAAAAAATAATTAAAGGGTAATCGACCCATAATTAAAAAAAATAGGGTTTGTGATCCGTGCTAAAACGTATATATAAATATTATGCAACGACGGATACACGTGAATAAATACAAATCACCCTTTTGTGAAAAAGGATACTTGCAAAAACTCACGTTCGTGTGTAGTGTGAAACCAGGTAAGTGATTACCCGGATCGTTTCCCAACGAGGTATGAATGGGCAAACTGTGGAAAGTTAGGATTAGAGTGACTGATGATTAGATAAGAGATTTTGCTTTTTTTATTATATCTAATTAACAAATGAGAAATAAATATACAAAAGAAAATTAAACGCGATTTAAATAAACTAAAAACGCGTAACGGTAAATCTAAAAACGGGACTAAAAAGTGAAATCTATGAAATTAAAACCTAAAAGTGTGAAATTACTTAAAATTTATTTTAAAACTAAAATTATATTTTTTTACACTTTATATCTAATTATTATTAATTATTTATTATTTAATTACTTTTTAAACTATTTTAATTTATAATAAATACTAAATGAACAAAGAAAAATCTAAAACTTTTTCTATAAATATTTTGAAGTGAAAAGAAGCTAAGAAAGTTATAAAAATGAAAATTGCTTAATTAAAATTTTAAAAAGATAAAATCTATTAAATAGAAGCTATCACTTATTTTATATTTTATTTTTCTTAAGGTCTACAGATATGATTATATTTTTCCTAGGTTCTACTTAATAAAAGAAAATTTTGAAAATTAAAATTATATTTTTCTGATTATTATTCTATTTATTATGATTTAATTACTATTATAAACTAATTAAAAAGATTAAAAATATCAAATGACTTAGGAAAAATCTGAAAAATTCAGGATAAGTCTAAATTAATATTCTTAATATAGGAAAATTAAAATCAAAAGTATACTAAACCCTAATAAGCAGATGGGCAGATAAGCAGTTTGGGAATAAGCCTAAAAATAAGCTAATAAGCTCAAAAATTTACCAAAGGCTCAGGACAAGTTTAATACACTAAATTAAGCATAAAACGACTGATAAGCATAAATAAGCACAAGAAATTAAGCTGATAAGCACATGGGCAGCTTAACAAACTAGGGCAGAAATGATAGAAAAATGCCCAACTAGCAGAGCAAATTAAGCAATTAAAATAAGCAGATAAGTGGAATATTATGGGGGCAAAAGATAGCTAGTACTACTGGGTATACAAAAATGCAAAAAGCCCTAAATCTAACACCCCAATTGAACCCTAATTCTACACAAGTTCAAATGCTCTAAGAAAAGCAAATCTGAATCAGCAGAATCAGTGAAAATGGGGGAATATTGCAGACCTTATTTAAGCTATGAAATAAGCTCTAATGTGGAATACCAGATACTATTCTAAAAACTAGCTATGTGAACTACTTGCAACCCAAAAATCAGGTCCTCAGCTTAATTGGATAAGCCACAATCAAGCAGCTTATTGGGCTGCTGATCAGCTCAGTATATACTGAGTCTGCTGATGGTGAAGTTTTGTGCAGACTGCTCAAATCAAAAGGAGACTTAAACTACTCTATTGGTTACTCTATTATGAACTTAGAGGACTTAGAAAATGCCAAGGTAAAGGCCAAAATAAGCTTCTAGCTTATATAAGCTTATATGGTCTCTATGATGGCTGAAAATCCCATAGGCAATAAAAAAGTGCTAAATCTATCTATATTGCTTACTGAGATTTAGAAACAGCTTATAAGGACTATATTAAGCTGGATCAAAGTTGAGAAAATGGTCAATGCACAGTAATGGCTAGTTTGACTAGTTTGACTGCTAAAACCAAACACCCCTTAAAGGTGTTCTGTTTTGGATTTTCAAAGGAAAATATGATTTTAAGCTAAGAATCTTACTGAACTAAATTTAACTAACTTATTTATGAACTAATTAATAATTAAAAACTGAAAAGAGCTTATTACTAAGCAGTTACTAGATTAAGCTAATTATGGCTTTTTAAGTGTTATGTAAGCAAAATAAAGAAAATACTATTTAACTACTGAAGAAACAGATGGAATACACTTATAAACTATTTAATAAGCAGAAAATACTCAAATAAGCTATAGATAAGCACTAATACAGTGATATGGAAAATTATGCAAAAAATGGAGAAAATTACTTATAACTGAATGGTTAAGAAACAGGATAGCACTAGATCAGAACTGAGCTTGGTTTGTCACTTACCAAGTTTAGACCCCATTCCAGCTTAATCACAACTGCTTATCCCACCAAATTGCTTATTATGAGCTACTTTGACTTTGTTTGACTTTTCTCATTTTTCTTGAATTAGAACAGATTATCACTATATAAACTTACAAAAAGCTATGAAAAGCTTTCATAAGCTTATAGCAAGGGTGTTTAAAGCTTTTGATTGGTTCTTAATAACTGAACAATTTTAATACGAATTACAGGAAACATGAAAACTTTGAAATATCATAACACTTGGAATAATTACAATACAGAAGTACAAGATGACTTGAAACAACTTGAATTAACAATAACAACTTAACTTGAAACTAGATTTAAGCATTAACTACTTTCTACACTACTGGTGGTCTTAAACTACTGACAATTATTTCTTCTGGCCTTCTTTTCTTTATATAGCAATCCCAAAAGCTTCCTTGATCAAATCCGAGTTAATCCCACCATTGAAATAGTTGTAATTCAATCTTGGTCGTTAATTGCCATTTTGGCGGGAAAAGGTCAAGTGGGATTTTTAGCTTCTTCTGAGCAAGTGGGGGTGTAAGAAGGTGAAGTATTCTCATTGGAGGAGGGGGTGGTGGATTGTCAGGGATTAGAGGTGGTATTGCAGAGAAACGGTGGGTGTGGTGGTATTGTTTTGGCGGGTCAGTGGGTTGAAGAAGACAAGTTTGACTTGAGTCAAACTTGTCTTAGCTAAGGGTAAAAATAGGTGGGCCGGGTTATTTGTTTTGTGGATTGGGCTTGATAGCTGGGTTTAGTATTAAGGGGTTGGGTTTTATTTTTGGGTTAAGGGTATTAAGTTTGATCCGGTTTAGTGTTTAGAGTTTTAGGGACCAATTGTGTAACATTTGGATTTTTGAGGGGGCTGGGTTGTAAGTTTCCAAAAGTTATCAAAGGGGCTAAATTGTAACATGTGAATAGTACAAGGGTATTATTTGATAAATTATATTTTTTAAATACCCGAGGACTAAATTTGCCAATTTTGAAACTTGAGGGGTAAAAGTTGCCATTTTTAGAAAACTTTCATCCAGGGACTAAAAGTGAACATGTTTGATATCCCAAGGACTAAAGTTGACTTTTCTTTCATTTTAAACCTTCAGGAACTAATTCTGCCAATTTGTGAAACTTCAGGGACTGAAAATGACAATTTTGTGAACTTTGCATGTTTTTCACTTGTTTTCAATCTTTTTGTTCCTGAATCATATAAAAAACACATTTTATGATATTTTCTGTATTTTGAAGCATATCTGCTTGTTTTTAAATGTTTTTGCAGATAAAATGTGACAGAAATGATGAGTATTTAGACACTCATCAGTTTGCATAATATAAAACCCTAGAACACCTATTGCATGTATCTAATCATCAAGATTCAATTTTATGCGTTTTTAGTAATTAATTACAATGTATAAACGGGCTCTTGATGCCACTGTTGGAAAATATGAATCATAAAACTATAAACATATAACCAAGAACATCAAAGCATATAGCAGCGGAATAAGGATCTATATACATGTAATTAATTAACTAAAAATAAAAGTAATGCGTACCTTTGTAGTTTCTAGCCAAACAAGAAACCGAGTGATCAAGAACAAGATAAACCCTAGGTTAGGGTTTAAAGATGGATCGACTAGGGTATAGTCGAATGGGGAAAATAACTTCAAGCTAAAGCAAGCTTGATCTCCGTTCTTGTACACACGTATTACTAGCGTCTCAATGTGAAAAGCTAGGTTCTAATTCACAAACACAACCCTAACTTGTATTGTTAGCAAAATCGATCCACCCAAGGAGTTTGGGAGATGAAACCGATCGGCCACAAGGAGAGGGAGGAGAAGAGAGATTTAGGGTTTGCTTGGAATTATGATTAGGGAATTACAAATACAAGGGGTTTGTATTTATAGGCACCCTAAATCTTTTCCTCCAAGTTAGGGCAACCAATCCCACCTCCATATGGATGGATCGGCCGAATAAGCTAGCCCAAGGGATTTCTAGAATCTTCTTGGCTAGTTATTTCATTATTAGTCCCTCAAGTTAATATTTAACGTCCGTTATCCAAACTCCGTTAAATACTAACGACCGTTAAGTGTTTGTTTGTGAAATGAATAATTAAATCATAAATCATTATATTAATTATTCAAACATTGAGACTCATACGTAATGTGTGCAATCCCGAAGTCTCTTGTTCGAAACTGGTCATACGTATATTAATTTATATCCATTAACTCTAACAAAGTATGGATGCTAGAAGGTTATTGGTTATGTTTTAGAGATTAGTCGTAGTTACTGAGCTTCAATCAAAGTTGAACCCTCGATGGTCTTTTAATGGTTTGTAAATGAGTCGTCAAGTGTTAAAGTATTTGTAGTTTTCAAAGTAAAGTATGTCGGAGTCTTTGTTATAGTATGCGTTAAAGTGTATGTAGAATGGATCAAAATGAGTGTGTGGAAAACTAGAAGGGGGGGGGGTTGAATAGTTTTATGTCCTTTTAAATTTTATTGTGAAAACTTTGTTTACTTTTTAAAACTTAGATTCGAATTTATGTGATCTCAACTCCTTGAACAATATGAACAATATGTATATAAGTAAATATAAATAAGTAATGCAAGTAAGGTAATAAAATGAAATGAAAGTTAGAGATGGAAAGATCTAACCGAGAGACAAGAGATTTATAGTGGTTCGGCTACAAGGATACCTTCCTTGCCCTACTCCACTCCCCGAGCACCTAACTCGAGAGTTTTCTTCACTATGTCAACAAGCTCCCTTATGGCGGAGAAAACCTTACACAACTTTAGCTTACACCGGCTTAACGACACAAAGCTAGATGTCGAGTTCTAATCGTAGCTAGAACCAATCTCACAACTTAAACACGACTTAATCACACCTTCTTCTTCACGACTTCTTCACGACTTCTTCACAACTTCTTCACGACTTCTTCACGACACTTCACAACTAAGTACAACCTATGTACACTTCTACTTCTTCACACCTTCACTACTTACACACCTTAACAACACAACTTCTCTACTTACACACTAACCTATCCCAAACAATTATACACACAACTATCTAACAATAATACACAACTTATATACAAATGTATGATGACACAAACAACTTAGGTATCTAAGTTGCAATACTTCTTCTCTAGTTGTTGAAGGAGTATTCTTCTTTTGCACTTGAATGGAGGAAGCTTGGATCACTTAGAAACCAAAGCTTAAGATTATATGATCAAAGGGTTTTTGAAGATATGAAATGTGATTAAAAACAGAAAGTTTCAGTTTGCAAAAGGTGAGTAAAAGTCCAGGGGAAGGCTGATATTTATAGGAGAAAAATCTGGACAGCTGGAGCCTACTGGAGCGTGGCCGGCCCCCTTAAATAGGGGGGCGGTCCCCTTAATTTTAAGGGGGCCGCCTAGCAAAATTAAGGGGGCCGCCCCTGCTGAACGTTGGCCAGTTTTGTCCTTTTGTGGGGAAGATTTTTCTGGAACATTTTAACTGATTTTGGTTAAAATTTTGAATTCATATTTTTATAAAAGATTAAACATCTTTATTTATTACCAAAAATGTTTTTCTAAAAGATATAAAATGTTTTTGACATTTTATAAAAAACCTAGTGTTTAAGAAAATGTTCGTTTGATCATATAATGCATTAAGCACTTGTTTATTCATACCTTAAGTGATTAAGTTGTAGAAGTAAATATTTACAACTAAATACTTGTTTATTTGATAAGTTTATGTTTAATGAGTTTATATTTTGTGATCATTAAAACATAGAGATATGAATAATGTTTTTAGGCATTATTTATGTCTACAATCTCCCCCTTTTTGATGATTACAAAACTTAAACTTATTAAATCCAAAAATTTATTTTTGGACAAGTATTTAGTGAGTTTATATTCACTTCTCCCCCTTTTTGTAGAATGAAAAAGGTTATGCCGACAAATTTTAGAAACTAAGTTTGTCGGGACGAGAACTCCCCCTTGATGTTTACTCCCCCTCGTTCGAGGGCACCAAGGAGACGAGCTATAGAAATCTTGGCTGCAAAAACAAGTTAGGAGACACAAGATACATATACATAGCAAAAATATTTAGAACAACCAACTAATATATTTATGCATTCAAGATGATCATATATATCATCATTGCATTACATAAAATACTTGAAACATAATGATTACAACATAACTAGAAATACTAATGGTCCTCATATTGCCAAAGAGAGAGATTGGACTTGCTTGCGACACAAAAGGGTGAGGGATTTTATTTTGAGGCGGAAAGCATATTGATGGGTTTTAGTTATGTGATGGTGAGGGAAATGGAGCGGATCCATTGATGTTATATCGTTGTAGTGGATGAATGGGATGAGGACGAGTGAGTAGATATTCGATCCAAGAAATATCTTCACTTAAGTGGAGGATTTGTTTTTGAAGGAAGATGCAACAAGGGCAATAGTGGGTGTGGTTTGTAACTTGATCCAAGTTAAGAGAGTGGGGTAGGCAATTTGAGTAAGGTGAGGATGGAGGTTGTCCCTTGTTGCGTTGTGTGAGGTGCATAGCAAGGAGATCACTAAGATCATGGATTTGGTTAATCTCTTCATGAAGCTTTTGCCTTTCATGAATGGGGATTTGGTTATTTGGTGGAAATGGATGGTATTGGGGTGAAAGGTTTGATGTTTGACCAAGGTGATGAGGGTTTTCAAGGATTCCATTGAAGTTGGTTTGATGTTTAGGGGAGTAGTTTGGAATGAATGTGGATGTTTGGCCAAAATGGTAGGGTTTGTGAAATGGTTCAATGGAATGAGGTTGTGATCTTGGAGAGTAGTTGGGGATGAATGATGATGGAGGTGTTGGTTTTCTAGTTGTGATGGGCTTGTGGTGAGGGTGAGGTTTTCTTTTCCACCCGGGTTTTAAGGTCATCCTTGCTAGCTTTGAGGTTTTTGATTTTGGGTTGATAGGAGAAGACATGATGGGATGATTGAATGTGGTGAGATATGGGGTTATTTATAGTGGATGATTTGTGTTGTTTAGGAATGGATAGGCTTGTTGGGTGATTAGGACAAAATGTGTTTGTGAATTTGGGGAAGTATAGGATCAAATGGGCTAAAAAGAAGAAAAAGATTCTGTGAACCCGTCCAGCAGATGGCCGGTCCCCTTAATTATGGGCGGTCCCCTTAATAATTAAGGGGGCCGCCTTATGAATTAAGGGGGCCGCCCATCTGGTACCTTTCTGGGTTCCAGAAATGGGTTTTTCTGCAGAAAAAGGTGAGGATGGCTATGTTTTGAGCTTCTGGTTTTAGGCAAGTCCCACTCTTTGAGGCAATAGAGAAACATATTAAGCATGTATGGCATATAAGATAAATAAATAAGCAAGCAATAATTAATATCTAGCAATTTAGAGAATTAAGGAACCTAATCATCTAAGGCAAGGGTAATGAAGCAAAGGCACTAGAAACTAATGGGGAATAGGTGATGGAACAATTGTGAGGATGTGATTAATAAGCTTGTTCTAGTGTGTGCCTATATGCAACAAATGTGGAGATGTGATTGTTTCGACTCCTAAATGCAAAAATTTCCTAAGAAACAATCCAAGGTCTCCTTGATTTGATTTTGCTCAATATATGAATATCAAAGATGTATATATTAGATTATATACTTTGACAATTCATGTGAGATCTTTATGCATGAAAAAAAAATGTTTTTAGCATTATTCAACAATGTAAGGAAAATGGTTTTCATGTGTTGTCCTAGATGTGAGAATGATTTGTAGAAAATAGATTGGGTTTTGTTTACAAATATGTTTATGAAAAAAAAAATATCCCAATCTTTTATTTTGTGCAAAACAGATTCCTAGACTCAGATGAGAGGAAACAGAAAAAAAATGTTACAGACAAATGGCCGGTCCCCTTAATGACAAGCCGGTCCCTTTAATAATTAAGGGGACCGCCTTTATAACATTAAGGGGTCCGCCCATCTGGAAAAAAAATGTACCAAAGATGCAGAAAATTCAGTCAATTTGTTCCATCATTCCTAGGCCTAAACGTAAGTGGTTAAAGAGTTCACGCTTAAGGGGCTTAGTGAATATGTCTGCTAAGTTATATTCCGATGCAACCTTTTCTATAGATATGTTTCCTTTTTGAACGTTATCGCGGAGGAAGTGGTGGCGTATTTCTATATGTTTAGTCCTAGAGTGTTGAACGGGATTCTTACTTAAATCTATAGCACCTTTGTTATCACACATAATTGGGACATCATCTAACCTAATGCCATAGTCTACGAGAGCTTGTTTCATCCATAGTGCTTGTTGACATGCCTTTTCTGCCCTTACATATTCGGCTTCTGTGGTAGAAATAGCAAGAGTGGTTTGCTTCTTCGAGAACCAAGATGTTAGACAACATCCCATTAACGTGCAAATTCCGCTAGTGCTTTTTCTATCTACGTAGTCTCCCGCATGATCCGAATCCGCATAGACGATGGTTTCTATGCCGGAACCCTTAGGATACCATAATCCTAAGTGTATAGTGCCTTTAATGTATTGGAAGATACGCTTAACCGCTTCTAGGTGAGAGGTTTTGGGATCCTCTTGAAAGCGAGCACAAAGGCAGACACTAAACATGATATCCGGTCTACTTGCCGTTAAGTATAGTAAACTACCTATCATTCCTCTATACTTAGTGTTTTCTACGCACTCACCCTCTTCATCTCTTGTGAGTTTTACTTCCGTAGACATCGGTGTTTTCATGGGCTTAGCGTCTTCTAATCCAAATTTCTTAAGCATTTCCTTAATGTACTTAGATTGATTAAAAAATATTCCATCTTCTAATTGTTTTATTTGTAATCCTAGGAAGAAATTAAGTTCACCCATCATACTCATCTCAAACTCATCATGCATGATTTTGGCGAATTCATCACACATATCCTGACAAGTCGATCCGAATATAATGTCGTCGACATATATTTGGACAATGATGAGATTTGGGCTTTTCTTTTTCGTGAAAAGAGTGTTATCTACCATTCCCATGGAATAATCATGTTTAATAAGAAATACCTTTAATCGATCATACCAAGCCTTGGGAGCTTGTTTGAGTCCATATAAAGCTTTCTTGAGTTTATAAACATAATCAGGTTTTGCGAAGTCAATGAATCCTGGAGGTTGTGCCACGTATACCTCCTCATTGATAAAACCATTAAGGAATGCATTTTTCACGTCCATTTGAAATAACTTAATATCTAGGGCGCATGCATAGGCAAGTAGTATTCTTATAGATTCTAATCTAGCTACGGGGGCATAAGTTTCGTCATAATCTATTCCTTCTTGTTGATTATATCCTTGGGCAACTAACCTAGCTTTGTTCCTAGTAACTATTCCATTTTCATCTAACTTATTTCTATAAACCCACTTAGTTCCTATGATGGTCATGTTCATGGGATTTGGGACTAGTTCCAAAACGTCATTAGTTTTAAATTGATTTAGTTCTTCTTGCATAGCCATAACCCAACTTTCATCTTTTAACGCCTCATTTATATTTTTAGGTTCTATAGTTGATAGGAAACAAAAGAAGTTATTTTTATCTTGAGCTTGTGATCTAAGGGTTCTTTGATTTAGGTTTCCTATTATATTATCTAACGGGTGTGATTTAGATTCCTTAACATTTACTATTTCGTTTTCACCTAATGTTATATCTTCATTATCATCGCCTAAGGGTTTAATTTTACTAACCTCAATAGCTTCTTCTTCAACTAGGTCATCATCTTCTAGGGGCAATGTCTTAGGTGGTGGTGGAGTTTCATCAAAAGTTACATTTAAGGACTCTTCTACTTTCATAGTGTGTTTATTAAGTATTATGTATGCTTTACTATTTTGTGAATACCCTAGAAAGATTCCTTCGTACGACTTAGGATCAAACTTAGTAAGGTAATCTTTTGTATTGAGAACAAAACATTTGCTCCCGAATACCCTAAAGTAATTTAGATTAGGTTTTCTACCTCTTAATAACTCATATGGGGTTTTTCCTAAAATTCGCCTAATTGAGACTCTATTTATTATATATGTTCATGTATCTACGGCATGGCACCAAAATTTTTGTGGGATAGATTGTTCATTTAGCATTGTTCTACTCATTTCTTGTAATGTTCGATTTTTTCTTTCTACTACCCCATTTGATTGTGGAGTGCGAGGAGCGGAGAAATTGTGAGATATCCCATTTAAATCACAATATTTTCCGAATTGTACTTCGTTATCAAATTCCCGACCATGGTCCGTCCTAATTGATACTATAGAACATCCTAATTTATTTTGAATCATTTTACTAAATATTTCAAACTTATTAAAGGCTTCGGTTTTATCACTTAAAAATCTAGTCCACGTGTATCGTGAATAGTCGTCTACAATTACTAAGGTATAACGATTACCTCCGTAACTCCGCACAGCGGTTGGACCAAAAAGGTCCACGTGTAATAATTCTAGGCATCTAGTAGTGGAGACTATATTCTTAGCTTTGTGACTAGCATGTGCTTGTTTTCCTATTATACATGCATCGCAAAATTGTTGGTCATATCTTAGGTTAGGCAAGTTTCTAACTAATTCTTTAGAGGCTAGGGATTGTATTTGTTGCATATTTGCGTGACCTAATCTTCTATGCCACAATGTAGAGTTTTCATCTAAAGTTGCTAGACATATTTTATCTTCCGGTTTATTTCCTAGTTTCATAACATATACGCCACCTTTCCTAACTCCTCTATCTATGACCTTTCCGTCCTTAACTATTTCGCTATCTCTACTTGTAAAAGTAACCCTACACTTATTATCGCATATTTGTCCTATACTAAGCAAGTTATATGTTAAGTTATCTACATGCTCAACATTTTCAATAGTTAGAGAGTCTTGAGAGATCGTACCTTTGCCAATGATTTTTCCACGAAAATCACTACCGAAAATGACATTACCTCCGTTGTATGCCTTGTAGGAGGAGAATAGCTTCCGATTTCCCGTCATGTGCTTCGAGCATCCACTATCCTTAATCCATTCGTCGGGCTCCAAATTTATCCCAAGACATATATCATCGGTGGCTTGAGCTACAAGGCACTTTTCGTCTTTTGCTTTGTCCACTTCATCTTTGTCGCTATCGCTCCATGTTCCACTAACAAATGCGCTTTCGTAATCATAACCCGGTGGCTTTGGACATTCGCCAATGAGATGGTTTTGGCTTCCACATCTAAAGCACTTTCTTTTCCCGTAGTTATCATTTCTATTTCTTTGTAGCGATCTTCTTTCATCTCGCGATTGTCTCGTGAATCTTCCTCGTCTCTTGAAGAATTTCTTGAATTCTCTAACGGCCATTGCATATTCTTCGTCTTCACTATCGTCACTTGAATCATCGTCATCACTAAGTTCCTTTTTGGCTTTTAGCGCGAGAGACTTGATTTGATCTTTCTTGCTCTTGACCGTTTCCGAGTCCCTCTTTATAATTTCTTCATGAACCTTCAAGTTGCCAATAAGCTCATCAAGTGATAACGTCATCAAGTTCTTTGACTCTTCAATCGCCGTGACCTTCGCGCGCCATTTCGGATGTAATGCCCTAAGAAATTTCCTTACACAATTTTTGCTAGAAAAAGTCTCATCAAGTGCTTTTAAACTTGTGATGATTGTGTTAAATTTAGCAAATGCATTATCAATAGATTCCTCTTCAGGAATTGTAAATTGTTCATATTGTTGCACAAGAAGATCTATTTTATTATCTTTGACTTGACTATTACCTAGGTGAGTGATTAGTAAATAATCCCAAATCTCTTTTGCGGTTTGACACATAAAAATTCTTTCATATTCTTTGCGTGGTAACGCGTTATAAATAACCATTTTAGCTTCATTATTTTTTGCTAGTTTCTTTTTTAAATCATCATTTTGTTTTTCAAAATGTACAATTTCATCTATTTTAGTTAGGATATTATATTGAATAGGGGGAAAATCACCATAGGTAATAACATGCCAAAGATCAAGATCCTTTGATTTCACATAAGTTTCGAATCTATTTTTCCAATAAAGAAAACCATCACTTTCAAATAGTTGTGGTCTTTGCATAGATTGCCCTTCTAAATATTTTAAAAATTCCATAGATCGTTTCAAGTTTTAAAATACAGTTAATTTTAAAAATCTTGTTTGACGTGGCTCTTGATACCAATTGTGAAAAACTAGAGGGGGGGGGGGGTTGAATAGTTTTATGTCATTTTAAATTTTATTGTGAAAACTTTGTTTACTTTTTAAAACTTAGATTCGAATTTATGTGATCTCAACTCCTTGAACAATATGAACAATATGTATATAAGTAAATATAAATAAGTAATGCAAGTAAGGTAATAAAATGAAATGAAAGTTAGAGATGGAAAGATCTAACCGAGAGACAAGAGATTTATAGTGGTTCGGCTACAAGGACACCTTCCTTGCCCTACTCCACTCCCCGAGCACCTAACTCGAGAGTTTTCTTCACTATGTCAACAAGCTCCCTTATGGCGGAGAAAACCTTACACAACTTTAGCTTACACCGGCTTAACGACACAAAGCTAGATGTCGAGTTCTAATTATAGCTAGAACCAATCTCACAACTTAAACACGACTTAATCACACCTTCTTCTTCACGACTTCTTCACGACTTATTCACGACTTCTTTACGACTTCTTCACGACACTTCACAACTAAGTACAACCTATGTACACTTCTACTTCTTCACACCTTCACTACTTACACACCTTAACAACACAACTTCTCTACTTACACACTAACCTATCCCAAACAATTATGCACACAACTATCTAACAACAATACACAACTTATATACAAATGTATGATGACACAAACAACTTAGGTATCTAAGTTGCAATACTTCTTCTCTAGTTGTTGAAGGAGTATTCTTCTTTTGCACTTGGATGAAGGAAGCTTGGATCATTTAGAAACCAAAGCTTAAGACTATATGATCAAAGGGTTTTTGAAGATATGAAATGTGATTAAAAACAGAAAGTTTCAGTGTGCAAAAGGTGAGTAAAAGTCCAGGGGAAGGCTGGTATTTATAGGAGAAAAATCTGAACAGCTGGAGCCTACTGGAGCGTGGTCGACCCCCTTAAATAGGGGGGCGGTCCTCTTAATTTTAAGAGGGCCGCCTAGTAAAATTAAGGGGGCCGCCCCTAATGAACGTTGGCCAGTTTTGTCCTTTTGTGGGAAGGTTTTTCTGGAACATTTTAACTGATTTTGGTTAAAAATTTGAATTCATATTTTTATAAAAGATTAAACATTTTTATTTATTACCAAAAATGTTTTTCTAAAAGATATAAAATGTTTTTGACATTTTATAAAAAATCTAGTGTTTAAGAAAATGTTCCTTTGATCATATAATGCATTAAGCACTTGTTTATTCATACATTAAGTGATTAAGTTGTAGAAGTGAATATTTACAACTAAATACTTGTTTATTTGCTAAGTTTATGTTTAATGAGTTTATATTTTGTGATCATTAAAACATAGAGATATGAATAATGTTTTTAGTCATTATTTATGTCAACAGAATGGGTCAAAATGAGTGTTTGGTTTATTAGCCAATTTGTACCCATTTTGGGGTCAAACGGGTCAGTTTCCGTGTAGTATGCTATAGTATGGTTTGTTAAAGTGATGTTATTATAAAAGTAAAATTGTGTCAAGCCATTTGTTTTAGTCATGTGTTATAGTGTTTGAAAGTTGGTCAAAACGGGTGTTTGGCAAACCCCGTAAGGTATGAGTTTACGGATCGTTTAGACCACAAATATTTATGGAAATGATGTATTATATTATGTTAAAGATGTTTGGAAAGTTTCGCTAATTTTCGAGTTATAGAAATTGTTTTCCGGAAAATGGGTCAAAAGTGCATAAAAGGGAATATGCAGAAAAAGGGGTGTTTGGGACAGCAAGTAGTGCAGAAAAAGAGTCATGTTCAAAAAATCATATCTTTTAAACCGTAAGTCGTTAGAGGTCGTGCCACCCGTCGTTTCGAAGGTAATTGAGTCTAGTTTCATTAAAAAATAGTCTTAAGGACTGTTTTATAATAGATTTTTGTCAGTTTGTTAAAGTGTAACAGAAGGTCCGTATAGATGAGTCTTTTTCCGCGTAAAAGTTTAAAATTTGGTCAAATCGGGCACGGGGTGTAACAGGCAAGACGCAACTTAAGTCTTAAAGTATGTTCGTTCAAATCAAACACTACATCAAGCATACTCAAGACAAAGCTCACTATGGAAACCAATTGAACAACACGAAAAACAGCCCACAACCATTTTCTTTGCGAAGTATATTCATGTTGTCTAAAGCTTTTCTTGTTGAAGTACATGCGTAGTACTCGTAATAGAAAAATCATTGACTGATATAATTCACATGGTTAGATTCATTAACCAATATCGTTTCACCAAAATAAAGGTACGCATAAGAAAAGATGTGTACGTAGTTTGCCTTGGTTTGATACTAGACACACAGCCGAAACAAACCACACAGACTAGACGCTATACAACTGAAATTGAAACAAAAACACATTGCTTGCTCTAGTACCAATTCTCAAATAAAAGTTGATCATTTCATAGAAAATAGTCGATAAAACAAACATAAAGAGCTTAAATACAGATAGCATCCAGTTTAGGACAATAATTTATACACACACAGTTCGCATAACTCTTAACATTTGAGCAACTTAAGAACTGCTCTTGAAGGGAATGGCCCTGATGACAACTTGGACACTTGGTGATACAAAGCAGCGACTGCAGCGCCAATGAAGGGACCGACCCATAATTAATACCCACTGCGAATTACACAGATTAATTAGATTATTCTTCTCATGTGATATTAATTAATGCTGGTATGTAAATAAGGTCGGAAATGATCACGTACGTGGTTGTCCCTTGTGTGGTCCTTGTAGATGATTGTGGTTCCAAGACTTCTTGCAGGGTTAATACCAGGTCCGATAATTCATTTCTAAACTCCACGGTACTTATTTTTAACTAGTTAGATTAAACACGAAAATACATATTTTTAAAGGGCTAATTACACCAAAATGTATCATAGTTGTCACTTATTTCTTTTATATGTTTCGAACAATTTTTTTGCTATTTTGTGTACTAAACTTTATTTTTTGGGCATTTTTGTTTACTTTATAATCATTTTGGCCCTCATTTTATTAACATGGGAGGGGCAAAATGGTCATAAAGTACACAAAAATGCCCAAAAAAATCAAGTTTAGTACACATAATAGCAAAAAAATTGTTCGATACATATAGAAGGGAATGATGACAACTATGATACATTTAGAGGCCATTAGCCCATTCTTAAATTCTTATCTTTGATATAGTATATAATCACTGTCCTATAAAGGGTTTTGGTGTCTATATATCAAGGAGTTAAATTTATAGTGGATACATAGCAAATTCGATTAGATGAAAATTATGCTTTATTATCGTGTCTTAAAAATCAAATCCCCCGTTTAACCCTATAAAGAAAAAGAAATGATGATTAAAAATGTAAACTGTTATAGTTGTTTGCGTATTCTAGATCCAAAGGCGAATCTAAGTGTAATTTGAAATTGAGAAGTAGGTGTTGCGGTTGAGTATCGGACTTACCTGTAGTTAACGAGCTTAAAATGTGAGATATTGAACTTTATGACTAAGAACCAAGGCGATTGAAAATTTGAAACAAAAGCGCAAGAAATGAGTTTTGGTTTTGTCCCACATAGACGAATGAACAAACATAAAAGCAATTTATATGTAAAAGCATGAAGATACTTGGTATTTGTAGGTGTTATAATCTTGAATGGTCTTTGTTATAAACCTCTTCACGATCAGCATGCCTATGATTATTATTTTTTTCGATTGTAAGACAAAGCTCACTATGAGATGGATATACTGAGATACGTTTGCTTATGAAGGCTTGGCCCAAGCTTTGGGTCATGTTTCATTTTCTTTTCAAGGTTAGCTTGAATAATCTTGTTACAAACCCCTTCACGATTAGCATGTCTGAATCCCTTTTTTTCTATTTTGCGCGACAAAATTTAAGCCTTAAATTTTATTGTTTTTTTCAAACTGTTAATAATTACGAATCAAATACTAGTACTAACCGTGTATATTCAAAATAAAGTTCACATAAGACGCATATAATGAGATCATAGATGGAACTTAGGTGAATTTATTGGGAGGGCCAATTGATATATCAGTTAATTTGTGAAGGCTAAAATTGTATTTCCTTTAAGCAAATATAAATAAGTCCTCAAAATTTCCGGTCTCCACTAAGCTCCGTCCATGAATGAGATACACTTTTATCGGTTTGGCCCAAGCTTTGGGCCGTATTTCACTAATTTGTGCATGAATTTGACTTGTTAATGCACATAATCTGCTAGAGAACACAATCGTGTGTCTAAATGTCTTATGAAGACATGCTTTTGTCGAAGACATATACGCATCCATATCTATGTTCATCTAGAACTTTTTGGGTATGGTTTTCGACCTTTTGGCAGACTAATCCACAGGGTTTGAACCGACTGCCACACATACTCCGACCAGGTAAAGCTCTCCCGTTCCAGAAGGTTGACATGGCTAGTTTAAGTTCATCTAGAATTAAAAGACATTATTCTCATGTTTTCTTGTTAGTGACTATATATGTTATGTAAATTGTGAACTTCGAATCTTTTTTATTAACGTGTACGTATTGTAATAAGTTACTTATTGTACTTGTGTCCCATTTTGTATAGCTTGTAGGGCTTGGCCTGTTGTGCAGTAACAAAAAAGTAGAAAGATAAGCTGTGAACATGTTCCATGTTTCATCTTGAGAAAACCCGGTTAAACCGCGAACACCAAGAATTGAACCATACAAGATAACAATGGAAACCGTTTCAACGAAATGGATAACAGCCCACAGCCCTTTCTGTGGACCCAATCTCAACTTTCTCAGCCCAATTATTTGGACCAAGAGCTTGCTTTATAAGCCCGGTGTAGATGTATAGTACAGCGTACTGCCTATATTAGTCAGCAAACCTTCTAAATCAAGCATGCAAGAAAAATCAGAAAAAGATTATCTATGTGGAAAGGGTTAATATGTTTGAGAGTCATTTTTACTACGCAATTTTATGAACTTTTACTTTGGTTTTTCGGTTCACTAAACCTTGTTTTCGATGATTTAACGTTTTCCCGCTCATATGCAATTCAATCCCTTTATCGGCTACCCTTTGAAAGCCGATTTGTCATATAAATATTTGCTGTGCCGTGTAATGTTATCTTTTAGGTTACAAAATCCAGGTAAATTGCAAAACTGTGAAAACTTGGGATTTGACCAAGTTTTGATATAATAACAGAAAAATCATTAACTGATATAATTCATATGATCGGACTTATGTAGTTTGCTTTGGTTTGATACCACACGGCCTAGAAGCTTTACAAACTGAAACTGACACAGAAACACATTGCTTGCTCTAGTACCAGTTCTTAAATAAAAGTTGATCATTCCATAGAAAAATAGTCGATAAAACAAACATAATGAGCTTAAATACAAATAGCATCCAGTTTAGGACAATAATTTACACACACACAGAGTTCACATAACTCTTAACATTTAAGCAACTTAAGAACTGCTCTTGAAGGGAATGGCCCTGATGACAACTTGGTGATACAAAGCAGCGACTGCAGTGCCAATGAAGGGACCGACCCATAATTAATACCCACTGCGAATTACACATGTTACAGATTAATTGGTATATTCATCTCATGTGATATTAATAAATGCTGGTATGTAATTAAGGTTTGAAATGATCACTTATGTGGTCGTCCCATGTGTGGTTTAGGGGTGTCAATTTCTGACCTGACACGAAAATTAACCGATTCGGGTTGAGTCTAAATAGATTTCGGGTCAGGTTTGGGTCAACTCATCTAACCCGTTTATTAAACAGGTCAGGTTCGGGTTGTGAATAAATTAAGTGGGTCGATCCGCCAACCCTTTTAAGATTTTTTTCTTAAATTAAAAATTATTTATATTTTATTATACGGGTTAAATGGGTTAAACGGGTCGACCCACAAACCCATTAAACCCGTCTAACCTATTTAACTCGTGTAATGTGGCAACTTTTGTATCAAATACGGGTTAAATTGGTCAACCTAAACCCCGTTTAACCTTTTCAACCCGTGTAACCTATTTAACCCGCCAACTCAAGTATATATACGGGTTAAATGGGTCAGGTTCGGGTTATGTGTAAACAGGTTAGGGTTGACATAGCTGACCCGATTATTTAAATAGGTCAGGTTCGGGTTTGGGTTTTCTGACCTGCCAACCTGACAACCCAAACCCGACCCGAATTGCCACCTCTAGTGTGGTCCTTGTTGTAGATGATTGCGGTTCCAAGACTTCTTTCCAGGGTTAATACCAGTTCCGATAATTCATTTCAACACTCCGCGGTACTTATTATAACTAGTTAGCTTAAACACGTACGAAAATGCATATTCTTAAATTCTAATATTTGATATAGCTATATATAATAATACACAGGAGTAAATTAACTTTCATCACTGTCCTTTAAATGGTTTTGGTGTCTATATATATCAAGGAGCTAAATTTATAGCGGATACATAGCAAATTTGTATAGATGAAGATTATTCGCTTTATTACCGTGTCTTAAAAATCAAATCCCCTTTTTAACCCTATAAAGAAAATAAAATGATGTTTAAAAATGTGAAACTGTTATAATTGTTTGCGTATTCTAGACCCAAAGACGAATGGAATTGTAATTTGAAATTAAGAAGTAGGTGTTTGGGGTTGAGGTTCGGACTTGCCGTAGTTAACGAACTTAAAATCTGAGATATGGAGCTACATGAGTTGAATCAAGGCTATTCAAACGCAAGATATCAACATTATCATAACATCTTATAAAAATTCGTTTATGTAACATGATGTTCATGAAAAATCTTCGAATCATACTTAGATTTCATTCATGTTCTATCTTATTTAAAGATATGTATTTATTTACCGTATATGTTTATAATAATAAACACATTCCAAGGTTATATATTTTTCTTCCTAAATCTTTTATATGAAGTTTTATTCCAAATTAAGATTTAACATTTAACTTATATGAAATGTTACTTCCTATATGTTATCCAACATATATGATTTAAGAAAGTAAACATAATATTCCCACTAGCTAATACTTAGGAGTTATCTTATTTTAAATTATAAATCAAAACTTGGATTTAATATTTAAACATAATACTCATCTCCTAGATGCATTCATTTATCCATACTTGAATTCTTGCATTTTGTACACTTTCAAAGATTATATGAATTCATAAAACTCTTAAATTACTTACCGTCCTTGCTTAAGTAATTATACAAGAAAGAGTTTAATAATCCATTGTCAAATTTAATATTTATGAAAATAAATATGACAATTACCATATTTGTATATTTAATACGCTTAGAAAAGAATATTCAATCATAGTTAATTGCTTAAGTATGATTAATAATTTTGTCATAAGACATGCATTAAAATATGTACAATATTGTCAATATAATTTCTACACAAAGATTTAAACCACTAGGATTTTCATTCCCTTTGAAGAAACTCATCTTCATTCTATAGTCTAACTATAGAGTTCAAGATTAACTAAGTTTCCAAAACTAGTTATCTTTCTGGACTACATCTAAACCTTCATAGTATGAGTAATTTTCCAAATTCAATATTTGCAATTCATCTTAATGACCAACAGGTTTACCATAATCCTGTAACTCATAATCCTCAACATATTATTCAAATATTTGAGATATCCTTGCGGATTTATGAATGAGAATTCCATCATCTTGAGATTTAACATTAACATGTTTAATCCTCATTATGACATTCACTAGTGTATATTTAGAAGATTATGCATCTTGTAATTTTATCTTTTCAAGATAAAAACTCCCACTTGCCTTTTGCAATTTATAGACTATCTATAAATACTTAGCAATTAGAGCAACCCCAAATTGTTCTCTTTTGAGGCATTACAAATACATATTGACAGTTCCTTACATTAGTTTGTTAATATCCTACTTCATAAGTTGTTTAACAAATTAAGAACTTCAATTTTAAGACTTAATGTGATTCATCACATTCCATAATAATTGGTGTCTTATTAATCTTCTAGGTTGGAGTCTTATTGAGTATATCCAATCCATACTCAATTTTCTAACCTTGGTAACTTTTGGAAGAAAATAAGTTATAGTTATCTTTAATCAAACAATACCCATAGAGTTTGATTCTCCTAACTAAACACACCACTAACTTGAGGTATTTCATTAGAACTAATATTGTGAGACAATCTAACAATATGTAAGATAACCTTATACTCCTTTTGGCTTACCTATTTACCAACTAAGTCAACTTAATGGTGAAATAGATTTTTCAAGCCAATTGCATGCTTTATAACACAAGTACTTTTTAACTAAGTCACTTCATGTCCATTTCTTAACAAAAAGACATGAACTGTTATAATCCCACTATACGTTATAAATCATTGATCAACTCAATGACTTCTTGTATATGTCTTAATAAAGAAGACATGACAAGTTAACGCCTTACTTTATATTATAATAAGTCTTGTAACAATTTAAAAGACTTCATATTTATAATTTTACAATAAAGTATAAACATGTATAACTAAAGTAATCATGAACACCACAATTTGGTTTCAATAGTAATTTCAAGTTAATTTATTACTTCATTTATTTATGGCATTCCAAGAATACATAAATATTCAAATTTGAAGTAGTATTAGATTACTTCATTTATTTTATGTCATTCCAATAATGCATAAATATTTAGTTTGAAGTAGTCTTATTATCATATTGACACTTGTTCTAATAGGTATCTAATTTAGAAACTGCAAACTAACATAGTTTCATTACATCAGTTGATCTGCTAGTAATGAAAGTATGAAATTTACCTTTCCATTGTAATCTAGTCCAAGCTCTCACATGAC
The DNA here is from genome assembly GCA_021014915.2 of Artemisia tridentata subsp. tridentata. NCBI lineage: Eukaryota > Viridiplantae > Streptophyta > Magnoliopsida > Asterales > Asteraceae > Artemisia > Artemisia tridentata. Next base: position 109,497,256 of record CP139505.1, read on the forward strand.
GTAGATTACAACTTCAAGTGTTCTATTAATTAGATGTGATTAAGTCACATCAGAACATTAGTCTCTTACCTTGCAGTCAAGAGAATCCTTTAAATCATATTTGTAAAACCCGAAAATTTAAAACATGCAAAAATTACCAAATTACCCCTGAAACTTTAAAATTTAATTAAAGCTTATTTAAAGTACCGAATTAATCCCGAATCTCTGGAAACGAACTACAAATCAAGCGAGATAATTTGAGGCAAGCTCCAAATATTTCTACAATGTACAAAAGAGTATAAATACACTAATAAACACATGGTCCGAATTTTACTTGTTATATACACATTTAATTATATTTAAAAAATGCTTAAAAACACAAAATCAATTATTTAAATCAACCAAAAATAGAATCTGATTTTTAGGCCATTAAGGCCGGTTATTTTGGCTCAATTAACTCCCCCAAAGCTCGGCAATAACAAATTATAACCATTCCAAAAATTTATTTTGCCAAAAACCCTAAACTAAAATTGCTGACACATCAAAATATCTCCCACATCCACACCCGATTTTTCTAAATCAAAAGGGCATTTTTCTGGAGTTCTTGGTGGTGCAAGGGAGGTGAGAAAAATAGCTACAAGATCATAGGGTCGATCGTTGGAGCGTGGTGAATTGTTTGGGTCGAAAAAAAATGAAACCGAGTAGCAATAATCCATTCCGTGTAATCCGTTCATACTATAATTTTTTGGTAATTTTCTAGCCCTCTCCTAATCACATATAACGTGGTAAAAATAGTAGAATCAAACCATGCATCATATATTGATCGAATGAAAAATAACGAGCTTAAAACCCTAATTTTGGAAATCGGATTCTATTTAATCCATGCGATTTTCCTGAACTTGTAAATAATTTTCGTGGGTCCTATATACTTCTTATAACATGGGAAAAATAGCCACTTGAATTGTTTGAGTCAAAATCATAATTTTTGGAATATATGTTCATATCGGGTTTTTTTAGAAAAAATGAAATCGTGGACCAAAAATGCAAGCCGGTCGATCTAGGGTTTTTCATGGGTGAAATCTGGAAATATATGTTATACTTTGATGATAAAATGATGGTATAATGATTGGGTATTTTAGAATTGAGTTTTGATATGGTTTTATGTTTACCGATTGGATAATTAATTGTTAAGGGAGTGTTTTGTAATTTTCTGAAACTCGTGGGTATTTTTTTAATGTGTTTTAATCAGGGACTAATCATGTAAAAATATAAAATAAGGACCATGTGTGTTATTTTTGTAATTAAAAAGTTTAAAAGGTAAATATATATATTTATGTGTCAAATTGTAAATAATTAAACTAGAGGGACTAAAAAGGTAAATTCTGGAAACTTGAAGTTATTTTGATTAAATAATAATGTTAAGAGTGTTTTGTGTAATTTTGAGTATTTAAGGGCTTAATATGTAATTATGGTTAAATTATAATTCGTTTTGCACTTTTGATAAATACAAGGACTAATTGTGTAAATTACCGAAACGTGAAGGGGCTGTTGTAGCATGAGTAAAATGAAGGATATTTTCTGTAAATATGAGTAATGAAAGGCTTGATGTGTAAATGTAACATTCATAAGGGTTAAATTGTAATTCATGCAATTATGAGGTTTATATTGTAAATTAATAAACTAAAAGGGTGTAACTTGTAAATATTTGAAACTTGAAGGTCGAATTTGTAATTCTGGAAAATAAAGTATTCGAATGGTAAAATATAATATTTCTATTTTAACCTTGAACTTTGGTAAATTTACATCTATAACCCTGAACTATGAAACTTGTCATAATTAACCCTGAACTTGTATAACTTGTCAAAATGAACATGACTTCCGTAATAAGCCTACATTAATGACTTAACTTAAATTATACCACTTGAATCTTGCTAAATGTGGTAACTTACTAATTATGGAAACCTGCTAAAAAATAGAAAGTTATTAAAGATAGAAGTTACTTATAATGGGAAGATAACTGAACCCCTTTCGTATTTCTGTCTTCTACTCCTTTAGGTTCGAGGAGGGAGTGATCTTGATCCCTGTCAGCTACTTTTGTGTTTGTGCTTGCTATTTGAATAATGTTTTCAAAACATGTCACTCCTTAAAATTCTTTTTCAATGGCTTTCGTATACTTCAGTACGAAACCCGAGCTTAACCCAATGGCTTCTGAGAGACTCACTCCAGAACCCGTGCTTAACCCAATGGCTTCTAATCATATCAGATTAGGACCCGAGCTTAATTTGATGGCTTCTGAACACATCAGTTCAAGACCCGTAATTCAAAGAAAGGAAAGTGCTCATTCAAAATAAAGATTTTATATTTTTCGAGCACTTATCCTAAAAATCTCAATGGCTTGTAAGTATTTCAGCCTACAACCCGAACTTCAAATAAAGGAAAGTGTTGTGCAAATCCAATTTCTCTTTTCAAACACTTATCCTAAAATCAAATGAAGATATTTCTCTTATCATATCTTCAAAGATTTTCAAAATCTTCTCGATTTTGAGCACATTTTCCTCAAGAGTTTTCAAAAAGATTTTTCTAAATCTTTCATAAAGTGCTCAAGTTAACTCCCGCCAAAACCCGATAAATCATGCTTTGTTTAAGGGGGAGTATAATATAAAAAAGTTCCAATTTCATGCTCAAATCCGTCTATCTCTCCAAAAAGTTTCATTTTAATCAGTTGATATCAAAAATATCACTGCATGCTATTTTTAAGGGGGAGAAGACGTGATTAAAATGTGATCAAAAAGGAATCTCAGGAGAGCTCTTATCCAAAAAGACTCAGTTCTAACCCTCGAATTGACGAAATCTAAATGTCCGTTATCGAAAAGACTAGTCCGGGACGGGTAATAATTTCAAGATGGTTATCCATTGATGTAAACGTGTCTCGCAAAGGACTTGTCTGAGTAGAATGTACCAATTCGAGAGATGATCTTTTGATATGACCGGGACGGGTAATAACTTCAAGCTAGTCTATCTAGTGATGTAAGCGTGTCTCGCAATGGTCATATTAATTGAAAATCAATCATTTCAAATGTGCGAACTCTACCCAACATGTGCAATTCTTTCTTAAATCTCTTATGCACATGTGAAGGGGGAGTATTTCAGAAAATGCAAAACTCTCAAAGTGTTAACTAAAATGCGTTTTATTCACAAACACTTTGAGAGATTTTCAAAGGTTTTATGGCAAGTGATCAACTAACCTAGGAAAATCATGGAGTAATAAGGTGATTATAGTTAGGTTATGTCCTATGATCCGCCAGAGCCGGAGGGATCTACCCAAGGACAATTCCAATAGTTTAGAATTAGAAGTCCTTAGGTAAGATTGAAAAAAGGAGTAATTGAGAAAGGGAAAGAAGGGGTTGAAGAATGAAAAAGAAAAGTTGAATGTAAGGGTGAAAAGAAATAGCCCTCCATGAAAACTTAGGGCAGAAACCGGGTCAATACATCTGCTATCGGTATTCACTAAGGTGATACTGATATTGAAGACAAGACGTCATGGACCCAGTGACGCACTGCACCACCCCTCCTAGCCACTCAGATATCTCTTAAAAGATATTTGTTTCATTTCTCACGGAGAACACTACATAATCTATCGGCCTCTCATTCCGAGATGTGTTGATATTGAAAAGGTGGCACTCTGCTCCATGCCTCCGACGACTAAAAACCAAAACGCACAATAGAGTCTAGAGCCATGAGATTCATCAAAATATCTCGTTAGGAACACTTCCAATATGATACACTTGTGTTCCCCTTAAAGGACACAAGTTGTAAGAGTCTTAATGAAAACCAAGGATCTTGCCATTTTATACCATGATGGTTACGTGCTTCAAGCGGTCTACAGTCGTGGGGTGATCTCCAGCGACTCACTGAATCGTGGGTGCACTTCAGTGTGTCCGTGTAAGACCTCTTGGGGGTATCCGGTTCAGAACGGCCTAGGGAAGGATTAGAGAAAGTCTTCACACTATGCTGTTGACAATCTCAAAGTCCCAACCTGTAAGCGCTGGATGATTATTACTAACGGTTTTATGCAGCTACCTATAAATATCTATTAACCATCACCACATACATCATTCATCTTCACCTCAGCATGCTCATACCTATGAAGAACATCTCCAACAAAACTCAAGTGTAAAAGTTCAAGACAAGAAGATCAAGTTAAAGACAAAGTGATAAGACAAAGTCAAGAAGCTAATCAAGATGTCGAGAACAAGTTCATATGATGAAAGATTATGGGGAGATTGTTAGCATAAGTATAATGTCCAAGATGTATGAGTATGTTGGAGGTCACGACGTCATAATCACATGAAGATGCTGATCGAAGGCAAGAACAACCTCAAAGACGATACTTTGAAGATCACATAGCATGAAGGAATCAATAACAAAGACTGCTATACAACGACACTCAAAGCTCAAAGACATTGAAGACGAAAGACCATCTCACATGGAGCATCATTTGAATGACCATCCCTTAGGGGGAGATTGTTAGGATTTATTTTAAAGTGATGGTCATTTGTCATTGTAATAGTTTAATTAAATGTGTCGTTGTTTGAGTTAGTTAAGTTAATCAATGGGCTTGGACTTAAGCTAATAGGTTATGTTTAGTGTTTGAAAGAGCCCATGTAAAAGCCCACCCAAGTCCAAGCCCATCCATCTCTCAAAACTATAAATACCCTTCACCCTCCTCATTTGAGGGTGTTGCTTCTAGGGGTATTCTCTCTTGTATCTCTCATTTCTCTCTCAATCTAATCTCTAGAAGTTACCATCTCCATCTTTCTCTAATCTTTCTCTCTTCTAATTCTCTTATTCTTATATTTGTTGTGTGATAAAGGATCAATATTAAGATATAACAAATACAATTCTTCGTTTCTCTTGATTCCTGATTTTGATTCGTTTAGGATTCCCTAAGCCACTGCTATGTTCCCTTGTTCTGTGAACCTTGCTTTTGTTCCCGTGTATTGTGAACCCTTGATAAGATTTCCTTGACTTGAACCGTTACTTGATGTTGGGAATTAAATATTCTGAAGTTTGAGTATTAGAAATTACTCTAAGTCAAAGGTACTGCTAGTACATCAAGGTACTGCTAGTACATCAAGGTACTGCTAGTTCATGATCAAGGTACTGCTAGTACATCAAGGTACTGCTAGTTCAAGTTGAAGGTACTGCTGATCAGTGACTCATAGGATAAGATCGAAACGATATTTATTGTATTTTGGTCAAACATATACGGTAGATAATATCTTACTCCATGTGCTTAGTTAACAAGTTGTATACATAGATACATGTTGTATCTAATGTACTGACACCAATAAGCATAAGTTAAACAAGTAAGTCGGTCAAGACTTTTTAGCAATTTGTAAAGATCTTTTACAACTATAAAAGAGATCTTAGACTAGTGATTATGTAGTACGTAAAAGTAAATATCTGTTAAGACATAGAACAAACACAAATCACAAGTTGTAACATAAGATTCAAGGTTCTGTAACCCTAGTGATAAACACAAGATCACTCGTATTATTTGGAATAATATTGAATCGTTTAGTGAAATACTTTCTTTGTTCATTGTTAAGTAACAAATATAATTCTTCCATTTCCATAACATACATAACCTTCTAAGTGTGGTTAAGTAAATTCCGCGTACTTAATCATATTAACTCAATATATCTTATACACAAAGACACAAGGTTTAACCACCTTAACCGTGTATCAAACAAGAGGACCTCACAGTTGGTATCAGAGCCCCAGGTTGATATATTTGAATTAGAAGAAACAGAAATGGATCCACATGATGCTCAAACAAATGTTGCTGCAAAGTTGCCCATGATCAAACCCAATGAGTTTGAGTTATGGAGGATGAGAATTGAGCAATATTTCATGGTCCAAGATTATACTCTTTGGGATATAATTATATATGGTGATTCTTTTTCACCAAGCTACTCAGAGGTTGTCCTAGAAGGTAAAACAAGTAGGAAAAGAAATACTGGACCAGTGTCAAATGAAGAGAAGATACTTAAGAGAAATGATCAGAAAGCAAGAAATTTGCTGCTCATGACCATTCCTGGTGAGCAGATGCTATCATTTAACAAGTATCTTGATGCAAAAACTCTTTTTGAAGAGATTTGTGCATATTTTGGTGGTAATGAAACTACCAAAAAGACACAGAAGACACTACTAAAGCAACAATTTGAAAACTTTACTGCTTTTAGTAATGAATCTCTTGATAAGCTATTCTCAAGATTACACAAGCTTGTCAGTCAGTTAGCTGTGTTGGGTGTTGAGACAGAGAAGGAAGATCTCAACATGAAGTTTTTAAGAAGTCTACCTGATGAGTTCCACACTCATGTTATTGTCTGGATGAACAAACCAGACATTGAAACAATGAAGCTCAATGATTTGTACAACAACTTCAAAATTGTTGAACAAAGTCTTAGAAAGTCTGGAACTTATGGTACTAGTTCTGGGAACGTGGCACTTTTGTCATCTCCTAGTATTGGTAAGGCTGAAGAGGTAGAAGAAGTTGAAGGTGTTTCTAATGCTACAAATGGTGGTCCTTCTACTAGTACACACAAGACTGTTGCAGGACTTGGTGATCCAGCATTCTATGTATTTATATCTAGTCAGTCTAGTGGTTCTCCTCTAAATCATGAAGACCTAGAGCAGGTTGATGGTGATGATTTGGAAGAGATGGACATCAAATGGCAGGTTGCTTTGCTCAGCATGAGAGCCAAGAAGCATTGGCAAAGAACTGGGAAGTAAATTACCATAAATGGTAATGATACTGCAGGGTTTGATAAGAAGAAAGTGGAGTGTTTCAACTGTCATAGGTTAGGACACTTTGCTAAGGAGTGTAGAAGCCCAAGAAAGCAGGAGAATAGAAACACATGGTATAAGCAAGATAGGAAAAAGGAAGTTACTGTTGAAGAGCCAAAGGCTATGTTGGCTATTGATGGTATTGGTTATGATTGGAGCTCTATGGCTATTGAAGAGGATGCACCACCAAATGCTGCTCTTTTGGCCAATGAATTTGCTCTAATGGCTCATTCTGATTCAGAGGTAAACAATATTACATCTTGTACTGAATCATGTCCTAATCTTAAAGCTTATGAAGACCTTAATAAGAGATTTGAAGCTCATAAAGAAGAGCTACTTAACTCTCTTTTTAATTTGGCTAATCACAAAAGAGGTCTAGCTGTTTTAGAAAAACAAGTCTTACATTTTAAAAATAATGAAATTCATTTTGCTGATGACATCAATATACTAAAAAATGACATTAAGATCAGAGATGAGTGTATTGTTGAGTTGAATGATTCATTAGCTAAACACAAAAATGAAAGAGAAAATGTAAAGGTTTCTGTGGATGTTTTAGCACATTCCTCAGAAGGATTCAATAAGCTTTGGGAAGCCCAAGTTATTGATAAGGTTAATTCTGGTGTTGGATTTAAGTCTGTACCCCCACCATACAGAGGTGTTCATTCACCTCCAGGTATTGATTTAGCACACACAGGGTTACCTGAGTTTCAAGAACCAATCATGGAATATGGTTCTAAGGTCACTAAATCTCCAAAGATAGAAAAGGTAAGTAAAAGTTTAGATAAAACTTTATCTTATCAGGATAAGGTGTCCTTTGTTAAGAAAGGAGATGCTATAGTTGTTGAAGATTGCACAACTGATAGTGATAGTGAAGAAGAACAGGTTATGTCTAAACCTGTATTGGTTAAGAAAGTAGGAACAAGTATTCCTAAGATAGTCAATCACAACACTAACAGGCCTAAGTCAAATGTTAAGACTGTTAGGAAACCAGTTAGATATTGTGAACAATATAGAACTACAAACAAGCCCAGAGGTAACCAAAGGAATTGGAACAACCTCAAGTCTAACCAATTAGGTGATGACTTTACATTTTACAATAAAGCTTGTTATACATGTGGTAGTTTTGACCATCTTGCAGCTTTCTGCAACCAAAGGGTATCTGGGTATGAAAACCATAGAGTGAATCACAAAAAGCAAACACCTAAATCTCACTTTCACTCTAGTTCTAAGAAATCAAACCCCAGAGTAGTCAAAAGCAAGTCTATCTCAAAATCTGATTCTGCTGATAGATCAAATGATCCTGCTGATAGCAAATTTTACTCTGCTGCTCGACCATTTATGACTATTAACCCAAAATCAACAGCTAAGGATGCAAAAAAAACTTTCATACATGCATCTAAAACTGTTCTAAGGCCCATTCAAACAAAAGCAGTGGTCCACAAACAAATTTGGAGACCAAAGGGTGTGACTTCAAAGTTAGCAGACTCTGCTAAACATGTTATTCACTCTGCTGCTAAGGGTAATAGGGCAAATGCTGTTAAGGCCTCAGCATGTTGGATTCAAAAATCCAATGTTGCATCAACAGTCCTTAAAAGATTAAATTATATTGATGCAAGAGGCAGATTCAAGTCAGTAATGGCTTGGATCCCCAAAGAAAACTAACTTTCTTTTTTGTGTGCAGGGACATTCTATTGATCATCAAGATCAAGGATACTCAGATAGTGGATGTTCCAATCACATGACAGGAAACATGTCTTATCTTTCAGATTTTCAAGAATTCAATGGAGGATATGTTACCTTTGGAGGTGGTTTTCGTGGCAAAATTTCTGGTAAAGGTACTATTAAAACCGGAAATTTAGATTTTGAAAATATGTACTATGTACAAGAGTTAAAATATAATCTTTTTAGTGTTTCACAAATGTGTGACAAAAAGAATAATGTCCTTTTCACTGACACTGAATGTCTTGTTCTATCTAAGGATTTTAAGATGCCTGATGAAAATCAAGTACTTCTTAGAATTCCTAGAAAGGCCAATATGTATAGTGTTGATATGAAAAACATCATTCCTAAAGAAGATTTAACTTGTCTTGTATCAAAGGCCACATTGGATGAATCAATGTTATGGCATAGAAGGCTTGGTCATATTAACTTCAAAACCATAAATAAAATTGTTAAGAATGGTTTGGTAAGAGGTTTACCTCACAAAAGATTTGAAAATGATCAAACATGCATTGCTTGTCTAAAAGGCAAACAACACAAAGCCACTTGTAAGCCCAAAATTTTTAACTCTATCAATCAGTCATTGTTTATGCTGCATATGGACTTATTTGGACCAGTTTCAGTAAGGAGTATACAACATAAAAAATATTGTCTTGTTATAACTGATGACTATAGCAGATTTACATGGGTTTTCTTTTTAGCCTCTAAGGATGAGACATCAAGCATCCTTAAGGAATTCATTACACTGATAGAAAACCAAGTAAGCAAGAAAGTAAAAGTCATTAGGAGTGATAATGGGATAGAGTTTAGAAATAGAGTTATGGATGATTTCTGCAAAGAAAAAGGTATTAGGAGAGAATATAGTGTTGCTAGAACACCACAACAGAATGGAGTGGTTGAAAGAAAGAATAGAACACTAATTGAAGCTGCTAGAACAATGTTAGCTGATTCTAAGCTACCTATAATCTTTTGGGCAGAAGCAATTAACACTGCTTGCTATGTTCAAAATAGAGTTTTAGTTGTGCAGCCTCACAATAAGACATCATATGAACTCTTTAATGGTAGAACTCCTGCAATAGGATTTCTTAGACCTTTTGGATGTCATGTGACAATTCTCAATACCTTAGACCATTTAGGAAAATTCGATGGTAAAGCAGATGAAGGTTTCTTAGTTGGATATTCTCTTGTTAGCAAAGCTTTTAGAGTTTACAACTTAAGAACTGAGAAAGTTCAAGAAGAACTACATGTGGAGTTTCAGGAAAACAAATCCAATGTAGTAGGTCAAGGACCCAAATGGATATTTGATCTTGATTATTTAACAAACTCTATGAATTATTTACCTGTTGTTGCAGAAACTAATAATTTTTCAGGTTCACAAGCAATAAATGAGGTGGAGTTAGATAAAGATCAATCTGATGTCATTATGCCATTGTGGTCAAGTACCAGTGTGGATTTAGCTTCAAACAATGATGAATCTTCTTCTGGTAAAGCAAAAGAAGATGTTGAGGCTCAAAGAAAAGATGATGGAACTATGGATCAACACAATGTCTCTGCTGATAGTACATTTGTTCCTGCTGAACACTCTGCTGATAAGCAAGAACACTCTGCTGATGAGCAAGAACATTCTGCTGATAAGCCAGAACACTCTGCTGTTGGGCCAAATACTTCTGATATAGGGCCATCACACACAAAAGGAGCAGAATTCTCTGAAGATGAAGTGGATTTTAGTAATCTTCCACTTAACTATCAAGTTCCAACAACCCCACACACAAGAATTCACAAAGTTCATTCCCTGGATAATGTGATTGGAGATGTACAATCTGGTGTGAAGACAAGAAGACAACTAGTCTCTTCAGACCAACAAGGGATTCTTGATGCCCTTTATGCTTCAAAACAACATGAACTTTCAAACTCATGTTTATTTGTATGTTTTCTCTCTCAAAAGGAATCAAAGAATATTCTTACAGCCCTAGATGATTCAAGCTGGGTAGAGGCTATGCAAGAAGAGCTTCTTCAGTTCAAGATTCAAAAGGTTTGGGTGCTAGCAGATTTACCTAGGAATGAAAAGGTAATTGGCACTAGATGGGTTTTTAAGAACAAAAGGGATGAAAGAGGAATTGTGATAAAAAATAAGGCTAGACTAGTAGCACAAGGGTACACACAAGAAGAAGGAATAGACTATGATGAATTTTATGCTCCAGTAGCAAGGATTGAGGCAATTAGGCTGTTTCTAGCTTATGCTTCATTTTTAGGCTTCACAGTCTATCAAATGGATGTCAAAAGTGCATTTTTATATGGTGAAATTGGAAGAGAGGTGTATGTTTCAGAACCTCCTGGTTTCATTGATCCATTACATCCAAACAAAGTGTACAGAGTAGTGAAAGCTCTCTATGGCCTTCATCAGGCACCAAGAGCTTGGTATGCAACACTTGCTTCCTACTTATTAGAAAATGGATTTCAAAGAGGGAAGATTGATCAGACACTTTTCATCAAACAGCACAAGAAGGATCTTTTGTTAGTGCAGGTGTATGTGGATGACATTATCATTGGATCTACAAGGAAGGAAATGTGTTTAGAATTTGAGAAACTTATGAAAGATAAGTTTCAGATGAGTTCTATGGGAGAACTTACATTCTTTTTGGGTTTGCAAGTTAAGCAATCATCTGAAGGCATATTTATTAGTCAAGACAAATATGTTGCAGAGATACTTAGAAAATTTCAATTTGCTGATTCAAAAATTGCAAGCACACCAATGGACCCAGAGAAGCACCTTCTGAAAGATGAAGATGGAGAAAATGTAGATGTACACAGTTACAGATCTATGATAGGCTCCTTGATGTATCTTACATCATCTAGACCTGATATCATGTTTCCTGTTTGTGTATGTGCAAGATTTCAAGTTACTCCAAAGGTTTCTCATTTAACTGCAGTCAAGAGAATTTTTAGATATCTCAAAGGTCAACCAAGGTTGGGTATATGGTATTCTAGAGAATCTCCTTTTGACTTGGTAGCATATTCGGATAGTGATTATGCTGGTGCTAGCTTAGACAGAAAGTCAACAACTGGAGGATGTCAATTCCTTGGGTGTAGACTTGTCTCATGGCAGTGTAAGAAGCAAACAAGTGTGGCAAATTCAACAACTGAAGCTGAATATATAGCTGCTGCAAGTTGCTCTAGTCAAGTTCTATGGCTTCAAAACCAACTTCTTGATTATGGGTACAATTTCTTAAACACTGTTATTTATATTGATAATAGTAGTACAATTTGTATTATTAAAAATCCTGTACAACACTCTAAAACAAAACACATTGAAATTAGACATCACTTTATAAGAGACTGCAATGAGAAAAGATTAATTCAGGTTCTTAAAATTGCTTCAGAGCATAATTTTGCAGATCTGCTAACAAAAGCTTTTGATGTTTCAAGGTTTCAGTACTTGGTAGCAAGTATTGGAATGCTTAATCTTTAAATTTTCAATATGATGTGTTTTTGTACATAAAATTTTGAAAGTACTGCTGGATTTATAAGGTACTGCTATATCAAAATTTGAATTGTGTTATTCATACAGTTGGTTTTATGATTATTCTAATGCAAGACAAGTACTTTGTACATTGTTCTTTTGGTTTTAGACTAACTATTTCAGGTATGAATATGTGAACACAAAGGATATTTCAAGTGAAATGGGAACAGCAGAATTCTTATCAAATTGCTGACCATAGTAGATTTATGATGGACTGAGTTTAGGAATTTAACCTCCTTAAAACTTCTTTCTTGAAATCTAGTTATGATAGTTCACATTGAATTGATAACTTAGTTGATCAGATAGTAACTGATACAACTCACTTTCTATCATTTTATACTTTCAAGTATAATGAGTTAGTCTAAGGACATCTGATAGAAATAACAGCTAGTGAAAGTGAATCTAACACTTGTGTTGGAGGTAACAATTACTATGAGCTGGAAACCCTGTCAAGAAAATCTTTTGAATAGATTTATCTTTTCACAGGCAGTTAGTGATAACTGAAATACATTGGTTCTCACACAACCAGAGGTTATTTTAAACCGAAATTTTGATTAGGTGACTGTTATTCACTTGATTTCTTCAAAATGGTTACAAGTAGTATGATTTTTCAATTCTAAAATCATGAACATACTACTAAGTTAAATGATTTCTTAAACAGGATTTTCAAGGATTCAGAAAAACCATTCATTGATGGATTATGAATCAAAATGTCCACTGATTCACCTCTCATAGGAGTTAACACACCTAGAAGTGATGAGGACAGAAACTTAAACTCTTAAGGAATTGATGGTTTCATGTATAATATTGTCTGAAAACAAGTTCAAACTGATAGATCAGGTGATATGAAGAGAAGTTCTTTAGTACATAGTGAGATCTTCCAAACAAGGGGAGGAAACTAAAGTTATTTACTTCAGGGGAGGTTATAATCTCAGAGAAGGAAATAATTGCCCAGAAAAGGAAGAATAAACCAATATATGGAAGGAGAAGACAAGAGCATACAAGATGATGATGTAGAGGTTGAAAATGATTAGAACAGATCAAATATCTAGAAGGGATGAAGCATTTCTAAAGGAGAAAGTTCTATCTAGATCAAACGAAGGAAAGATTCAATTTCAGTTCATTAACATGCTGGTTAGATGATTTCACTTGTTGACATCATTGCCTCTTACAATTCCTCCATCCAAGGAAATTGCACCATCTTTTGGTACAATGTTTTGATATTGCTGAAGTCAAAGAAGAACAAAGCAGATGAGTTCAGAATAAGAAGAATAGTTCAGATTCATGAAGTGTTTGAAAGATCTTCACAAGTCCTCATTTAATTCAGAAAAACATGTTTGAATTAATTCACATGTTTAGGGGAGGATTGTTGGGAATTAAATATTCTGAAGTTAGAGTATTAGAAATTACTCTAAGTCAAAGGTACTGCTAGTACATCAAGGTACTGCTAGTACATCAAGGTACTGCTAGTACATCAAGGTACTGCTAGTTCATGATCAAGGTACTGCTAGTACATCAAGGTACTGCTAGTTCAAGTTGAAGGTACTGCTGATCAGTGACTCATAGGATAAGATCGAAAAGATATTTATTGTATTTTGGTCAAACATATACGGTAGATAATATCTTACTCCATGTGCTTAGTTAACAAGTTGTATACATAGATACATGTTGTATCTAATGTACTGACACCAATAAGCATAAGTTAAACAAGTAAGTCGGTCAAGACTTTTTAGCAATTTGTAAAGATCTTTTACAACTATAAAAGAGATCTTAGACTAGTGATTATGTAGTACGTAAAAGTAAATATCTGTTAAGACATAGAACAAACACAAATCACAAGTTGTAACATAAGATTCAAGGTTCTGTAACCCTAGTGATAAACACAAGATCACTCGTATTATTTGGAATAATATTGAATCGTTTAGTGAAATACTTTCTTTGTTCATTGTTAAGTAACAAATATAATTCTTCCATTTCCATAACATACATAACCTTCTAAGTGTGGTTAAGTAAATTTCGCGTACTTAATCATATTAACTCAATATATCTTATACACAAAGACACAAGGTTTAACCACCTTAACCGTGTATCAAACAAGAGGACCTCACACTTGAAACCTTGCCTCGAACCCTGTTACGTTTCCTTGATACTTGACATGACCTGTTCATAACCTGGTAACCTGAATATTTAGGACCCTGAGATACTTAAAGGTTCATAGGATTTTATAACTACTTTTCTAAATTACATATGAAGAGGTTTTGAAAATTGCTTTTAAAGACTTTCATTATGAAAACTGATTTAAAGACCACTTTATTTTAAAACCATTTTAAAAGGACTACTTTTTAATAAATTGACATGAACTTTCTGGCATTAGACCTTCTGATATTGACCTCCTGATAGTGAACCCCTGCATTGATCTCCTGTCTTGAATCCTGATATGAACCCTGATATGAACCCTGTTATGTTACCTGACATTTGATACCTGAATCTTGGCACTTGACACCCGAGACTTGATACTTGACATTGACCCACAGTTTGAGACTACGAGCCAAAATTTGTTCCCTAGCCATGAAGGTAACATGGCCGTGTCTGTGATGCACCACTGGCATGACTAGTGTGTAGCCCTAGTGATTTGGTTACACCGTCCCCATCCTGATTTTGATATGTGCACACTCCTGTTATTATGGCCAATATGATTTGTTTTTGGGGGGCGAATGGATGCATCCTAGACCTGTCCTGTTTCTGATATTTGATATGTGGTGACTGATGATGGGTGCAATCCACGTCTTTCACAACCCTGGGAGCTCATAACTCCAACCCTGGAGGTATCCCCTCAACCCTGTCCTGGTATGCTGAGGTCACCCCTCCATACACCCTGATATGTGATTGATTTGATATGTACTGTTTCTGGGCTCGTAGAGGATTTCTGTTTTCCTGAAACCTTGTAACCTTATGACCTGTTACTTGACCTGACATTGGACTTGACTTGGTTTAACTTGGGATTTTGGTGGGTTCTGGTTTCATTTACTTTCACCATTGTAACCATTCTAAATTCCTGGTATGTCTGCATAACTCTTTTGTATTCCTTTTCCTGACTCTTGTTACACCTGGTATTATTTCTTTTACTTTATTATTCCGTTACTACTGCTTTGTTTCCGTTATATCTGTTCACTGAGCTCTCGTAGCTCAGCCGCATTTCTTTTCCTGTGGCAGGTACATTTAAGCTAAGAGCTGGGTTTTAGCTTGGGATGAGAGCAACTTGTGTGAAGTTTAGACCTTGTCATTCTAGTGTGACCATTTGGATATTATTTCTGTTATGCCATTGTTTGGGCATTTTGGATTCTGTTTCGTACTTCATGAGCCTTGTTGACTTATTTCCTGTTGATTTTATTGTTAAGGCTTCCGCTATTTTATTTCTTGAATGCTTGTATCTGATATGAAACCATGTATTTGTGACATCTTTGCCCTTGTCGGGTTGGGGTGTTACAATTTATGGTATCAAAGAATAGGCATCCGAAACCCTTAGAGCTTAGGCTCGTGACCTGTGAGGATTGGGTAGACATTAGGTTTCCTTTCGCGCACTCTCTTTTCCTGTTATGCTCTGTCATCTTTCCTTGATTCTGCTCTGTCATATTTTCCTGTTCTGCTCTGTCATTCTTCATGTTCTGTTCTGTCATATTTTCTTGATCGTCGGCTTAATTCGGAGTTTGCGGATCCGTCAGCATGTTGCGATGCAGCTCGCAACATCGAGATTTTCATGAGGGCATTGGTTACAAACGAGACCGTGATGGCGACAAGGTGCAGCAACAGATTCAGAGTCGGGACGTCAAGGAGTATTCGGGCAAGAGCTACGACCAGAAGAAATCAGATTCGAGGGGCCGAGATTCGAAGTCAGTTTCTAAGCAGGATGGTGATCGTCAGGAGCGCAGCGTCAACCAAACGGCAGCGGAGAGATCATTCTTCTAGAGGATATCAGCAAGATCGGGCTACTGGATCAAACTCGCAGAGGAGATCATCTGAGTACTCTACTTCCCTACCTGTTTGTGGTTCTTGTGGGAAAAACCATACTGGAGCTTGTCGTATAACGTCTGGTGCTTGTTTCCGATGTGGTTCTTCTGAGCATCAAGTGAGAAATTGTCCTAAGCAATCTACGTCAGCACTTGAGAAATTCCTTGATCCTCCTCCCCCTGTTCCTCATACCGGTCGTGACTTTATGTTTTCTGGTGACCGGACTAATCGCGCGTCTGGTATGTCTTTGTTCTGTTTTCCATCCTGTTTCATTTCTGATTCCTTGCAAGTTTCGAGGACAAAATTTTTTTTTAAGAGGGGAAGAGTTGTAAAACCCGAAAATTTAAAACATGCAAAAATTACCAAATTACCCCTGAAACTTTAAAATTTAATTAAAGCTTATTTAAAGTACCGAATTAATCCCGAATCTCTGGAAACGAACTACAAATCAAGCGAGATAATTTGAGGCAAGCTCCAAATATTTCTACAATGTACAAAAGAGTACAAATACACTAATAAACACATGGGCCGAATTTTACTTGTTATATACACATTTAATTATATTTAAAAAACGCTTAAAAACACAAAATCAATTATTTAAATCAACCAAAAATAGAATCTGATTTTTAGGCCATTAAGGCCGGTTATTTTGGCTCAATTAACTCCCCCAAAGCTCGGCAATAACAAATTATAACCATTCCAAAAATTTATTTTGCCAAAAACCCTAAACTAAAATTGCCGACACATCAAAATATCTCCCACATCCACACTCGATTTTTCTAAATCAAAAGGGCATTTTTCTGGAGTTCTTGGTGGTGCAAGGGAGGTGAGAAAAATAGCTAAAAGATCCTAGGGTCGATCGTTGGAGCGTGGTGAATTGTTTGGGT
Source organism: Artemisia tridentata subsp. tridentata (assembly GCA_021014915.2). Taxonomy (NCBI): domain Eukaryota; kingdom Viridiplantae; phylum Streptophyta; class Magnoliopsida; order Asterales; family Asteraceae; genus Artemisia; species Artemisia tridentata. The sequence continues at coordinate 109,514,221 of CP139505.1, forward strand.
CGAAAAAAAATGAAACCGAGTAGCAATAATCCATTCTGTTTAATCCGTTCATACTATAATTTTCTGGTAATTTTCTAGCCCTCTCCTAATCACATATAACATGGGAAAAATAGTAGAATCGAACCATGCATCATATATTGATCGAATGAAAAATAACGAGCTTAAAACCCTAATTTTGGAAATCGGATTCTATTTAATCCATGCGATTTTCCTGAACTTGTAAATAATTTTTGTGGGTCCTATATACTTCTTATAACATGGGAAAAATAGCCACTTGAATTTTTTGAGTCGAAATCATAATTTTTGGAATATATGTTCATATCGGGTTTTTTTAGAAAAAATGAAATCGTGGACCAAAAATGCAAGCCGATCGATCTAGGGTTTTTCATGGGTGAAATCTGGAAATATATGTTATACTTTGATGATAAAATGATGGTATAATGATTGGGAATTTTAGAATCGAGTTTTGATATGGTTTTATGTTTACCGATTGGATAATTAATTGTTAAGGGGGTGTTTTGTAATTTTCTGAAACTCGTGGGTATTTTTGTAATGTGTTTTAATCAGGGACTAATCATGTAAAAATATAAAATAGGGACCATGTGTGTTAGTTTTGTAATTAAAAAGTTTAAAAGGTAAATATATATATTTATGTGTCAAATTGTAAATAATTAAACTAGAGGGACTAAAAAGGTAAATTCTGGAAACTTGTAGTCATTTTGATTAAGTAATAATGTTAAGAGTGTTTTGTGTAATTTTGAGTATTTAAGGGCTTAATATGTAATTATGGTTAAATTATAATTCGTTTTGCACTTTTGATAAATACAAGGACTAATTGTGTAAATTACCGAAACGTGAAGGGGCTGTTGTAGCATGAGTAAAATGAAGGATATTTTCTGTAAATATGAGTAATGAAAGGCTTGATGTGTAAATGTAACATTCATAAGGGTTAAATTGTAATTCATGCAATTATGAGGTTTATATTGTAAATTAATAAACTAAAAGGGTGTAACTTGTAAATATTTGAAACTTGAAGGTCGAATGTGTAATTCTGGAAAATAAAGTATTCGAATGGTAAAATATAATATTTCTATTTTAACCTTGAACTTTGGTAAATTTACATCTATAACCCTGAACTATGAAACTTGTCATAATTGACCCTGAACTTGTATAACTTGTCAAAATGAACATGACTTCCGTAATAAGCCTACATTAATGACTTAACTTAAATTATACCACTTGAATCTTGCTAAATGTGGTAACTTACTAATTATGGAAACCAGCTAAAAAATAGAAAGTTATTAAAGATAGAAGTTACTTATAATAGGAAGATAACTGAACCCCTAAGCCACTGCTATGTTCCCTTGTTCTGTGAACCTTGCTTTTGTTCCCGTGTATTGTGAACCCTTGATAAGATTTCCTTGACTTGAACCGTTACTTGAAACCTTGCCTCGAACCCTATTACGTTTCCTTGATACTTGACATGACCTGTTCATAACCTGGTAACCTGAATATTTAGGACCCTGAGATACTTAAAGGTTCATAGGATTTTATAACTACTTTTCTAAATTACATATGAAGAGGTTTTGAAAATTGCTTTTAAAGACTTTCATTATGAAAACTGATTTAAAGACCACTTTATTTTAAAACCATTTTAAAAGGACTACTTTTTAATAAATTGACATGAACTTTCTGGCATTAGACCTTCTGATATTGACCTCCTGATAGTGAACCCCTGCATTGATCTCCTGTCTTGAATCCTGATATGAACCCTGATATGAACCCTGTTATGTTACCTGACAATTGATACCTGAATCTTGGCACTTGACACCCGAGACTTGATACTTGACCTTGACCCACAGTTTGAGACTACGAGCCAAAATTTGTTCCCTAGCCATGAAGGTAACATGGCCGTGTCTGTGATGCACCACTGGCATGACTAGTGTGTAGCCCTAGTGATTTGGTTACACCGTCCCCATCCTGATTTTGATATGTGCACACTCCTGTTATTATGGCCAATATGATTTGTTTTTGGGGGGCGAATGGATGCATCCTAGACCTGTCCTGTTTCTGATATCTGATATGTGGTGACCGATGATGGGTGCAATCCACGTCTTTCACAACCCTGGGAGCTCATGACTCCAACCCTGGAGGTATCCCCTCAACCCTGTCCTGGTATGCTGAGGTCACCCCTCCATACACCCTGATATGTGATTGATTTGATATGTACTATTTCTGGGCTCGTAGAGGATTTCTGTTTTCCTGAAACCTTGTAACCTTATGACCTGTTACTTGACCTGACATTGGACTTGACTTGGTTTAACTTGGGATTTTGGTGGGTTCTGGTTTCATTTACTTTCACCATTGTAACCATTCTAAATTCCTGGTATGTCTGCATAACTCTTTTGTATTCCTTTTCCTGACTCTTGTTACACCTGGTATTATTTCTTTTACTTTATTATTCCGTTACTACTGTTTTGTTTCCGTTATATCTGTTCACTGAGCTCTCGTAGCTCAGCCGCATTTCTTTTCCTGCAGCAGGTACATTTAAGCTAGGAGCTGGGTTTTAGCTTGGGATGAGAGCAACTTATGTGAAGTTTAGACCTTGTCATTCTAGTGTGACCATTTGGATATTATTTCTTGTTAATACAAATATCGTACTAAAAACGTTATTTATATTTTACGATCTTTGCTTAATGTTTTGTTCATGACAAACACAAAGTATATTCCTTAAGCAATTTATAAATACTAGTTAAAGACTTTTTCAAAACACATCTTTTATCTAACATGATCACTAACATTATATTACATATACATGTGTATTTCCTTTAATGGAAACTTTAGTTTAAAAGTTACAAAGTGACATCATGGTATACATCACAAATACAATCTTGGTAAGAATGTGTGATATCTTGATTAGATACTCAAGTTATATAGTTGACTTTGGAAGATATTGATTTGACAACACAAGGATATGGAAAGATCTCTTGTGCAACATTAGCTGTCATCCCACGGATCCAAATCTATACAAAGACGGATCCCTTCTGAGGGATCCGCCGGATCCGTAGGAGCCTTTCTTTGTTTGCCTATAAATAGCAGGCTTGGCATTTGATCTAATCATCCACTTAGAAAAGAAAACACATACATTCACTTTAGTTACTAACCACAGTAGTTATATATATATCATTGATGTTTCTTTTGTAGCAAAGAAGATCAAGTTAACAAGCTTCAAACAAGCAGACTGTTGTGAAGTTGTAGTATAGGTTCTGTGTAAACACTTTAAGTATTTCTTATCATTTGTATCAGTTAGATCAGTAAGTGTGGTTAGTGCTTTAGTCCTCAAAGCACAAAGAGAGTAGGGAGTGGTTGTACCCGTGTAAAGAACTCGACATCTAGCTTAGTGTCGG